>CM053586.1:294706139-294747226 GCA_028646515.1 Pseudochirops corinnae | reverse complement strand
ACACACACACACACACACACACACACACACACACACACACACATACACACACACATATAAATGTATGTATGTATGCATATATATGCAAATGCTAGTTGTTATCTTTATTTTCATCACTATCATCAAGACCCACAACATTGCATGCCACTATGAAAACTGTGTCACCGCTCAACATTATTTAGCATAACTATTCACATAGGAAAAAAAAAAGCAAATAGGTGAACACGCTTATTGTCAATATTATATTATAAGGCTCATAGACGTGAAGCTGAAAGGAAGATCAGAGCCCATCTCAGACACTTAATCACTATGTAACCCTTGATATAGGCCTTGGTTTCCCTGTCTGTAACTAACAGTCAGATGTAAGGTTTGCAAAACACTTTACAAATATTATCACGGCAACCCCAGGAGGTAAGGGAAGGAGAAGAAAACACACAATTATATAGCATTTATTATATACCAGGAACTATGCTAAGAATGTTTTCTTTTCTTTTGCAAATATCACCTTAGATCTTTGCAACAACCCCAGGAAATAGGTGCTATTATTATCCTCATGTTACAGTTTGTGGAAACTGAGGCAAACAGAGTTTAAGTGACTTGCCCAGGGTCACACAGCTAGTAAATGTATGAAGGAAGACTTGAACTCAAGTCTTCCTAGCCCCAGCCCTGTGCTCTATCTAATATGCCACCAGCTATTATCCTCATTGAACAGATTAAGGTACAGAAAGTCTAAGGGACTTGCCCAGGGTAACACAGTTAGTGAATGTCCAAAGCAGTCTTGATGACTCCAAGTCCATCATCTATCCAGTGGGTTGCCTGATGATCAGGATTTTGCCACCCAGCTGTAAATGAATATAATAATAGCATCTAACTTCTGCTGTCATTGGGAGGCTTAAAAGATATAATATCCATACCATATGACACATTTTAAAGTTTCATATAAAAGTTGACTATTATTAACTCATCCTACCCTCCCATCCTTAGTTTGACATATGAGAAACTTAAGGTCTTAGGAGTTTCATTGCCTCAGGTCACATGAGTAGTGGACATAAGTGGTAGCATTTGAATGCAAGTCTTCTGATTCCTGAAGAAACAGGAGACACTAGGTGGCTTAGTGGATAGAGCATTGGGCCTGAACTCAGGAACACCTGTGTTCAAATCTGGTCTCAGACACTTACTAGCTTTGTGACCCTGGGCAAGGCATTAACACTGTTTGCCTCAGCTTCTTTATCTATAAAATAAGAGAGGGAAGGAAATGGAAAAAACTCTCTAGTGTCTTTGCCAAGAAAACCTCAAATGGGGTTACAAAGGATCAGACGTGACTGAAAACAACTGAACAACAAATTCCGATTCTAGAGCTGTCAGTGAAAGCTGACTGTCCTACTGTCCCAAAGAGTAATGCAATTTGTATAAAACTTGCCCATCAGAATATATGTCTTAACAGATACTCTATTCAGGTATACTGGGCCCCAAAGCAAAAAAAGGAAATAAATGAACTGGGCAGCCTTTTTAAAATTGCAAAACTGTTTTACTGGTCTCAAATTTTTGCCAGAAACACAGGGCTATTGTTTAATATCAATGCTTTATTCAATAGTATGGCATGGAACTCTTCAGTCTCCAAAAAATTAAAGATGAATACCATTCAGAGGGAAATGGAGAAATATATGGTGAGGATGAGAAAAAAAAGTATGACTGAGAAAGATTTGTTGGTTATGTGGCAAGATTGTAAGATGCCTGAAAAACCTACTATGTGCTCCACTATTACCCAGAACTCTAGAGAAAGAAAGTGGGAAATGACCTAGCATGTCAGGTGGAACCTTTTGGACAAATTTATGAGAAGACATGAACCAAAAATGTGCAAAATGATCAGGCATGGATAGATCTCAGTATACATCCTTGGGTGGAATGCCTACAAAATGAGATCACAGCTCCATAAGAATTTTTGATGACAAGAAACCAAGCCCGTAACAGATATAAAATATATATATATATATATATTTTTTTTAATTTTCTGTTAGAAAAACATTTCTAACACAATGTTTCATATGTATCAAATATTTAATAAGCAAATAATTAATAATCTGAGGTAACTACTGGCTTCCAAATCATCTTTAGGTAATTGAAGACTAATTCTAATACCTTTGCTTTTGTGTAGAGGTAAGTTGCAAAGATGGAAAGCCAGATATTCATCTCTACAATTCATTTTCAAGAAGTACTTGAGGATTAGTTCCTATAGCCTTTGTCTGATTTCTTTGGGAACTGCCAAATTTCATTTGTTACTTTTCTTTTTTTTAGAAAGAAGTATATATGATATTTTGTCTATTTAATGCCAAGCTTCCAGATATAGACCCATTATCTGGTTAAGTAATTTCTGTCATATTATTCTAGGATTTTGCCAACTTTTAGACCCAGCATTATCATACTATCATAAATTTAGAGCTAAAAGGGACCTTAGAGTTCAGTAAGTCTAACTCTCTCATTTTACAAATTAGTAAAATGAGTCCCAGAGAATTACAATGATTAGCCCAAAGTCACACATGTGTTAAATAATAGAGACACAATTTTAACACAGGGCATCTGTTTCCAGAGCTTATTTGCTTTCCTGACTTCCTTTAAGTACAAAGGAAAAATCCCATCTTCTAGCAGAGGTTCCCGAAGTGGGCAATACCACTCCCCTGGGGTGCACTGTAATGATCCAGGGGGGTAGTAGTAGCCTTGGGTGCAACTGGGGGGCATTGAATAAAAATAAGGGAGTGTTAGAAGCATAAGGAAAGAAGAGAAGAGAATTCTGAAAAATCCATTCATACATATTTCATCTGTTGAGCAACAAGGTTAGAGTCAAAGTGATTATTTTCCAAATAAACCCACAAAATATAAGTAATAACCAATCAGTGTTCCAGTTTGCCATCAGGTCTTAAGAAGCAAGTGCTGGCAGTTGAGCCTGGCATGCATTGCAGGAAGTCCAGCATACATTAGCTGGAGTATGTGTGTAATGACTTATTTACAATATGATACAGTTACATGATGCAATATTGTGTTATCAAAATTTCAATGCAGGAAAAACCCAAATTGCCATAAATTATTAAATTTAACATGCATCATTTTTCAAAAAAAATATTTTATACATTTTGAAATAATGTAAATTTTAAAAAAGTTTTAAAAGGTTAAAGAAAGCAGATTACCATGGTCATGCTGGGTAATTTTCTTTGGAAAAGGGGGTGATAAGCCAAATAAGGTTGGGAACCTCTGTTCTACAGGAAGGCTTTCCCAACCTCTCTCAAATCCAGGACCTTCCCTTACTTAATTATTTCTTTTCATCCTATACATAATTTGTTTGTACATAGTTTTTTTGTTTATTGTCTTACCAACTAGACTTTGAACTCCTTGAAGACTGTCTTTTTCCCGTTTTTTGTATCTCCAGTGCTTGGCAAAGTATGTGGCATATGACATATACATAATAAATGGTTACTGAGTAACTCAACACTTACAAAAGTACTTTAAAGTTTGCAGGGTGTTTTTCACATGCTTTCTCCTTTGATTCTCGCAATAATCTTGGGAAGTACGTGATATTATAAAGACCATTTTACAGAAAACAAATATGAGGCAACTTGTACATGATCTCAATAAAAATTCCAAATAAAGTCTTCCTGACTTCCAAGACCATTGTCTATTCACTGTAATACTTAGCTGCCTCATATAGGCATAACAATTTGGCTAATGATGAAATAATGGTTATAGAAGAGTGAACTGAATAGTATAAAATGATGCTGAATAGTCAGACTAGATCTGGAGAGAAAGAAGATTGGTCATGGTCCTTTTACATAATATACAGCAGAATGACAGAGACCAAGATGCATTAGATACACTGTCCATGGCTCCAAGTGGACAAGATGTCTGAGAAGTTAGTTAGTTTACAAGTTTCAGGAAATATATCAGATAAGTATCTATGCATTGTTTCCAGCATATTAAAATATTGCAACTTTTAACTGTTTATTTGTAATGGATTTGTAGTGGTTAAATACTTTAAAAAAAAAATAAGATTGTACTAGGTCAGACCAATGATACAATTAGAATAGTATTTTGACTATGGCTGGGTCCCATACATATTTTATGGGAGAGGATGAGGTTTATTTTCCATGATGTCATTATTAAAGGTTAGGGATGAATTGTAAATAGCCTACAATAAATTCTGTACACTTTCTCTCCATGATGTTATACATAGCTTTTGTGAACCCAATTATACTTTCTTCTTCTATACCCCACTGAGGCAACAGGTTCTCTATTTTTTATTATCTATTGTGTTCTAATACAACTATTGCAATAAAATAATTTCTTCCAAAAATCCAGGGATTATCAACAATCATGAAATATGGGGAGTCAGTGGAACCTGACCACTCATTTTGTAACATTGTAGATTTGGTCATATGTCGTTTCATCATTAGTCTTAAGAAAGTAAATATCACGGTTAAAGATGCCTTTTTGCCTTTTTGTCACATTCATTTGGGAAACAAGTCCTCACACCTTCTCCCATTATTTTTCTAGATAAAAAAAAAATTAACACAAACTCTTGACAGAATTTGGCAATGTATACACTACAATATTTTGTCCTGGTAGTTCCCTAATCCCCTCTTGTTAGGAAAGAATAATATTTTATCTGTTCCTTGGGACCCAACATTCTCTGAATTTTTCAGTTACAAAACTTCAGTTTCATTTTCTTGATTTTTTCAATTTACATTACTGTAGTGTGTTTTGTTCTCTGGTGTCTCTCTGTGACTGTCTTCTTCCCATCAATATTTCCTTCTCTGTCTCCTTCCTCCCTTCTTTCCTTTCTTCCTCCCTTCTTTCCTTTCTTTCTTCCACTCTCTTTTTCTTCTCTCTCTCTCTCTCTCATACACACACACACACACACACACACACAAACTAGAAGCATAGGGGTTACTTAGTGCCTCATCCCATACTGATAAGTATGAATGATTTGACCTACTCTAATGCTATCATAAGCCAGTTCATTTCTCCTTAGATACCTGGTATCCCTGATGCAACAGGAAGCTCACCACATATTAATGCCAGACTTAATGCAGATACATAATTAGCATTGTTATTGTTTGTTCAGTTATTTATCAGTCATAACCAACTCCTTATGATCCCATTTGTGGTTTTCTTGGCAAAGATACTACAGTGGTTTGACATTTACTTCTCCAGCTCCTTTTACAATTAAGAAAACTGAAGCAAACAGGGTTAAGTGACTTGTCCAGGGTCACACAGTTAGTACATTTCTGAGGTCAGTTCAAAACTGTCTTTTTGACTCCAGGGGCAATACTCTATCCTGTGCTCCATCTGTCTGTTGATTAGCATAGCCCTTTGCAGCTCAGAATAAATGTGCTCAAGAGATGTGGCACGCTTACACTCTCCTATAGCTGGGATTATAGGCATTTACTACCTTACTCAGTATGTTTATTTCAAATATCAGCTCATATACATCTTCCCATATTTCTCTGATTGTATTAAATTTCTTTCTATCTGAATAGTAATATTTCATCTCATTCATGAACTATAGTTGTGTTTGTTGTTGTTGCTGTTTAGCTATTTTCCAGGAGATGAGCACCTACTTTTTTTTCCTGTAATTCTTTTTTGCAACAAAGACCACTGTTATGAATATTTTACTGCATACTATGAAACACTTTTGTTTCTCGTTTGAATTTTTTGGGGATTATGTGGCCATTGATTAGATCAGAAGATCAAATAATCTGGACATTTTAGGAACTTTTCATTTATAATGCCAAATAATTAGCCAGAAAGGCTGGATCAGCTCATAACTCTACCCATAGTATTTTAACATCCTTATCTTTTGTTCTCCAACATTGACTATTCCAGTTTTAGGGGGAAGATGCAAATTACTTGATGTGAGATAGAAACTCAGAGTACTTTTAATTTACATTTCTTATACTAAAAGTATTGGGGCATGCTTTCTATTGATCATTTATAGGTAATGTTTTTAAACTGTTCCTACTCTCTATTTACTTGTTGGAGAATACTGAGAGATTCCTCTCTATTATTTAAAGGAAAAAAGGCATCAATAAATAATATCATTTGTCTTCTTAAGGTTATTGTTGAGACGATATATAAACATCACAAAATATGTGGATAAAATCCACTGAATCCCTAAATTTATGTGAGTTCTCTATGTCTTAGGTCAACCATAATATTTCCAGACTAAATCTTCATCTTTGACAATTTTTAGTATATCATTCATATGTAAGTTCAGCAAAAAATGGGAAGGAAAGAAAGGAAAATAGGAAGGAAGGAAGGAAGGAAGGAAGGAAGGAAGGAAGGAAGGGAAGAAAGAATTATGAACTGTTATTTTTCAAATTGGTTACATGTATAATCCATTCTTGGGTAGGAGAATGAATAACCACAAATAAGTTTGTATTTTAGATTCTGTGTAAAACATTGTTATGAAAGAAAATGGAATTCCAAGCTGGGAAAGGGCAGAATTGAGAAGAGAACATTTGTGGTGGCAGAATTGAGAAAAGGAACTTTGTGGTGGCCAGGCACTCTGTTTGTTCTGTTTGTGTTGATTTTTGTTTGTCATACTTTGTACAGAAGCCCTGGGACCTTACTGGAAGCCCTAAAAGAGTGTTTTCTTGTTGGCTATTTACAAAGGCATGGAAGAGGGTTTCAGAGGCCCTGGGACTATATTGACAATTTGTGCTGAGTTCTCAGATTTGTATGTGGGTCTGTGTTAATTTCACAAGCAGATAGTGAACTTATGATGGTGCTGGCAATGTGGCTGCATGTTATTTTGGCTATGTTAAGCTTTGTTTTCCCAAAAACAGAAACTGTGAAGGACTTGAGGTGGACTACACACTGTGACCTTCAATATGAAATGGAAACTGGACGAGGAGCTGGACAAGAAGATGGACAAGGAGCTGAGAGCTTCCTATCTTTGAATCCAGGTGACAGTTGGGTAGATTCAGGCAGGAGCTGGGTCCATGGAAGAGGAACCATGGGATCTGAGAGTCACCCTTGAGTCAAGATAAAAAGACTCCTTCTTGGATACTTAATGCTGATTGAAAAGATCATGATTTACTGTGGTCTAGGGGTGAGAGAACTCTCTACTCTGTACCTTGTATCTCTTAAGGATGATTGAGTAAAGGATGATTGGAAATTAATCTCCAATCAAGAAAAAAGAAGACTTTTTGACTAAGAGATTAAGACAATGTGACCTAGGGGTGGAGGACTCTGACCTTTCTACTTTGCGTTTCTTAAGGAGGCTTGATCCTTAAAGATGATTGAGTTTAGGACTTACTGGATGATATCTTTTGCTTAAAACTATGTGGCCACTTTGGTGAAAACTATTTGGCCACTTTAGTGATAAGTTGTTATGTTATAACATTGTTAATGCTATACCTTCATTTCTTTGAATGTTTTGCTTCAATTTACTGCTGAATAAATAGAGAGTTCACTATAATACGTAATCAGGACCTTAGAGCTATCCACAGCAGCAGTCCTCTGGAAAGCTGCTCATGCTTGCCTTTACACCATCTTGTCTAATTCTTGTCTATGGCCTCCTTTACACTGCCAGAAAAAGAATGCCCAAACACAGTCACAAAGCAAATCACAAAAGAATTAAAACTGGTTTTTCTTTTAAATATTTCAACTAGCAGGTTATCTAGAGCTGGGATAGTTTTGATACAGTCATAAAGGGCAACAATGTGAAATTTTTATCAGGAAGGCCATAAAAATAGTTATAGGTCTTGTGAAGATCTAGTATTTGGGAAGGGAAAGACTGTCCAGATGGGGTCCTTAAGTCTCAATGACCCCAAATGTTTCACTACATCCCTATAGTCCTGTAGTATAGAGGATGGAATTGGATAATATTAATTTACCTTGCCTTGAAGGGAGCCAATGGCTCAGTGATTAGATCAATGGACCTGGATTTAGGAAGTTCTAAAGTCAAACCCAATCTCAGACATTTCCTAATTGTGTGACCCTGGATAAGTCACTTAACTTTTGATTGCCTGACAAAATTCATCCACTGGAGAAGGAAAGGGGAAACAACTCCAATATCTTGCCAATAAACCACAAATGGAATCAGAGTCATGACTGAAATGACTGAACAATAGCAAAGCTACCTTGTATTTACTCTAAGCCTAAGAAACTTTCTTTAATTAATATTAACTGTTCTTCAATCTAAGACTGGACTTCCCAAATCAAATATTCTTACCAATTTTCTCTTTTAGTGATATATTAATGATATATATTCTGTGTGTATATATACATATATACATATGGACATACATGATTATGATAGATGTTATATCTCTTAATATATCCTAAGGTCTTTTACCATGATCATAAATTTTTTTCCTTTCTCACTATAATTGAATGGTTATCTCAAATGGCTAAGATGGAAACTGCATTTCTGTTAGGATAAACAAACAATTACTTACATTATTGCTTTTCAATTTCTAGTCATCTCCAACAAAAGCAACACACACACAATAATTTATTTTATGTCTTTATTCCTTGAAATTTTATTTTCCTCATCAAAGACCCATAGACCTTACAAACCTCTTTGGGTGTTATTTAATTGATTTCTGTTACACACTCTTCAAGTCACATCAATGAGCAAGATATTTTAATAATTAATTTACTGCATAATCCTGACCCAAAACATGAATGAAATCAGTCAAAGCTGGTGGAAAAGAGACCTCAGACTTTCATATTTTCAGATCACAGAAACCTCAAATAAAATGGTGTGGTATCATTTTCACAAAGTTGATCATGCAGAAAAATGTTTAAATGATTTTAAATTGTTATTCAACTCTCACCAATCAGTAAGTAATAATGTACTTTACAATGTGGAACTTTTCTCCCAAACTTCTGGACCATTACCGTAGCTAGCAATTTTGTGCCCAGGATGAGGCACAATAGACTCTAAAATATCAGGGGACATGAGATGTGGTCCCGTTTCAATTGACTAGACAGTACAGCACTGAGGGAGTGTTCTTCTTGGTGTGGCTATTTACAGGACTAATGGTGTAGTTTCTGATTTTTACGTAATGATTCTCAATAACTGGATGCCAAGTACAGTTATTTCTGTGTTAATGCAAGATAAATGCTATCATCACCTTTTGCCAAAGTCTTCTCTACCCTATCTAATTATGACTCTATCTGATACAAGAAAAAATAAGCAAATCACCATATCAAATATGGCATTAAAATGGAAGATGTGCTAATTTTTACATTTTTTCTATTAGGTAAATAAAAGTGATAGGTTATCCCTCATATTAGTCACTTAGGGGAGAAAAATGATAAGTCAATTTACTCATGACATTAATTTAAAAATAATTAATGATTAAATCAGATTTGCTTCCACATCTTTCTATGCAGAAAGAGTTAAAATATGTTTAAGTACCTAACTTGCACTTGTAACAACATGAAAATAATGAAATGAACAGTCAGAAGCATAGCAATTTGCATTTTGTATAACTTTTGACAATGTATGCAGAATGAATTATAAAGGTCATATCACATTCTCTTAGTCTCTGACATTGAAATTGTGCTTATATGTCAAAATAGACTTTTGCAATTAAGCCAAGTGACTCATTTTTTGAATAAGATTTGAACTAATGACATTTTCACTTTTTAGTACCAATTGTTATAGCTATAGATAACTAAAGCCTCTTTTTCTTTTGCCAAGTATTGACTGATGACATGTAGTTCCAAAAGAAAGTGATAATTATTTGGTAAGAAGGATATCAGATTTATTTCCTATAGTCTAATTCCTTAGACTACATAGCTGGAGATTTGAGGGAAATAAATTTCAATCTAACATAAGGAAGAATGTTTTACACTTAGAATTGTCCACAAAAGTCAGAAAGAAACAATATGATGGAAACACAACAATAGTAAGGAAAATGGGAGATATTAAAAAGATAGAATACAGAAAGTTTGGCAATATCTTGGGAATGGTGGGTCAGAGAGCATGAACAGTTGAGGATGACACCAAGGTTTCTAGTGCATATAAAAATACATGCAGATCCTTCTCAGCATCTCCATCTTTCACATTTGAATTATGGGTTAATGAAATTAAATTAACTGTATAGACCTGTACATTAGTTCTTAGCAATCTCTGAAACTTTCCAATACCCCATGGTAATTTTAGCCTGAATTTCTAAAAAGAGGTGGAAGACATGTATTCCTCCCAGTCATACAAAGAAAATGAAGGCAACTGGGGTAGTAGTAGTTGTGGATGATGCAGGAATCATAACACACAATGCAAAGGAGAAAGAGCTTCTGACTGCAGTGAAAGGAGGCCTAAAATCTAGAGGGTCACTACTCTCCTCTTTAAGCAGAAGTCTTAAAATGGGTTCTGTGAACTTTGGAAAAATCTTAATGGTGATTCCATTGGCATTGGTCTCCACTGTAATCCTGCGTGTTTTATTTTATCCTCTCTCTCTCTCTGTCTCTCTGTCTCTCTCTCTCTCTGTCTCTCTGTCTCTCTCTCTCTGTCTCTCTCTCTCCTCTCTCTCTCTCTCTCTCTATATATATATATATATATTCATTCATTCATTCATTCATTTATATATTTATTTATTTATACATTTTGAGAAGGACTCTAAAGAGTTCACTATAATTCTGAAGGAGTCTATAACACAAAAAGGTTAAAAAATTCTTGCCTAGAATTTTTTTGGGGGTAGATATCGCCTTGGGACTCTGCAGTCTCCAATGAGGGAAGACTAAAGATTCCTAGCCTCATAAAACCATAGTAATGAAAAGGGAAGGAGGCAAAGAGTTTGAAGGGACACCAGAGACCAGCAATTGACCATATATGAGAAAAAAGTTCAGAAGACTATAAACCAAGAGAAAGACAAAGAGAAGTAAAAATAAGTAAAACAAAACAAAACAAAACAAAAAAAACCTAAGATACATACAAGGGCACTATGAATGTATTACATTACCATAAGGTAAAGTCAGTCAAAATTAGCTGTGCAAAAAAAAATTCTGGAGACACTACAAGGATATGGCTTAAAAAGAAAGAAAAAGACTAGTTTAAGGAAGAGATATTGATGATAATGATGGTGATGATGATGATATACCTCTTTAAGGTTTATAAAGTGCTTTATATTTATCTATCTCATTTAATACTCACAAAACCCCTGTGAGTTAGGAATCATTATTTTCTCCATTTTACAGATGAGGAAACTGGGACTAAGAGAGTTTGAGCAACATGTCTATGGTCAAATAGCTAGTAAGTGAATGGGAAAGGATTTCAACTGAGATCTTTTTAAAAACAAGTCTACCATGCTACAACTGAACTGTATGAATAACATGTTTAAAAGAAGATATTTGGAATTAATATAGGTTTGAAAAGGGAACTTTCAATGTAAAATTAAAAACAAAGACAAAAAAAAAAAACAAAAAGGATACAGAACATAAAGGGTCAAAGGACATTCTCTCCAAAGGGTAAAATCTCACAAGGATATGATGATTTAATTGAAATACAAGAATACTAATATACTATAACATTTGATGGTAAAATTTCTTAGCAGTCAAGACAGAGACTTTTAGAAGAACAAGGAGAAGGAAGAAAGGGAGAAAGAAGAAGAGAAAGAAGAAAAGGAGAAGAACATAAAACTACAAATTTATTTTTAATTATTTATTTTTAGTTTTCACTTCTACGAGATTTTAAGTTCTGAATTTTCTCTCCCTTCTCATACCCCCACCAAGACAACATATAATCTGATATAGGCTATACATGTACAATCATGTTAAACATATTTCCACATTAGTCATGTAGTAAAGAAGAAATAGAGCAAAAGGGGAAAATCATGAGAAAGAAGAACCAGGAACAAAAAAAAAGAAAAAGAGAGAGAGAGAGACAATCGGATACTTGAATCTACTTTCTCTGGATGCAGATGGTATTTTCCACTATGAGTCTTTTGGAATTGTCTTAGATCAAAGCATTGCTGAGAAAATCTAAGTTTATCAAATTTGGTCATTATGCAATGTTGTTGCTGTTACTGTGTACGATGTTCTCCTGGTTCTGCTTACTCACTCACCATCTGTTTATGTAAGTCTTTCCAGGTTTTTCTGAAGTGTGTCTGCCAATCATTTCTTATGGAACAATAGTATTCCATTACATTCATATATCAAAACTTATTCAGCAATACCCCAATTGATGGACATCCCATCAATTTTCAATTCTTTGCCACCACAAAAAGAGATGCTATAATTATTTCTGTACATGTGGGTCTTTTTCCCATTTTGTATGATCTCTTTGGGATACAGACCTAGAAGTGCTATTGCTGGGTCAAAGGATATCCACAGTTTTATAGCCCTTTAGGCATAGCTCTAAATTGCTCTCCAGAATGGTTGGATCAGTTTACAACTCCACCAGCAATGCATTAGTGTTCCAATTTTCTCATACCTTCTCCAACATTTATCATTTTCTTTCTAATCTGATAGATGTGAGGTGGCACCTCAGAATTGTTTTAATTTGCATTTCCCTAATCAATAGTGATTTAGGACATTTTTTCATCTGACTATAGATAGCTTTAATTTCTTCCTCTGAAAACTGCCTATTCAGATCCTTTGACTATTTATCAATTAAGGAATGACTTGTATGCTTTTAAATTTTACTCAGTTCTCTATATCTTAGGAATAAAATCTTTATCAGATACACTGGCTATGTAAAATATTACTCCCAGCTTTCTGTTTCCCTCCTAGTCTGGGTTGCATTGGTTTTGTTTATTCAAAAACTTTCAATTTAACAAAATAAAAAATATATAAGTTTTGCATTTCATAATGTTCTCTACCTTTTGTTTGGTCATAAATTCTTCCATTCTCAATAGATCTTACAAATAAACTATCTCATGCTCCCCTAATCTGCATATAGTGTCACCCTTTTTGTCCAAATCATGTACCCATTTTGACCATGCTAGTCCATGCCAAGTTTCTGCCATGCTATTTTCCATTAACAGTGGTTTTTGTCAAATAATGAGTTCCTATCCCAGAAGCTGGAGTCTTTGGGTTTATCAAACAGGAGATTACTCTAGTTATTGGCTACTGTGTCTTGTGTACCAAACCCAGGCCTATCATGTGACTTGAGGCAACAAATCATCATCAGTCTATCTCTATGAGTCAAAGAAATTTACAAGTTGTGCAGGTCAAATCTAACCTATTCCACTGATCCACTACTCTCTCTTATACCAAGTAGTTTTGATGACTATCGCTTTATAATAGAGTTTTAAATTTGGTATGGCTAGGCCACCTGCCTTTGCATTTCTTTTCATTAATTTCCTTAATATTCTGGAACTTTTGTTTGTCAAGAAGAATTTTGTTCTTATTTTTCTAGCTCTATAAAATAATTTTTGGTAGTTTAATTGGTATGGCACTGAATAAATTAATTTAGGCAGAATTATCATTTTATTATGTTAGCTTGGCCTACCCAAGAGCAACTAATATTTTTTTCAATTATTTATATCGGATGTTATTTGGGGAAAAGTGTTTTGTAATTGTGTTTATATAGGTCCTGGGTATGTCTTGGCAGGCAGTCTCCCAAATATTTTATATTGTCTATAGTTATTTTAAATGGAATTTCTCTTTCTATCTTTTAGTATTGGGCTTTGTTAGTTATATATAGAAATGTTGATGATTTATATGGGCTAATTTTATATTCTGCAACTTTTCTCAAGTTGTCAAACTACACATTTTTAAAAATATATATATGTTTTGCAGAAGTGAACATAATCATGAACAAAATACATGATGGAAATTAAGTAAAACATCTATTTTATGCATTACTACAATTGTGACATCAACAAACTTGTGTGAGAATATTCAACTTGTAAAAATGCCAAACAACAAAAATATTAAAAAGTCCAAATACCAAGAGTTGCTTAAGTAATAAAATCATTTTCTCTTATTTGTAGGTTATTGTGTAAGAAACAGAGATAAAATTTAGTATGGAAAGTGAGAGGTATACAATAAGCATGACCAACAGCCAAAAAAGACTTGAGAAGTAAAAGCCTTAAAGGGAATTTGAAGAATCAAAAGAAGAGAGGGAAAAAGAGGGAAATTAGAAAAACCACATACATATACATATACACATATTTAAAAACTATAAACATATATACATTATACACATTTCATATGTGTTTATGCTTGTATATGTTTACATATTCCAAATACATACAACAACTACATATAGAATACACAGAAAATGAAACTCCACTAGATCCCCACTGCCATAAGAATGAAATACTAATTTCTGTGTTGAGCTTGAAAGCTCTATACAATCTGACTTCTATCCATCTTCTGCCCTCATTAGACACTGCTTTTCCTCTTGCACTTTTCAATCTCTATATCTATATCTGTGTATGTGTGTATGTGCATACATATATATAAAAATATAATTTCATGAATATATATATGTATTTTGCACACATATATAGCTATAAGTGCTGTTGCTGTTGATGATGATAAAGATGATAGATGATAGCTCACTAGGGAGATAACATTAGTCATTCAATAAACATTTATCAAGTACCTACAATGTGCCAAGACAATGGGAATACAATGCAAGGCAAAAGACAGTACTTCCCTTGAGTTCACAATCAACATGCAAATAACTATGTACAAACTCAACAGAATAAATAGAAAATAATCAATGGAGAGAAGGTACTAGAATTAAAAAGGATTGGGAAAACTTTCTGTTGAAGGTGGAATTTTATCTGGAACTTGAAGTAAGCTGAGGAAGGCAGGAGATATAGATGAGGAAAGAGCATTTCTTTCTTGAAGGACAGTCAGTGAAAATTCCTACAGTCCAGAGGTGGAATATGTCCTGTTGGAAAAACACCAAGGAGACCAGTGTTGCCCTACCAAAATATACAGGGCAGTCTGTAAAGTATACAAAGACTGGGAAAAGTGTGGCCAGATTGTGGTGGGATTTAAAGGCTAAAATAGAGGATTTTATGTTTGATACTAGAAGTGATCACAAGCTATTGGTGTTTACTGATGTTTTATCTCAAAAATAAAAAGTTAAAAATTCTGAAACCAATCTTCAAAAGAAAATTACACAAGGCAACTGAAAATATTTATAATATTTTGTCTCAGTTTTGTTTCTTTATACTAAGTTGTGATCAATAGACACTACAAACTTTTCTTGAAAAATTAACATTTCTACTCCAATGGCCTCTCTGCAATTATTATGTTCGTAAAAGGTTAAGACTATAGAACAAGCTTGGAAACTTCAGGTATGGTTTACAAAGCAGGCAAAAAAAAAAACTTGCTTTCTTCTAATACTAGCAAGTCAAAATGATCTATGATCAGTGCATAAAGTCTTGATTCATGGTTTGCTTTTTTCTACTCAGAGAAAGGAATCCTGCCCACTCTAAGATAACTTTGGGGACAGGAAATGAAAAGTAACTGTGTACTTTTAAACACCAGAAATATGAATAATGCAATAGTAATCTCTAACCCTCCCCAACTTTTTTTGGGGGGAAGTAAAGACATTTTTCTTGTTTCAGTCATATAACAACTCACTTGCTCTCCACGATCTCACCATCTTTCAAAGATCGCCCTTTAAGTGTGTCATCAATTCTACTGACAAGTTCTTTCAGTACGCTGGTATGTAATTCACGTAGGTCTGGTGATTTGAGTGTATTGAGGTGAGCTAAATAATCTTGGACCATCTTCTAACTTGTCTTGAATTTCAACTAGATTTTAACTATGGTTAGTCTACACTTCTCAGTTCAAAAGTAATTTTTCATAGAGAGAAAATAAAAGCAAATAAAAAAAGAGATTTGCCTTCTCTTTGACATGTGTTGTTATTGTTATATTCACATCCTCTCTAGCACTGTTTAATACATTATTTTATGATCCTTTTACACCATTTGTAACTTTTTAGCGGCTTTTTGCTGTCTTTTGAATGTATCTCAAATTTAGATCATTTTGAGCTTTAGCACTGGAAACTATTCTGACAAGACCTTTTCTGCATAATAGCATCTCCCTACCCTGTGTGCTTATAATTACCATTCTTCACCTTCTAGGCTCATTTTAAGCACTAGATCTTCTTTGATTTCAAGCCCTTCCTGACCAGAGTACCTAAATAAGATCCTCATAACTCACGTCACTCTGCTTGTGCTTGCCTATGCATTTGATCATAACGCATATTGTATTATATTTATTTTTGCATTTAACATCCTCAACTCTCCCTTTTTCCTTACACCAACTAGCAAATGTAAGTTCCTTCAGGGCACATACTATGTAATTCTAATTTTTGTATCCTTTGCATCTAGCACATTACCTTGTACATATTAGATGACTTCAAATAACATTTCTATGCAGATGACTCTCAGACTTACTTATCCAGGCCTAACCTCTATCCTACTCTTCAGTCTCATAGCCTTTTAGACATCTTGAACTGCATTCCCATGTTGTTGTTGTTGAGTAATTTCAGTTGTATCCTACTGTTTGTGACCTCAACTGGGGTTTTTCTAGCAAATATATTAGAGTGGTTTACCATTTCTATCTCCAGCTCCTTTTACGAATGAGGAAACTAAGGCAAAGAGGGTTCCCTGAAGTCACACAGCTAATAAGTGTCTGAGATCAGATTTGAACTCCCAAAGATGAGTCTTTCTGACCCTAGGCCCAGTGCTCTATCCACCTTACCATGTAGCTTCTTATAGAAGATGTCCCATAGACATCTAAAACCCAGAATGTCCAAAGCTTAATTCAAACATTTCCCCCCAAACCATCTCCTCTTTATAAGTTTCCTATTAGTGTTAAAGATATCACTGTCTCCCTTGATGTTCTTTGAGAGCAGAGACCGTCTCTCTCTTTTTAATTCCCAGCACATAATACAGTGCCTGGCACATAGTTAGTGTTTAATTAACATTTTGACTGTTAACTGATTCCCACAGGCTTCCAAGCTAGGTATCATCCTTGACTCCTTACTGTCTCTCAGTCCTCATAGCCAATCAGTGGTCAGGTCCCATCATTCCTACTTTTATTATGTTTCTAGTAATTACTCTCTTCTTTTCTTTGACCCTGAAACCACCATGGTGCAGTGTCTTATCACCTCATCCCTGGACTATTACAACAGCCTACTGGTTGGTCTTCCTGTCTCAAATCCTTCCCCATCCTAATACATCCTCCACTCAGAAGTCAAATTGATCTTCCTAAAGTGCAGGTCTGACTGTATTACTACCCCCACATTCCCACCCAATTAAATAAACTCAATTGGCTCCAGGATCAAATATAAAATCCTCTGTCTTTCAAAACCCTTCATAGCTGGGTCCCATCTGACCTTCCCAGTCTTATTAGACTTTACTTCCCTCTACATGTTGTATGATCCAGTGCTCCTTATACTAGATACTCTATCTTCTTACTCACAGCATTTTCACTGGCTTTCCTACAAGCTTGAAACCCTCTCCCTCATCTCTGATGCCTCTTAATTTCCCTGACCTTCTTTAAATTTCAACTAACACACTACCTTCTATAGAAAAGTCTTTCTGGGTGTACCTTAATACTAATGCTTTCTCACTCAGATTATTCCAAGTTTATCCTGTACATGTCCTATTTGTACATAGATGTTTACATGTTGTATCTACCATTAGTCTTTGAGCGCTTTGAGAACTGGGATTATCTTTTTACCTATCCTTGTATCCCCTGTTCTTAGCACAAAACTGACATGGAGTGGATACTCAGTAAATGCTAGGGCCAGCTAGGTGTCTCAGTGGATAGAATGCTGGACTTGGAGTCAGGAAGACTCATCTTCCTGAGATGAAATCTGACCTCAGACACTTACAAGCTGTGCGACTCAGGGAAATTCAACCTGTTTTGCCTCAGTTTTCTCATCTGTAAAATGAGCTAGAGTAGGAAATGGCAAACTACGTGGTATCTTTGCCAAGAAAACTCCAAATGGGGTCACAAAGAGTCAGACATGACAGAAATGACTGAACAACAACAGTAACAATAAATAAATGCTAGTTGACTAATTCACTGATTGCTTAATAAACATTTGTGGAACAATATTGAATGTTTGAAAACTCTATGCCCCAAATGAGATTATTGTTCTCAAAATAAAACATTCCTTATTTCTTCTACCATTGTGTACTTATAATCTGGTCTTTGATTCCATATCATTCACACCAGTTTCTTTTCTTTATGCTCCATTTTGTTTCTCTTAAATAGTCACCAAAAAATGAACATCATGATATTCCTGATGTCATCTGACCTGAACATACAGGGTATAAAGAGATTTCTTTTATATTATATAATAGAAAGATAGAATATATAGAAATACAGATGTTTATCTGTATTTTTACATATTCTATCATTCTGTAGTAACATATCTGTATTTCTATATATTCTATCATTCCATGTACCTATGTCTTTATTTCCATATATTCTATTTATCTATCTATATATTTCTATATATCTTATACCAGGAATCCTATCACTCTACATTCTATTTCTGTCTATTCTATCTATATTCTTCCTCTTTACATATATTCTATATTTCTGTAGCATGTATCCATACGTATATTTTAAAAATTTTCAAAGCCCTTTACAAATGTCATCCCATCTAATTTTCACAGTTGTGTTGACAGGTAGGTGCTATTACTATCCTCATTTCACAGATAAATAAACTGTGATTGACAGAAGTAAAATGACTTGTCCAGGTTCATACAGCTTGTAAGTATCTAAAGTGGGTTTCCAACTCAGATCTTTCTTCCAATGCAGCCTCCATCCCACTCATGGTGCCACTTAGCTGCCTCTGTTTATATTTCTATTGAACCAAATACTGTATTAACTGTTTTGGCAGTCCCATCACCCCGTTGATTCAGGAACTGCACTAGAGAAAGGTTCTTTCAGGAGTAACATTTTAAAGGGAGATATAGATGATTTAAAGGATTATTAAAATTATTATCATATTCAGAGTGAAGTAGGTCTCAGATTACTAAACAGGATTTTCAAAGTGCAAAACAGATTTTCCGATAAAAATACATGTTTCTGGCACCATTTCAAAGATTTCCTCTAACCAAGAAGACATCCTGCTTTAAATTTCAAATTGTTTGCCAACAAACTCCATTGTCTAGAAGTCTTATCAGATCACAGTGTACTTTTCTTCCTCTTTTTTTAAGAATTCTAGTCAAAATTAGTATTAGAAAAAGATAGAACATTTTTCATATTTTTCTTAAGTACCATTTAGTTCTTCAGTTTCTGTGAACAACAACATTAACAACACTGCAGAAAGTGTTCTCATACTTTCAGAGTAATATAGTAAATTAAGAAACTTCCCTGTCATTCCATGCTAGCTTAAAAAGTGTATTTAGAACTTCTGGAGATTGCAGTAAGTCCACAGTGCCATATAATTCCCGCGTTTTATTTGCTGTTAGTGCCCTAACTACAAAATATTATATGACTGTGTTACTACCAATTCCTATAGGTCTCCAAACTATAAACTGTTAAACTCAAATTCTGATCTGAAATTTGCTGCTACTATCACTCCATGTCTCTGATAAATTCCATACTGCTTTTGTCTATCTCAGTACAGCAAGAAAATGATTTGAGTTAGGTTGCAATAAGAATGGGCAAGAAAGTACAAGTGAAATTAAAATAAACCTATACCTTCCTTGTAGAGCAAAATGAAATCTGACCAGGCTGAAATTAAAAATAGATGGTTAAATAATTATCTTTTTATATCATGCATATACCCATAAGCTATAGTCTCACCCAGAATAAGTGAAATTACAAACAGAAGCTACTCATAACGATATAGAAAGTCAATACAAACTAGCACTTGACATTGTGAAGAAGAAGGGAGCATCTGATTTAGGAAAGGCAAATACCCTGATTTTATTTTTAAAAAATGAGGAGCACAGTGAACTTGACTTGATCCCTAGAAAAATATTAACATACATTATTAAAGGTATGCCTAAGGCTAATGAAGATCTAGAAAAATAAGCAAGGGTATTTAAAAGCATAGCTTCATCAACAAGGCATTCCAATTGAAACTATATTTTTTTTATAGGATTACTACACTAGAAAAGCAGAGAAATGATGTTACACTCTAGTTTACCTTGAGTTAAGTCAAGTATTTGATGAGTCCTTCATGGTACTCTCTTAGAAAATATGGAGGTATGTGAGTTAGATATGGGACTGGTTTAGTGTCTGGACCCAAAGACTAAGTCAGTAATTATGGTAGCTTAAAGATGGCTCTCGGGTCTGCCTTTAGATAACATTCTTATCCAACTCTCTTATAACACAAAACTATAATAGGAGGTATGGCCAACATAGTTGATGTTAGATACAGGATCTAAAGAATTAAATAGGTTAGAACATTGGGATCATATGGAAAAATTATGCTTGTCAGACTCAGAGGGAACTATCAACAATAAATGAAAGTCACACGGAATTTTCCTTATGTGAAAATAATTTCCCTAACAATTACAAGAATACCAAAATGAAATGGATTCCTACTAAGGAAGGTCTTGTTTCCCCTCTGAAGAGGTCTTCCACAAATGGATGAAAGGAAAGTTGTCAGTTATGTTATATAAAGGAATTCTGTTCAATCATAGATTAATGCAGCCCTCAGTTTACATTGAAAATTTCTGATTCTGTTGGACTTGTAGTCAGGAGACATACAGTCCTCAGTCCTACTCCAGATATCAACTTTGATCCTCAGCAAGGCATTTAATTATAGTAGTGGCTCAATTTCTCTTTCTGTAAAAATGAAGATATCATCAGCTATATGAACCTTATAAGATATTTGTGGGGACCAAATGAAACAATTAATCTAAAGGACTTTGTAAATCACAAATTAATTTACATTCTTAAAAATTGGTACCATGAATTCAAAAAGGGAAGTCCAAAGCAGGAGTTGTTTGGGAATGAGTTCAAGCCCTTCTCATCTTACACCTGGACAATTACAATAGCTCCTAACTGATTTCCCATCCTCAACTCTTCCTTTTCTCTAATCCATTGCCCAAAGAGCCGCCAAAAAGATATTCTTAAAGTGTAGGTCAGCCCATGTCATACTTTTGCATTAGAAACTTCAGTAGCTCTTTATTGTCTTTATTAAACATTATCTTTCATATGCTCTTCAGTCTAGCCAGCCTTCTTTTTGCTCCTCACATATGATATTGTCTCCCATCTTTTTGGTTTTCACAGATTGTTTCTGATAATGTAAATATACTCCATCCTCATCTTTGACTTTTAGAATTCCTTACTTCCTTCAAGGCTTATCTTAGACACCATCTTTTATGTGAGTCCTTTCATAAAGTCTCCAGCTACTAGTGCCTTTCCACCCAAAATATCTTGTATTTCTTTTTGTGTATACTTTTTAATAAACTCATATATATATATATATATATATATATATATATATATATATATATATATCTACATATAGAACATAAATTTTCTGGGGGTAGGGATGGTTTCCTTTTTGTCTCTGTATGCCTGTCAACTAGAACAGTGCTTGGTTCATAATAAGAGTTCAAGAAATGCTTCTTGCTTGATTTGGGATATGTTGAGATGTACAAAAGTGTTTGATACATAAAAGTATGATGAAGATTTACTCTATTGAATTCCATTTATTCCTTTAATTTCTAAAGTTTTTAACAAAAATGATTGGTGGGTTTAGTGAAGAGTTCCTCCATTTTGAGATGTCACAACTATCTTTCTCAATACCTAGCCGAGCAGCTATGATATAAGAGGTCCAACAGGGATGGGAAAATAGAAAATCCTTCTTCTTCTGCATTCTGTAGGGGTCAAAAAATGCAAAATGCAAAACCCTAGGCACTAGGTTTTTCCTTCATAATTAACTAACATCTGAAAAGTTCTTGTGGTTGCTATATGCCCCAACTGTTACTCTAGAACTAACAAGCTGGCTTTTTTTAAAGTCCCCCAGAGGATGTGACAAGTTCAGTCAACAATAACAAGTGGCCCTTTTTATTCCTTCAAGCTTGACTGAAGACTTCTTCAAACTGCATAAGGAAAAAAAGAGCATAAGTCCTTCTTTATGCTTCCTTTCAAACCTTAACATCTCATTTATTTTTCCGTTATCTGTCCCTGGCTTTTTATGATTCCATCCATTGCATTGTTTATTTCTTTGATCATGTTTATTTAATCAGTCCTTCTCCCCATCAGTGCAGAGTTAAAATAAAAGCTAATATTACATGCTTCAGCACATTTTAGCCACAAATAGAGCTTATTTTTGAAAGGTTTCTTTTGTAGTGTTTTTCAGTTAATTCCTTGGAAATAGAATGCTACAATGAAAACAATATTATACCAGGAATGGAGAAATATGGCCTCTAATATCAATTCTGCTACTAAGCATCTACATGACCTTGGACAAATCACTTCACATTCTTGATATCCATTTCCTAAAGTGTAAAAAGAGGGAGTTGGACTAATGATTAAATTCCTTGTCAGGTCTAACTTTTTTTTATAATTCTTTACTACCAAGACCATGCATACTTTTTAATTACTATAATTGTGCAAATACATTTTTCCTAATGATAAACCTTACTCTCGATGTTTTTTCTACTTCATTTAGTCAAATGAGATAAAGTGATGACCAGCTATTAAACAGCATGGAATTTTTTCCTCAACTTCTTTCTCTTAATCATTTACCAACCAAAATTACCCATCATCAGACAATTGTCAAAGAGGCAAAACAAGAAACAAAGAAAATATACAGATTAGGCAAATAAGATTCCTAATATTTTTGTTTATGATCAGGTAGACCTAATGAAGCATTTTTTCCATATATTCCCTTGACAAAGAAGTACTAAAAATGGTCAGATCAGTCTTTACAGTTTAACTACAACCATACTCAAAACAAGAGAACCAAGTGAAGTTTCACATCCTCAGTTATTTCATGGCTTCCCCAAAGTGAAGTTGAACCTGGAGTATATGCACAAGAACATCTGCACTTTCTTTTTTCTGTCTTTTTCCACACTGTCAGCTATTCAGGAACTCCATTGTTAACTTCCCCAAATGGTGTACATTTCTTACACTGACTCAAAATTGACATTGCAAAAATTTTATTCAAAATAAAAGTCATCAAATTTCAAAACAGGACTCAGCAGCCAACTAGTTCAACCTAAACAAGAAAGCAATATAAGGTATAACATACCCAATCAAAGGTCATCCAGTCTCTGCTTGAAGTACTCTGATGAGAGAGAACATGCTACCTCCTAAGGATGCCCTAGTCTACTACCTCTTGCATAAGATAGACTTCCAAACCCTTGAAGATAGTTGAACATTGATATTTTCTTCAACTTATCCTCATGTGACATAAATACAAGATTCTCTGTCACCTCATTTGCTCTCTCTTGGAAGTCTCCAGTTTAGCACTTTCCTCTTAAGTTACAGATTCTGGAACTGAATATTATATTCCTGCCAGTATTATGGTCTACAGCTGAGTATTCGCAAATATCCCTTCCTCTTTCAAAGCCTTGCCCTTGGAATTCCATGGGACATTTCATGACTTTGGAAAGGATATTGGAAGAACCTCATTGTGTTGAGAGAGAAAAGAAAGTTTGCAATAAAATAGACAAAATGGGGGAAATGTTGTATAAGAGCAAGAGTCAGGCAAACCACTTTAACAATATCATGAAATGTTCCTAAGATGATATGAACACTCAAAAAGGCAGAATCAGCTAATCACAATTTCCCTGGTGAGTTCTAAGGTGAGACGAGGTTGTTCAGAAAATTGTGTACTATATAGATTCAATCTTAGAATATACAATCTTAACTCCAACGATGTTCTCCTGTACCACATCTCACTTAGACTTTAGAAAACTAATAAAAATCCACAGCCTTTCAAGCCAGTGGAGTATTGCAACACTGTATGAATAATGATGATAATAGGTGGTGGATATTTTCCTGCAATCTCCATTTTCAGCCATCTATCTTGTTAGCAATTTCTAAAGTTCTCATGAAAACATTGACTACAACTGCAGAATTCTTCTACTTGCTTGTCAGGGCTGTTTGCAGCCCAATTTCAATCAGTTAAGTCCTTGAGCAGGAAGAAATACCACTGATATAATTAATTCAAAAAGTAAATACTAAGCAAATAGCCTAGTCTTTCATAATATCTCAAGAACTACCACAAAGTCCCTATTCATTTCAAATATGTAAATCTGCAAAATGAATTAACGATCTTAATAGAGGCTTAAATCTATGGAGTTTACACTGGGTCCCAGAGCAAGATATTCTATCCATAATCAAAGATAGGACAAGAATAGAAAACTTAGGGGGAAAAAATAGTAGCAAATTCACTGGGAATTTCCACGTTTATCATTCTTACAACACATTTCTGAGCATCTACAGTGTAGCAGGCAGTACATATAATACAGTTTTTGTAAATACTTGCCCTCCAGAAGGCAATAGGGGTCTGCAATATTCTCTTTCCTCTGCCTTGTTCTTTCCAGGGAATATTTCCTGCCACAGACTCAGAACTGCAGCACACTAAGTATTCTCTGATGCAGTTCCATTCCATTTCAGAATCAAAAGATTTAATATTCCAATGTCAAAAGGGAGTTGGAAGACAAGTACAAGGTAAACTTCTATTAAGTAGAAGACTGAAATGAACTGGGAGCCCGAGGAAGCAATAGCAGCTGCTTAAATAACTATCTTGGAAGGAAAGTTTTAAAGCAAAAATTTCAAAGTTGAGAACTTAGCCCTGTGCATATGTATGACTGCTATCACCACCAACCATCATCATCATTATAAACATTTATCCATTCATTGTAAAGAGAGAATGACTTACATTATAATGGCATGGTATAAACATATTACACATTTATGACATGTTATAAAACTATAAATTGGCCAGAAAATACAATTAGGAAGAATCAGAACTCCAAAGAATCTCAACAGGCCAGAAGTCTGGGGAGATATAATAGGGATACATAGTCAGGAAATTAATCAGGCATTCATTTTAATGAACTTATATCCTACTAGAAGGATGAAACATGTACACATATAAGTAAATATAAGGTAATCTGAGTATAGAGAAAGAGACAATAGCTTGGGGATCAGAGAAATTTTCACGGAGAAGGTAGTACATGAGCAGGAAGCACCTAGTAGTATAATCTCACTGGGCCATAAAATATGTGAAGGCAAGATATGAGAAAATTTAAGCTGGAGGTTAAGTAAGAGAACTCCTAAACATGGCCAAATAGGGTCATATGTGTGCCTTAGGAAGATAAGCTTCGCAACTTTGTGGGTATAGCAATGTACCTGTGTGGGAGAGCATTATGCACACATGTGTGTTTGTGCGTAGAACAGTTTTTAAATGTAGAGAATGATGTCCCAGAATCCCTGTGCATGTGCATGATTACCATGATTAACAATCATCATCAACCTTCTAAACAAACAGTTATCAGTTACTTGGAAAGAGAGAGCAATGACATATTATAAAATGGTCAGAGAACACAAATAGAATGTTACACTAGTATCTGATGCAGTCTTTTGTATAGATGGAGCACTGTGGCCCTCCTCTGGCCTTTCCTTATTTTCAGGATGACTAACCTTAATAACTTCTGAGATTCTTCTGTTTCACTGATATATAAACAACAATTTCTATTGAAGTTCAGGCATGTATTAATTAGTAGTTTGAATATTAAGGAAAAGGTAATTTCAATCTAATGATGCACAACTAGATTGCAGGCTTAGGAAGGATAGAGAGAGTATCATTGATCTTTGTAGACTTCTTAGCACCTTTTACATTGCATAGCACATCATACATGTTTATGTGCTTGTTTAATGAACTTCATGATATATCCTATAATAAATTCATCTAACTGAATTATCAATTAACTCATATTTCATTTCCCCCCTCCAAGCATGATGTAAAAGATTTTGACTAAACACTTGAATGAAATCCAAGTTGATTCTTTCTATGGAATTCCTTTGATCAATCAGTTTCATAATCCTGTAAAAAAATAAATTGAGGTTAGACCAGCATCTGTCTTAATGATTACTGCTTCCTTTTCTAAATGTACACTTATGATCTCTTTTACAATGGATTCTAAAATTTTGCCTGAATTTGAACTCAAACTAATAGGCCTATAGTTTGCAAAACCCCTTCTCATAAAGGAACTAAACATTGACACCTAAGTATCCAGGGACATCATGCTTTCTTTGGATATCTATAACCCCAATTTTGGCACAACTTCATTTATAGGAGGGTTTATGACTACAAGTTGAGTAACATCTAATTTAATACATTTTGCTAGACTAGACTGTTAGTCTCAAGATGTTTCAACACTATTCTGAGTACTGGTACACATTCATTTAAAGGAGATCTTAAAGTTAAGACAATATAAGAACCAGAAAAGGCGTGTTCCATTGCTGGCCATATGTAAGACTTTCGGTGAAGAAACTTCCTTAAATGATAGAATTCATTGATTTGAAATGAGTTTGGCTAGAACATTTTTAGGATGCCATTAGTTCCCAAATTAAGAATCCAAAGTCTATACCCAAAGCCATAGATTAATTATATCCCTGGATATCTACTTGCTTTTGTATCAGCATGACTTAAATAATTACCACTAGACATTATTTTTGGAAAAAACAACTAAGGCAGTGTTCATATAAGGCATATCTTTCTAAACTATACCCTTATAATTTGGCCTAAAATATTTTCTTCATGATATATTACTTGTCTACAGCTAATATCATGCTTAAAAATAATTATTACCATTTTTCATTGGCAGAGTACAGCTGTATTTGAAAACAATGAAGCTAAATGTAAGAAATATATATGTGATCTATAAACCTCACAGAAGTTCCTGTACACAGGAAACTCACAAAAGAGACACCAAATAATAACCAATGGATTATATCAAAGACCTCTGATTTCTCTGGTGTCAGAACTCTCCCTACCACGTCAGCTGAGTTAAATACGTGTTAATTGCCTCCTATATGCAAGATGAGAGCTATAGTAGAAACCTAGTAGAAACCCTGGATTTTACTTCTGTTTTGTTTTTTTTTTACACATACTCACTGGATAAATATGAACAAGTCACTCAAACTCTTAGTGCTCCAATCAAGTTCCTAAATATTATTGGTGCTCCACAGCAGCTGCTCCCCACATGGATAAAATCAAAAGTCTGAATCCTTCTTACTCAAAATGTTACAAGGTTCTATTCTAGGTGCTATGGATAGTAAAAGGGAGTTTAGTAAAAGGGGGAAGTTTCTGCCCTCAAAGACTTTTACCTCATACTGAATGAGTGTGCAGGAGGTGGGTGTATGGGAAATAGCAAGTGAAGATGAACGTTGGAGGAAAGAAGGGATTTTTTTTTTTGAGGCAGAAGTGAAGGAGTCATTGAAGATGTGCGGGACACAGTAGAGAAGTTAATAAGAGGAGGTAGAATATCATGTTTAGGAAACAACTAGGAGTCCAGTTTGAGAAGAACAAAAAGTGAGTCAAGAAGAGCATTACTGGGGAGGCTAGCTGGTGAAGTGAATAGAGCACTGGCCCTGGAGTCAGGAGGACCTGAGTTCAAATCTAGACTCAGAAACTTAACACTTACTGGCCGTGTGACCTTGGGCAAGTCACTTAATCCCAACTGCTCTGCTTTCCCCCCTCCAAAAAGCAAAAAAAAATCATCAAAAAGAAGAGTACTATTACATAATATTGGAAAGGGAGGTGAGATCATCATTAAGAAATGACTTAAATATCACATTGTGGGTGTCCAATAAAATCTATTTACAACTTAATACATGAGACTTAAGGACTTTCCTAAAGCTTGGAGAGGTTAAATTACTTATTCATGATCATGTTGCTATTATATAAAAATCAGAATTTAAACCCAATACTTTCCCAAAACTAAGTCTTTTATTCTAAACAAGACACCACACTAATTGTCAAGCACTGGTTAAGCACCAGAAATATTTTTCTTTTAATTTACCTCCTTTCACTAAATAGATAATACCTCATTGTTCTTGCCCAGTGCAAAGATGAAAAAGAATATATCTCATAATTATTTTTTCTTCTCTGCTAGTTACTCTCACTTTCCATCCCTTCCCTCATACATGCTGTAAACAGAGAAAAGTTGGGAACAATATTCTTCATTTTTATAGTCCTTTATAATGAAGTGTTCAACTTCACAAGAAAGAATAGATGTTTTCTGGAATTTCCAAGTTTCTATTTAGTCAAGAATTATATTTACACTTTGGATTTTAATGAACATTTCATTAATTTGGGAGGGATAAATTAACTCTAGGAATTTGTACAGAAAAAAAAAACTTTTGTTTTCCAGTTGAGTGAGATTGAGTGAGATTAAGCGAGTTGATCATCATCACATAGCTAGTGGGTAGCATGGCCAAGACAAGAAGCCAGGCCTCCTGATTCCCATTTCAGTGCTCTTTCCAAGTTCTAAAAATGTTCTTGCATGACACATTAAAATTAGCTAATTGTTAAAGATTTAAACTGGAACTCCTTCCAAATGTTATATTTAATGTGAAGGGTGACAAAACTGGGAAGCAAATGTATTAGGGGAAATGAATTTATACGTATGTACATATGACATGTATATGAATGGATATACAAATATAATTCAGTAGTATAAAAGTATAAAACCACATTTATATTGTTGCAAAAGTTCAAATAAATTTAAGGATTTTTTTGGTAATTTTAATATATTCAGTCATACATCCTCTTCCTGGGAAAGTAAATAAGTTAATTTAAAACCTCAGTAAACTTTTACGCATGGACTGTTGTTATTTGTTCTTGTTGTTACAACCAGGTCTTCCTATCTAAACCAGGCTGGAAGTGGAAGGGCTACACGAAGGCCTAATCACAGTACTGATCTAACAAGGGAGCTTTGGCTTGCTCTGTTTTTTGACCTGGTCTTCTTCCTTCCTTAGGCAAACTGGGCTTTAACCTATTAATACAGAACTTAGGGAAAAGACAACTGTGGCTCTTCTCAGAACTCCTGAGCTTAAGTGTTGCCAGCCTTAGTTTACCTGGTAGTTGGGATGTGTGAACCACTTTAATATGTGGATTTTTGACAGAGTATTCCTATAGTATTTCATTCTATTTTTAATATATACATGGTTCTGGATGGAAAAGAACTGAATCTTTAATGATTGTTCCAAATACCTAGTAATTGCTGATCAAATAAACTCAGAGATCTTTTCTTTAGAGTTCATCTAGATGTTAAAATTGTTCAGATGCTCATACCCACACACAAATGAATTATCCTTTTTAAAAACTTCCTGAAATGTGTACCCATGATTTTTTCAACCTTTAACAACAACAACAAAATATCCCTTTACTAACATTGCAGGAAACCAAATACAATTCACATGGACTCTCTTGGTAATTGACAAGTCAATTTAGGAAGTTTCTTAACTCTTATTATCAAAGGATTAATCCACAATTCTGTACTTCATAGGAATTTACTTCTGTAGGTTATTTCCCAGCTAGGTGAATGATAAGGATAGAGGATCAACTGCCTCAAAGTTTAAAGTAAAGAAGGATTTAAGATGTGTTGAAGAAGTGTGGATGCTACATGATATCTGAAGTTTTGGTGACAATAGGGAAGGTCCTTATAAGTCAGTCATAGTAATCTCAACTAGAAAGTGGCAGAACCCATGCAAGACTAAATTTTCTGACTGCTTATTCAATTCTAAATCTACTGTATCATAATTTTTTGTTCATTTGTTCCAATTACTTTATGAGAACAGAGAATGATGAAAGGTTTAAATCTGACCATTGTCCCTTCCCTCATAGAGTTTACAATCTACTGAAGGATGGGATACATACTTAGAAAACCATGATACCAAGGATAAGGACTGGATCTGTGATTTTACTGAGGATATGATGAAATAAGAATATAAAAGAAATATAAACATTTACTGAACTGAATTGCAGTAAGCCATCCTTGAGAAGAGTTCAAAGGAACCTGGAATGTTTCCCGCCACCAAAGATGGCTTTATTCCCAATGTACCTTTTAACTTTTAATCATTTTCAAAGAAGAGAGGAAGAGAAGAAGGTTGAATGGGTTATTTGGAAATAAGGAGTAAATGTTAAATCATCATTCTCTCAAGGGAACAATAGCAGCATTTTGTGTCTTCTCATTTTCCTCAATTCTGACTGTCCTATTCTTTTTACTCAACTGCACCAGCAAATACTATGAAGAAACTCATTCAGAATAATCATTATGAAATTGATGTGTTTTTTTTTCATTTGTGTGTGTATGTGTATGTGTTTTCCAATGGAGGAGATATTCTACAAAATATATGATAGGCAAGCAGGCAAAAGTTAAAACAAACAAACTAAGGTAACAAGAACTTGAAAAGAATATTAAAAAATAGTGATTCTAGAAAAGCAAGCAAATGTGGGACAATGATCAGTTGAAGAAGAGGTTCATTTTTTTTGTCCTTTTATCTCCATTGCCTTATAGATAGAAGCAGCTTAATGAGTATTTTTACCTGATTTATTAACCAGGAGATTATTTTTTCTATCCTCAGTCATAGCTAAGTCTGAAAAGACTAGGCTAAACTTCTCACATTCCCTTATCTCACTTTCACCTTATTCTATCACTCTACTCTTTCAAAAGTACTTTTAGGTGCCTACTATGTGCCCAGTATTTTGTTGATGCTAGGAATGGAAGTAAAAAAAAAAAAAAGAAAAGAAAAGAAACAATTCCTTCCCATAATGAATTTACATTGTCCTGGAGGAGAGAACAAGTTCAGAAATATATAAAAACCTATGTTATATAATACGCACACTATAAATATAAAATAAATACAAATATATAATGTGTACAATATGATTAAAAATAATAAACACAAATATGTGCAAAGGAAGTCGTTTGGGAAGGAAGGCACTGGTCACTGGGAGAATCACAAAAGGCTTCATGATGAGACTTCAGCTACATTTTAAAGGAAGGGAGGGACGCCATGAAGAGAAGGGAAGGAGGCAAAGCACTGCATATATGGAGGCTAATTAGTTACTGAGGAACGTAGAAAAGAGATGGAGTGTAATGTGTGGGAGAGTAGACCCAATGAGAGTAGAAGGATAGTTTGCAGTTAGGCTGTAATGCGCTTTAAAATCTAATCAGAAGAGTTTACATTTCATTCCAGAGGCATTAAGAAGCCCCTGAAAAAAGCTGAGTAGGAAAGTCAAGCGCTACTACTACCTTTTCTTAATGAACTTGATTTGTAATATTCCCTTGAAATGTCATGGTGCAGAATGGAATAAGATAGTTGAAGACATGATACGCAGGAAACCAATTAGGAGACTACTGTAGTAATGTAAGAGATAGCAGATGAGCACCTTAACTAAGGCGGGAGTTTAAGAGGAGAACAGAGAAAAGGCATCAAATGTGAACTATATTGTGAAGGTAGAAATAGCAAGTTTTGGCAACTGGTTAGTTATGTGGGGTAAAGATTATTCTATGCTCACTTTCAATTGAGATGGAAAGTTTCCACATATAACATGGTCAGAGAATGGAATGGAGAAGAGTTAAATTACAGCCTGTGCTCCAAAAGGAAATAAATCTGCTCTCTCTTCTAACTATCCAGTCAAATTTCTGAAAATTGAATTCTCCAAATTGTTAATCAATAAGTGAGCTTTCCTCAGAGAGAAACAATGGCAGTAGCAAGTTTTCACTTCTGTGATTTATCATTTACTTCAGTACAAAGGTCTACTGAGAGTCCAAAAATAAAGCTTTCTATTGTCAATAACTCTTAGATACATCTCCAAAGGCTTTGATCCCATCAAAAGAGGACAGTGTGTACTAATCACCCCATTACACACATAGAGTTTACTTGGTTATATCTCAAAGCTGAAAGTATTTCTCTACAGAATTTGAAACTCAAGAGAACTCAACCAAAGTTGTTTCTTGGGGGTAAATTCAATCACTAGGCTAGTGCCACTCAAACACAGACAGCCATGCAACAATACATTTAACAAAGGTTAAATCTATGCTCTTTTTTAGTGCTGGATCTTGACTTAACTTATTTAGCCCTAAATTCTTTCAAAGAAAAGTTGTGATACATGAATAAACCAATAGGAGGAGGAGGAGCCAGTTTTTTTTTTTCTGTGACATGTCAGTCTGAGAATTAAAATGCTAGTACATAACTATTATCATGTATATTTAGAATATTTGATAAGTCAAGTCAAATCAAATCAACACACATTTAACAATCACTTACTATGCATCAGGTAGTAGGCTAAGCTCTGGGAAGTTAAGGAAAGGAAAAACTGGTCTCTGGCCTCAGGGGGTTTACATTCTAAGGGAAGAGACAAAAGTAAACAACTATGTATCTAAAATGTATGCAGGATAAATTAGATGTAGACTCAGAAAGAAAGCTCTAGCACTAAGGGAAATTACAAAAGTTTTCTTGGGGAAGGAAGGATTCTGAATGAGACTTGAAGGAAACCATGGAAAGAAGGGAAGCCAGGAGGTGAAAATAAACAAAGAGAGAATTCCAAGCATGGGGGACAACCAGGAAAATACATAGAATTAGAAGGTGGAATGTCATGGTCAAACAATAGCAAGAAAGCCACTGGATCATAGAGTAGATGAAGGAAAGTAAGGTGTAAAAAGACTAAAAAGGTACATAGAGTTTGCCAAACAGTGTTCAGAAGTCAAATTTAGACAAAGTAAAAAGAAGACAAAGACAACTTGTATCTTGTACCTTGTCCTCTAGGGGCACAAGCAAAGGACAAGATAAGATCTAAATGCCAACAATGAAACTATAGTGAAAAAAAAAATGTTTCACTCTAAGAAAAGTATCAATGTATGTTTTTATAATGCATAATACAAGTATACTAGCACAAATACATGAAATCTTAAGTATTTCTATGCAACCAGTTTATTTCAAGAGTTCTTTGGGGCATATGTCTTGAAATATCTATTAGGTAGTGGTACTGACTTTCTCTCTCTCTGTTTCTATCTCTGCATATATGTACACACGCACACATATATAGATAGATAGATAGATAGGTAGACAGATAGATAGATAGAGAGATAGATATATGAGTTATAAGTATAAAGATGATAAGCACATCTATGGGAGTTGTGGAGATCACCAAGGAAGAGTGTTTAGAGAAAGAAAAGAAAAGGGTAGCGGGATAGTGTAATGGAAGGGTGTAAAGCATTTATTAAGTACCTACTATATTCTAGGCACTGTGCTAATAAGCTAAAAGCTTTTGCAGTCATTATTTCATTTTAAAATGAGCTAGAGGACAGAAGCAAGGAAAAAACCTTAGAAACGCTCACAGTCATAGAGCATGATCTGAATAATGAACCAAACAAATATGACCGAGTATAACTTAAATAAGATAACCAGGAGAAAGTAGAATCATGAAATCAGAGAAAAGAAATCATAGTTACAAAGACACTAAGGTAAGTTATAACACTAAATGCAATAGAGAAATCAAGCCAGAGAAAGATTGAGAAAAGACTATCAGTTTGTCTATGAAAACATTGGTAAATTTGGAGTTTCAGTTGAGCAGTAAGATCAGAAGTCATATTACAAACAGATAAGAAATGAGCATGATTTGAAGAAGTGGAGGCAGTAAGTGTTCATAGGGGTGTGTGTGTGTGTGTGTGTGTGTGTGTGTGTGTGTGTCTGTGTGTGTGTGTCTGTGTGTGTGTGTGTGTGTGCGTGTGTGAGTGATAGAGAATAGAAGGATAATAAAGGACAATAGTGGATTTCAGGGTGTAGCGAAAATAGTTTTTTTCTTTAATTTTTCATGAGGATAGTAAGATTTGACCATGTTTGACAGAAATAAGAGTAGAGAAGGGACTCATGAAAAGGATGGGTTTTTAAATTAGAAGGCAGGAAGAGAGTCATCTAAAAGCACGTCCAGCTAGTATATATACAAAATACAGTTTTCCTCTTAAAATAAACACTAAAAAAAAATGAAGACATGAGACTCTTCTTTTAATTAATCCTTTTGTTTGCCACTACATGAAGTCAAAAGTATCACCGCTTTCAGAAAACAGATGGATATTCCTTTATGTGTAGCATAACTTAAGATAATGGTTGAAACTTAAAGCAGGAAGAGGATTCTTTCTCTTTTTTGGTTCAAGGAATATGCATAATCTTGGCATAAAGACAATGAATAATGAATAAGTCATTAGAGGCGCTTGTTGTTGTCATTTGTTGTTCAGTCACTTTTTAGTCACGTCCAAATATCCATGACCTCATTGGGGTTTGTCTTACAAATACACTAGAGTGGTTTGCCATTTCCTTCCCAATCCATTTTACATTTTAGGAAACTCAGGCAAACAGAGTTAAGTGATTTGTCTGCTGTCACGTAGCTGGTAAGTGTCTGAGGCTAGTTTTGAATTTAGGATGATATATCCTCCTGACTCTAGGCCTGGCATTCTACCCATTGCACAATTTATCTGCACATTATTACAGGCACTCTCATCCCCCAAAGATACTAATATTTGCTAATAAATGCATGGGAATTGTAAAGTGATGAGACTAGTTTAAATATTAAATATACCGGAATTTCTGTATCTATATGTATGTAAATCACAAAAATAGTTACCATAAGAGGTGATATACTTGCTACAATAATTATGGCCTTGTCTAAAACATCTGAAAACCTGCCATTAGAAACAATTTATGAGCTTCATGTGAAAAAATAAAAATAAACAAACCCCTGTTGCTTAACAGGAATCCTACTTTTTCAATATTATATAGCCCACCTAGTTCACCCACCTTATTTATCAAGTGACCTTATATATTCTAAGATGTTTTAAATCTGTTCTTTAAAAAATGGAAATTTTCCACAGTTCAAGAAGTATAACCAATTTGTTAATCTAGTTGGAAGATTAAACTTGTTTTTTTTTCATAATGGCAGTATCATTAAAATTATCATATTGTCTCCCCAGGTGACCACTTTGAAGAAGACAGAAATCATTTTAATGTTCAAATTTTGCTATGTTTATTAGAATTATTCAAAAGAGTTTATGTATGTAGAGTCACACATCCCAGGCTACATAATGTCAGAGTCAATTCAAGGACTACAATCACAGTAGGCAAGAAGACTTTCTACCAAATGATTCAGAAGCCGTATCTTCCTCTGGCCCTAGCAACAGGAACCACATAGCAAAGCCTTCCAGATCACAAATGAGTGTGTGTAGTTTGGTCAGAAAACCAAGTAATGTGTTTAATGGTTAATGCAAGTCAGTTTTACTAGGCCCATTACACACGCTGAGAATGCTGTTCCTGGACAGCAGTTGGATGTAATAGCTGTTGGCTATGAAAAAAGTGTGAGTAGTTTACTGAATCTTACCAACATCACACTTCTTATTCTTGGAAAAAAATATATTTATCCAGATTATTTTAAAAGCAAGAGATTTTAGGCTTTGTCAATTTCAATCTACTGTTTTGACACAGAAGAAACACGAAGCCTGGAAAGTGGAATGACTTGCTTCAGGTCACAAAGGATGAGACAAAGTCAGAATTGGAAGCTAGTAATTCTGATGCATAGCCCAATGCAGTGTCATGAATAAAGAGAGAATGTGTTTTGTTTTTTGTTCTTTGTTGCTTTTTTTTTTTATCAACCAAGTTAAAACTGGCTCCTTTTATTCAAAGTAAAGAAGCTATACTTTGTTCATAAATGTCTAAGACTCAGAGTCCCGGGCAAAATAATGACATAAGTAAAATGTTATTTACATAAGAGAGTTTTGGGATTTGAACGCTGACTAATTTGTTCATCCAAGCTCAGGAAGTAATAACAGAAAATAATCACAGATAAGGAAATCTTGAAGTATAAAGATAGATGCAATCACACAGTTTTAATGTTAAAAAGGTGTTTATTCTCTGATACGTCTTTAGGAAATGTGTAAAATTACACTTGATGGAAATACAGGGGCAGGTCACCATGGCTCCTAAAAGACTGGTCACACTGATGCTCATCTATTAAAATATTTTTTTGCTTAAAAATTTGTTTTCTAACCTCTGAGGTCAGTTCAGGAAGAGCCAGGAGTCTAGGAGGGACCATGAGGAAAACCATGAGAAAAAAAACAAAAGAAAGCAAAATGCTCTTTACCTCTTGGGGGGAGAACAGAAATATCTTCTCTCTCCCTCAGTGAGGTCTGATGCTTTGCAATCTTTACCCAGGAAAAAATACACCCTTCCCCCATCAATCAGTTCATAAGAGTCTGGAGCACAGTTGAGGTATAATCAGTAGGGAGTAGAGATATATTCGCTTTTTAAGCCCAGAAAAGGAGAGAATGAGCAGGATGTAGGTTTAAGGATGAGGCCTCTAGCAATGGCAGGGGGTGTGATGGGGGTGGGGAACTATGGATTCAAGAGAAAACTAAGCCTGGAAATTGAGAAACAAACTTTGAAGATAAGTAGATCATAGGGACTCCAACAAATGATCCACACAGCAAAGAAAATGAACCTAAAAGGTGGTAGCATAAGGATTCTACCAGGAGCTGTGAGCTCTTCTGTGTACTTGCCTCCCTCCTGCCTTCAGGTGTGGCACCACGTCCTCTCTCTTTTAAGGGTTTAAAATTGCCACTTCAAAGTTTACCAAGGATGATGATATTGCTGCTCTCATTGTTGACAATGGCTCCGGAATGTGCAAAGCTGGCTTTGTAGGAGACGATGCCCCTCAGGCTCTCTTCCCTTCCATTGTTGGGAGCCCCAGACATCAGTGTGGGTATGGGCCAGAAAGACAGCTATGTGGGGGATGAGGCCCAGAGCAAGAGAGGTGTTCTCACCCTGAAGTACCCCACTGAACATGGTATTGTCACCAACTGGGATGACATAGAGAAGATCTGGCATCATACTTTCTACAATGAGCTCTGTGTGGCTCCTGAAGAGCACCCTGTGCTGCTCACAGAAGCCCCCCTGAACCTTAAAGCCAACAGAGAAAAGATGACTCAGATTATGTTTGAGACTTTCAATACCCCAGCCATGTACATTGCCATCCAGGCTGTGCTATCCCTGTATGCCTCTGGTTGTACTACTGGTATTGTGACAGACTCCAGTGATAGTGTGACCCACACTGTGCCCATCTATGAAGGTTATGCCCTTCCCCACACCATCCTCCATCTGGATCTAGCTGGCTGTGATCTAAGACTACCTCATGAAGATCCTGACCAAGAGAGGGTATGGTTTTACCACCACAGCTGAGAGGGAAATTGTACATGACATCAAGGAGAAGCTGTGTTATGTCACCCTAGACTTTGAGCAGGAGATGGTCACTGCTGCATCCAGCTGCTCTCTGGAAAAGAGCTATGAGCTCCCTGATGGTCAGGTTATCACCATTGGCAAGAGACGTTCTGATGCCCAGAAGCTCTCTTCCAGCCATCTTTTCTAGGTATGGAATCCTGTGGAATCCACAAAACTATCTTCAACTCAACCATGAAGTGTGATATTGACATGTTTAATGATTTGTATGCCAACATCGTATTTTCAGGTGGTACCACCATGTACCCTGGCATTGCTGACAGGATGCAGAAGGAGATTACAACAGTAGCTCCCAGCACAATGAAAATCAAGATCATTGCCCCACCTGAACACAAATACTCTATCTGGATTGGAGGCTCCATCCTGGAGTCTCTTTCCACCTTCCAACAGATGTGGATCAGCAAGCAGGAGTATGATGAATCTGGGCCTTCCATTGTCCACCGCAAATGCTTCTAAATGGACTGTTTGTGTTTTATTTTTTTTTTTGTCAAAGAGTGTGATGAGATGACATGATCATTGCCCAAAAAACAAGATGAGATTGGCATGGCTTTATTAGGGTTTGGTTTTTTTTTGAGGTTTTTTGTTTTGTTTTGTTTTGTTTTGTTTTTTGGCGCTTGACTCAGGATTTAAAAACTGGAACGGTGAAGGTGATGAGCAGTCTAAGTATGTTGGAGGCAAACCATCCCCAAAGTTCTGCAGTGCATCTTCAGGACTCTGATTATACATGTTTTTGTTTTTGTTTTAATAGTCATTCCACATACCGTATAATTCATTGTTACAGAGTTACGAGCCTCTGTGAAGGTTGTCCTCTGCTAGAGCAAAGGAGTGATGTAACAAAGATCCAGATGGGGCGGGGGAGGGGGAAGGTACTAGTATTGCTTTAAATGTAAATTATGTAATCCTTAAAAAAAAAACTTTTTGTATCTTCCACCTTAACACTTGTTCCTTTTTTTTAATTGTACACTGACTTAAGACTAGTTCAAATAAAAGTGCACACGTTAAAGAAAAAAAAAAGGATTCTACCAGAGGAGAAAGGAGATCAAGGCCTCGCAGGAGCCTCTAATTGTTTTTGCCATACATGACAATTACATGTACACTTCACTGTAACAGTACTCTGAATCCACTCTCTCTACATACACTGTATTTGTGACCGAGTACACCCTAGGTTTAGGAAGGGTGATTTTTTAGCTGCTCATCTCACTTTAAAAATGCTATTGTTCTGAGCTAATTTTATCTACTTGGTTACTGTTATGTTACTTGAAAGCTCACTGGTGGGGGCTCTTGAGATATATTTGATGAGCAGCAGCAATCTCTGATGAAGTGATTCATTTATGTAAGTAGAAATTGGGATGTGTAGTCTCAGAGAAGTTGTTAAATTTTAATTAGAACTTCCATCTCTATGTATGACCAGAGTTAATATGGAAAGGAAAGAAAGAATTGATCTCTTTCAGGGAGATTTGAATTCAAATTGAACCTCTGAAATACATTGGCTATGTGACCATAGATAATGAACTTAGCTTCTCAATGTCCCCATGAAGCACTCTGCCACTCTAAGTTACAGAAAAAATGCTTTATCTACATTAAAAAAAAGAATTTCCTCACTGGGAGCTCCCCTCACTGGTGAAATCACAAATATGGTCCAACAAAAAAAAGCATAACCATAAAAGTGATCTAGTATAACTACTTACTTCCCAGCAATCTATTACTAAAATCACTAAATGGTTGACCAGTTACATTTTGAAACTAAAAATTAGTAATGTAATATAGTAGAGGTTATAGATACTGAAAATAACCATTAAACATCAGTTTCAGTATGAACTCCATAGCTCAAATCTAAGGATAAGACATAGCTTAACTGATTTTCCACAATGACAACATTACCACTACATAATGGTGAATTGCAAAAAGTATGGGACAAGGAATCAGTGTAATTTCTGACTCTGATTAACTTTTGAAATAGTGTCAAGTCTCTCTGGTTTAATGACTTACATACTACTTTGAGATATCAGAGCAAGGTTTTGGTGGAAATTTGTCCATGTGCTTTGACATAATTCTTCCCTGTTCTAAAGACTCAAGTCTTCTTTTCTTCCTTTACAATTTAGTGTTTATGCTGCCCATATTAAGGGCAATGGAAACTGCATACTGAGACTCTTCTCCATTGGCATCTTTTCTCCTCCTACACTTGTGAGTAAAAATAAAGTTTCATTAACTAATATCCCTCTATGGGGCTGTTGTTTTTCATGTGAATGTTTCCCTGTCCTTTTGCACTACATTATGTAAAGTTTATGTAACAAAGAAATCTAGTACTAAATTTGATATGGAATAAAAATCACAGTCATCTAAGCTCAAAATTCAAAGGGAACACAAAGACAATCTAAACCAGGCCATATCCAAACAAGAATCCCCCCTACCACGTATTCACAAAGTAAAAATTCAAAGCTTATTTAAAGATTTTCAATGGAGGTGAACCCACTTGATTCCAAGACAATCCAATTCACTTTAGAATAACTATAATAACTGGTAAGTTTTTCCTTGCCTCAGGAAAGGAAAATAAGATATTTTCAAAATAAATACAAAGTAATATTGGGGGAGCATTAATTGCTGTGAGGAATAAAGAGCCTTCAAATAAATTTACTTCTTTGAAACTTCTACCCCTATGGGGCTAAAAAATCAAATCAAACCTCTCTTCCATGTAACAGCCCTTCAAATATTTGACAGCCAAAAAAAAAAAAAAAAACTAACAGAATCTGACCCCTCCTTCCACCCCTCCAACTGCAATTTTCTTTTCTCTAGGGCAAAAAGGGCAAATTGAGCCTAATGATGTAGGTATATTACTTGCTTACACTTTTAGCTATAGTCAAGACAAATCAGGAGATGTTATTTTTAAAGCTCTACATTGACTCCTTCCTTTACTGAACCAAATTCCCCTCTGATCCACTCAATGGATTTTAGTTCAACATCCCATTGAAAACAACTGATAAGAGGAGGAGGAATTGCCAACAGAATGATCTTGGTATGTGGTTTCCATGACCCCAGCAAGCAGCACATGGGCAAGAGAGAAGGGAGGGAGAGGAAGTATGTGGAATCCACACTCCAGTCAAAAGTGCACAGCTTGGGGGTGGAGCCAAGATGGCGGCGTAGCAGCAGCAACATATCACAGCTCTCACATAGCCACCCCAAAATGCCCATAAAATAGGACTCTAAACCAATCCTAGAACTCCAAAACGCACACAAAGATACTTCCCACTAAAGTCAGCTCAGCTACGAGGAACCATATCAGCACTGCGAACCGAAACCAGCCTGGCCTGAAGCCGCAGCTGTGCACCAGGGGCGGCTGGACGGGAGGAGCAGAGGAGCGGATTAGCGGCAGCTGCAAGCAGCATTCAGAACTAGGTCAGTGGGAACTGAGGGGAGAAAAGCATCCGGCCAAAAGGCCTCCAGAGCCGAAAAGCAAAAGGCAGAGGCTTTGCACCCGCCTCCGTGTTGCAGCTTCCCGCCACAGCCTGCAGACAGCAGGGGGACTAAGCGATTGTTCTGAGGCCAAGAGCTCTCATGTTGAGCGGCCTGGATCTGGATCACGGTCTTGGGCCTCGGTGCTGGAGTCTTCATTATCCGGTCAGCCGGAAGTAAATAGGAAGAGTCCCAGCATCTTCCTGAGAGCTACAGCAGCCGGGAGGACTCCAGTGATTTGGGACAGAGCTTTCCCTTCTGGAAGCAGAGCCCCACAGAGATTTAAAAAAAAAAAATCACGGACTGAACAAGCATGAGTAAGAATAAGCATAAAAAGCAAAGCAAGAACAGCTCCCAAACCCTAGATTCCTTCTTTGGGGAAAAGAAAGATCTTGGGAGAGAGAGGGAGGAGGAGAGCGCAGCCA
>CM053586.1:294689837-294705639 GCA_028646515.1 Pseudochirops corinnae | reverse complement strand
ATATATGCAATTATTATTATTATTATTATTGACTACATCCAACTGGAACTTGAGATACACAAGCACTGTGGTTGGGAGATCCATCCTGCCCTACCGAAAAGTGACATAGGAGAGAATAGACTGGGGGAGGTGGGACACACTGGGATGGCTGTTTTGGGGCGGTGGGTGGGGGAAAGAGGGGGAGAAAATATGTAATTCACAATCTTGTGGAAATGAATGATGCAAACTATAATAAAATTTAAAAAAAAAGAAAGAAAAAAAAAGTGCACAGCTTGGGGTAATTAGGTGCGCAGCGAATAGAGAACCAACCCTGCTGTCAGGAGGACCTAAGTTCACATACGTCCTCAGACATTTGACACTTACTGTGTGACCTTGGGCAAGTCACTTAATCTCAATTGCTTTGCCTTCCACCCTCCAAAAAAAATATAAAAAAAAAAAAAGTACACAGTTCCTTGAGGGTTAAACACATATTTGAGGCAGAGTCAATATAATATTAATAGGAGAATGCCATGTTATCTACAAGACCAATAGAATGAGGGTGCTTTCTAAATTACCTAACAAGGACTAAGAAATGAGAAATAGGGAAGAAGGTAACTTAACCCTAATAATGTCAATATAGTGAATATAAAAATGGGAGGGAATCTTAAGGATCATCCTTTAGATTTACTATCCATGGCATTCTTGCATCTTGACAGGGGATGGGGCCCTATCAGTCAAGTCAGTTATCACCAACTTGACACAGATTTTGTCTTAGGGCAGGGGATATTGCAATACTTTATCCATTTTATTTTTCCTTTGGACATATTGTATAATTCAGCCCATAACATTAAACACATCTTTTCAGCAATTTCTTTAATAAATATTCTAAAAAACATAAAGTATAGGTCAAAGTGCTCAGGAAATTTTCCAGTTTCAGAATACTTTTTTGAAGTGAAGATTATAAGACTAATAGCATTATTCTCATTCTTTATAGTTCCAATTAAAAACAACTACATCATAAAAACCTCATCATCTTTCTTTTTCTACAAGTTCTTTATCATTCTTTCATTTAAAAGAAACTGCTATTAATGAGATCTGAAGATTTGACCTATTTTTGTTCTTGGAAATTTGTGTTAGTCTGGTGACCACTATCAAAAGGGCAATGCTCATCTTTACAGGGGAAAAATTTGGCTTTGATAGGCATTATTTAGTGACTTTGGAAAATCAGAAATAGTTATGTCTTCAAATGAAATGATATTTTGTTTGTTTATTTGTTTTTTGCAAACACTAAGGACAAAAATGTTTCTCAAGGTGTTTTTTTCTGTTTGTTTTAAATTGTAGTTTGTTTGTTTATTCATTTATTCTATGATTTAATCAGTGTGGTCAGTTTACTGTGGAAAATCCTCCTATTTGTAGATCAGAAGTTTCTCAATTACTTACAGTCTTAGAGAGTTTTATGACACCAAAGAGAGACTAAATGATATGCTTATGGTCATATAATACAAATATATCAAAGGCTAGACTTGAATATGGGCCACTGGGCAGTACAGTGGATAAAGCAATGAGCCAGGTGGCTAATCTTCCTAAATTCAAACCTGGTCTCAGATTCTTACTAGCTGTGTGACCCTGTGCAAGTCACTTAAACCTGTTTGATTCAGTTCCTTATCTTTAAAATGAGCTGGAGAAGAAAATGAAAGACCACTCTAGTTTCTTTGCCAAGAAAAGCCAAAGTGGGATCATAAAGACTCAGATGTAACTGAAACAACTGAACAGCAACAAAAGACTTGAACACAGATTCTCCCATCTCTACAGTCAGTTTCCTATGGACTATACCAGACTGCAAGCTGCTACTCAATTTCACAGAACATACAAGTAAAAGAATTGCTAATGGTTTCTTCAATTTTTAACATAATTCTGTTGACATTTCTAAAACAGGATAAAACTAAAACATATTTTTAAAAAAGGATGGGAAGTTTATAATCTACTATCAGAAATCTTATTCATTTTAGATTTAAACAGACAGGTTATATTGTATCTTTATTCTCAAGAAATAGTTACTTTAAAAATATCTTAAATGTATGAACCTAGTTGCAAAATATGTATCCAGTAATTCTAAATTTCCTTGTTAAATTTTGATTGGAATTTGTTTTCTGTCACTGTTACAAGAAGGCAAGGGAGCAAAGCAGGAGATTTTGACACATCATTCTTGAATTCTATAGTAACATCTGCCCTGAGCTAAAACCTCCAACATGGAAGTAATGCTAATGGATGAAGGAAAGGGAGTAGTAGAAAGGTCCATTAACTGCCATTCAATTTACTGAAATTACCCTCTTAGAATACTTATTTAGACATTATAAGCTTCACTTTCAGAAGTGGCTAAATCTGAGTACACAGAGCTGACATAAGGTATAAAGGACTATCACCCTCAAAGCTATCTTTTCATTAAGAGAGAAAGGCATCTGCTTTCAGCATATAAACAAACTAAATGCAAATGTAGGCTTATACCTGTGATATGTTTCTGTCATCAATAGATTTGTGCTTACATCATGAAGATTAAGGAGGTCTAGTTTTGTAGAGTTAAAATACTAATGTCAAATTGTCTAGTATTTCTATTTCAGAGAGCATCTGGCTCATTCAGATTCCATTCAGTAGTCTAGCTGAAGGAGCTAAGTTTCTTCCATAATATGAAACAAGTAGCTACGTATTATTTTTCACAAGTACACTTTGTTGTTGGTTAGTTTTGTCCTGGTTTCAAAAAAAGGAAATGCTAAAGCTTTCTCAGTGTGGGAGATGAAAATTTAGGGCACAATTTTTCTCTACTACACCTAATTTTCTAGCTGGATGATATGCATTTTCAACAATTGCTGATATCATGAATGCAAGGGTTTCTATCCAAAGTATTATCTGGTGCTAAAATAAGCCATTTTATTCAAGATGGAGGTCAAGAAGTACTTGTGTAATAACTCCCTGTGAGGTAATTTTTCGCTACCCTGTTCAGTCCTGGTCTTGGCAGAGAAAAGATCTGTGTTTTACTATTACTAATAATCACAACTGAGATTTACATAGACTTACAAAATATACAAAGTATTTTACATGCATTATATCATTTGGTCCCCACAGTTGTTCTGCAAGGAAATGCATGTATTATTAAGACAATTTTATATGTTTGAAAAATAGAGAAATGCAATTAGAAGAAATGTAAGCAATGCTAAGAGAATCTGTATGAAATGCAACTATTCAGAAAAAGTTTCTGAGAATAGCTCCTCATATGAAGAGCTACTGATGGATAACAGAGTTAGCAACAATGCATTGCATCCTAGCTTCTACTTTAAATACATCTGTTTTTAGTGATTTGAAGATTATTGGGAAACTCTGACTCAAAGAACTATTTGAGGAATATAAAAAGTATGTCCACTACTTGATTTATATTTTCCAGAAATTGGATTTGAGATTTTTCAACTGAATTAGGGATGGGCAATTTCTTGCAAGTATTCTTTGCTTTGTAGTTCTTGAAGCCAAAACAGAAACCAGATCAGAAAGCCATGAGTCAACAATTGCAGGAGAAAGAGATCAGAGAAACAAATGAGAGAAGCCAAGATTTCAGACAACAAAGGACAGAAGGACAGATGATGGAAGACTTAGGAATCAAGAAGCCAATAGATCTGAGAAGTTGACAGAAGATGAAACTGACTAGGGGCTTGGCTGCTGTAGCAGAGAGCTGAGTTGATTGAAGGAAAACTCTACTACTTGAAAGATGGGTGGGGAGGGAAAATAAGTTATATAGTCCCTATTAAGTGACAGGCACTGCAGCTGATTGGAAAAAAAGGAGACTATATTGATATGAATGGAAAAATTTCACAGAAAAGGCTGCCTTTTTCTCTAGGGCCATCTACAACTTTAGAGAGGGGGCCCTCCCTCAAACACCTGTCTGTCTACATTGTTCTGTCAGGCTTTAGAAGGGGCAAGAAACTCTAAACCTAAAAAGATCAAGACTGTATTAACTTTGCAGATTCCTATGTAAAATGGAACTGCTTTTAACTAAAAATGGGTAATAATGTCTCAGCATATAGCCAAGAAAGCAGACCTAGAAGGTTTTAGGAAATCCAGGGTTTGCTGATTTTACCTATAAGAGCTTAGAAAGGTTTTTACTGATCCAAGGGTAAGAGAAAAATGGGCAATGAATTGACTCAGAATCGGCACATTATCACCCAGCAGATTCATGGTACAACTATTAGCTAAGGAGATGACAGAAACCCAGGACTTATTTAGAGCTCAGAGTTGCCCTTGAGATGCATGTTTTCTCAATCATGTGGCTCACAGTTAGATTTTGGTTGGTTTGTGTCTGCCACCTACCCTTCCTGAGGTACCGCTTGCATTGGTAGAAGAGGAGGACTAATTATTTATGGCTTTGCTGTTATCTTTTGATTAATCTTGCCTCTGTGTTCTTCCTTAGAAAATGTTACTTTCTGGGCATTCCAGGTTTTGCTTCTGAACAATGAGTGATGGAGACTTGGGTTGGACCAATTATTGGCCATTCAAGAGCCAGGTTGATTTAGGTTTGAAGATCGAGTAGTTCCATTCAAAATACAATGGGATTTTTAAAAGTATGTTTTTCAGAACCTATTTCAAGAAAACAAAAATGAAAACTAGACAGGACAAAAGCAAATTTCCCTAGATATTGGGAGGGGGGGGAATGAAAAAGAAGCAGCAGAAGAATGCCCCAATAAGGTCATTAACAAGAAAACTTCATGATCCTGAAAGATTCTCTCTCTCTCTCTCTCTCTCTCTCTCTCTCTCTCTCTCTCTCTCACACACACACACACACACACACACACACACACACACACACACAGAGGCATGAATACACACATATATACTTTTCAACTTCTTTTTGTGTGCTGTCTTCCATTAGACTGAAGCTCCTTGGAGTCAGGGACTGTTTTTCTTTTTCTCATATGTCTGCACGCTTAGAAGAGTGCCTGAAGCATAGTAGCTGCTTAATGAAAATTGAATGACCACTGACTATTGCCTAGGACCAAAACGCCATTGTCTCTAAAACAAGTTACAGTCTTCCTTTCCTCTTTCTTATTTACTTTCATTCTCTTAATATAGCTTTTAAAAATGTAAACTAATTCCATATTTCTGGTCCATCAATATAATTCTTTAGATAACTCCCTTTATTTTTTCTCTTTGTTGTATAAAGCCAAGCACAAGCAGCTTTTCAGAGGACTGCTGCTGTGAACAGCTTTAAGGTTTTCATTACATAGTAGAGCAAACGTCTGATTTATTCAGCAGTGAATTAAAGCAAAATATTCACAGAAACCAAAGTACAACATTCACAATGTTATAACATAACAACTTATCACTAAAGTGACTGCATAGTTTTCACCAAAGTGGCCACATAGTTTTAAACAAAAGATGTCATTCAGTAAGTCCTTAACTCAATCATCCTTAAGGAACAATCCTCCTTAAGGGAAAGAAAATCATTCATTAAGTCCCTAACTTAATCATCCTTAAGGAGCAAGCCTCCTTAAGGGACAAAAAGTACAAAGGTCAAAGTTCTCTACCCTTAAGTCACATTGTCTTAATCTCTCAGTCAAAAAATGTTCTTTCTTCTTGATTGGAGATTAGTTTCCAATCATCCTTAACTCAATCATCCTTAAGAGGTACAAGATACAGAGTACAAAGTTCTCCCACCCCTAGGCTACAGTAAATCATGATCTTCTCAGTTAGCACTGAGTACCCAAGGAGAGATCTTTTCATCTTGACTCAAGGCTGGCTCTCAGATTTCATGGTTCCTCTTCCATGGCCCCAGCTCCTGTCTGAATCTACCCAACTGTCACATGGATTCAAAGGAAGGCAACTCTCAGGTCCTTGTCAAGCTCCTCATACAGTTCCCCTTCCCTTTTGAAACTTACAGTGTCCAATCCACCTCAAGTCGTTCACAGTTTCTGTTTCTGGGAAGACAAAGCTTAAGAGAGCCAAAACAACATACATACATGTTGCCAACACCATCATCAATTTATGCTTCTTCCTGTAAAATCAATACAGACCCACATATAAGGTCTGAGAATGCAACACAAATCATCTGTACAGTCCCAGGACCTCCAAATCCTCCTCCAGAACTTCTGTAAACATATACGAAGAAAATTCTTTCAGGGCTTCCAGTAAGGTCCCAGGGCTTCTGTACAAAGTATCACAAACAAAAATCAACACATAACAGAACAGACAAACAGAGTGCCTTGCCACCACAAAGTTCCCCTTCTCAAGTCTGCTCTTTCCCAGTTCAACCTGTCCAAACTGAACTCAATATTGCCCTCATTTAATCTGCCCTTTGTTCCAACTAGATTTCTAGCTTTTGTTGATCGTACAAAGCACTCTTTCTTTGAACCATCTTTTACTCCTCTCTTCATTATTTCCTTTATGATAGCAGTCAGAATTCATACAACACTTTAAATTTTACAAAGCCCTTTACCTAGCTAATTGATTCTTTAATGTATTACTTCAAGTGATTAACAAAAATAAAAGTTATTTCATTTGAGCCTTACAGCTCTAATTTCAAAAATCTTCAATACAGGATTAAAGGCATGCTTTCTAACCTGGAATTTTAAACTCTTAACAATCTGATCCCAGACTCATTTTCTAGTTTTATAGAATTTTATAACTCTTGAGTTAGTTTTCAGAAAAACTAGAACTACCTTATCTGTTCAACAGTCCATTTCTTATATTTTTTCAGTATCCTTCATAAATAGCTGATTACAGTTCCAGAGTATAAGAAGCTAGAATATATTTCTTCCACATTTTTACCTATTGAGATCTTTCTCTATCATTCACATTCAGCTGAGATGTAACCTTCTCCATGAAACCTTCTCTCACTTTCCAATATTAAAGTTATGTCTCCTTTTAATATTTATTTACTAATCCAGTCCACCAAACATTTAGCTAGGCAACTCCTCCATCCAAGACAATGTGCTGTATATTGGGAATACAATGACAAAATGATAAAATGCCCCTGCCCTTATAGGACATAGATACTATGTGGTAAAGAGGAAAAATAATAGACAAGAAAGCAAAGAACAATAAGTATTAGGGAGATCAGAAAAAAACATGTAGAATTTGGCACATGGATTGGCCTTTCTTGAAAGCCTCTTATTCTGAGGAGGAGGTAGGCACAGGAGATAGCCTGTGAAAAGGAAATGGAACACTGAGTTCAGAGACCAAGGTACAGGCTAGTTTGTCTACAACATAGAGTTGTGTAATGGTGAATGGTTCAATATGAACCTGGAAAAATGGACACATAAAGATAGGTTAAAAGTAGGCCATATTTTGAAATGCTTTTAATTCATGCAAGTTGGTGAACTTTTATTATATCCATGAAAAAACTGATTGGTTATGAGAGGTAGAAATGGGTAAGGAAAAATGAATACAAGGTGGCTCATGGGTTATAAGTCTAGATGTTCAAAGGTATCATGGTGAACTTACAAAGTTACTCTCAAAAATAAAAAAGAATATTTAGAGGTGGAGATGAGCTGGGATGGTAGAATGGGAATTAATGAATTTTGTTTTAGACATGCTGAATTTAAGTTGCTTATGGAACTTACAGTACTTTAAATCTTTTCTTCATCCTTACCATATTCTACCTTTTATCACATAAAATTATGTGGATACTTTATTCCATCCCCAAATTCAAGTAGATAGGTTATTGATTCATTGAAGTATCAAAGTTCCTTTTCCTCTTCCAGTTGTCTCAACCTGTGGGCCACGATCCCTTTGGGGGTAAAACGACCCTTTCACAGGGGTCACAGGGGTAGCCTAAGACCATCAGAAAACGCATATTTCCAATGGTCTTAGGAACCAAGACACCACTCCTCTATCTGTCTCCAGGCAGGTCCGCCCACATGTAGAATCGACTTTTAAAGGGTCACAGCATTAGGAAGGTAGAGAACCACTGCTGTACTCCTTTTGTGCTAAAGCTCAATGTCAGCTAATGCCTATCTAACCTATGATACTTCTATGCATATATTCTCACAATTTCACCACAAGGCATTCACCCTATGAGTAGTGAAATGCAGTTACCCTCACATTCTCCTAAGATGAAATTATACACTGGTCCATAAGAGGAGTTCAATTATGACTACTTGCTCTTGCCACATAACCATCCCATCACATAATTAAATTACACATTTTTATTGCAACCTTTACTTTCATTCTCCTTTGTCCCTTATTTATTCCTACTGTAACAGCTTTACATTACTCACATTCAGCACATGCTTCTCCATTGCCTTATGAGTGATAATCATTTTAAATTTTTCCATGATTAATGCTCCGTGACTTGAAGCCATACAACACTGATATAAGATAAGCATTAGAGCAATGGGATGCTTGTTTTTGTAACATGTTTGGGTTCCTTTATATTACACTTTATATTACATTTTATGATGGAAACCATATTTTTTCTTTTTTGCATACTCACCAATTATCACAGCGCCTTGCATTTTGTAAGAAGTTAATAAATGATTATTGATCAGTGAATTCATTTCTGGGGTAGTTTCTACAGTAGAGTCTGCAGCATATTCATGCTGCCTTGCAAATAGTTGGTACATTAAATATGTGTTGTATTGAAATGGAGGAAGAAGGAAATATTTGTAATAGAAATGGTAGAACACAAAACACAATCCTCAAGATTGTGTCATACTTCAAGTATGACCCAATTTTGCTTAAGGGTAGTCATGATCCCATTTGTAGTAACATTGCAAACTGTGTTTTAAAAGAATAACAGACATTTTTCACCCCTTGGCTGAGCCTCAAAAAAGGGAAATACACATTTTCCCTTTCCCTGGTTATTCTTATTTTAATAGTTGAGTTGACTCTATCAAGGAGATAGTGCTTTAATAAACTGACATTAAAATGGACCGTTTAAAATAACACACTTTACATGACAGAGCTATGGAAATTAGAATTAGGATGGGTATTTTTAATCCTTTGCTTTCAGAAATTGTAGAAGCAAATCTAATAATAACTGGGAAGAAAGATTAACTGTGATTTGTAAAGAAGTGGCACTAATAATCAGTCAATAGCTCCTAAACACACGAAGAAGCACTTTCCCTTGAAAGTGTAAGACAACAAAAAAGAAAATTTCATTCAATTTTCTTCTACCTCTCTCTTCCCCCCTCCCCAACCCTTGTAATTTGAATGGAGAATGTTGGGATATTTCTTCCTGTTTTATGAACAGAGTAAGACGGGGTGTTTCCTTTGAAAGTATTCTGCCCTCTAAAGAACACAAATTTCAGATAGGAACATGTTTGGTGAGCTCCTGTTGGCATAAAACACCCCATGCAGATGCAATATCATTCTACTCCAACCAAAGATGTTTCCGTTATTGTTTATGCTTACAAGTCTGAATATTGCCTAGGCCTCCAAAGTGATTTCTGCATACATAAACTTAATTATCTGAAATTCTATTCGCATAAAGCACTGAAGATAAACTGGCAGCTTCCATCTCTAATGTGCAACAAGAGAGAACATCTCTGTCCATAATATCAACAGGTTAATGCACTGTCTGACAGGGCCACAGTAGAAGAAGGGTTAAAAGACCAAAATGCAGAATTTCAGCACAGAAATGAGAAAGAAGTACTTCTTTCTGAGACTAACCAAAGTGTTTAATGGTTTACTAGTTCTAGCAGCTCAAGTAAGTACATCAAGATAATTCAAGAATCGATTTGATGTTGTTCAGAGAGAACTAGTATATTAAAAGAAATGAGCCTAGGTGACCAAAATGCCTCTGCCACTCTCTCTCTATATATATATAGATAGATATACACATATGTATCTATATGTATACACACATGTGTCTATATGTACATACATATATGTGTGGTTGTGTGTACATACGTATATTTCATGTATAAGGTGCACACGTGTTGTAAATATGCATTATAGGTATATACACACGTGCATGTACATGTATGCATGCATGCAGTAGATTTATGTGGCATTGGTATGTGTTCATGCATGAACATGTATGTATATACAGAGAGGCACAATATTCATATGTATATGTTTATTACTAGGGAAAGTTTTAAAACATGAATTAGTACTTTAGTAAAACAAAATTATATACAGCATGTTGTGACTGTGAGCTTAGCATGATTAACTAAGTGATGTGGTATATAACTGTCTGAGTGCTTTAAAAATGGATGAATTTGTCTCTGATAAAGGAACAGTGAACCCCTATGTTCTTATCATGGGTTAAACTTTAAAGACTTTTGAACAATTACTATGGAAGTGAAGTATTTTTCCCTTCAACATATGCAGAAAAAGCGCGACTCTTGGGGTAGTCTAATCACAAGTTGGCTTCTCCAGGTGTAAAACATTTTCTTTTAGAAATAAAGTCACATCAATTCAACAAGTACTTCTTAAGCGATTACTACATGAAAGGCATTGTGCTAAGTATTAAATTTACAAAAACAAGCAGAAAGAAATACAGTCCCTGTCCTCAAGGAACATACACTATCCTAAGAGAAATGAAAATTAAAACATTTCTAAGGTTTCTCCTTATACTCTGAATATTATCAAGGATGATAACTCATGGAAATTATCCACTGGAATCATATGGAAAGAAAGAGAGACTAAGTCAATGTTTCTGGAGCTATGAATTAGACTGAACATTCTGGAATACAGTTTAGAATTACAGTTGTAACTATGGAGACAATATCAAACTATTCAAGCTCTTTGACCTAGTATCATTATTACTGACAATATCAATGACAGAATCAAATATTCTATATATGGCTGAATGCTCAGAACAACATTTTTATAGGAAATAAAAAGTTAGAAGAAAGTGAGCACCCATCAATTAGACAATGGCAAGATTAACTGGTATGAAAATGCTGTAGAAATTTTTGTACCTTAAGAAACAATGAGGGAGACAAGATGGTGGAGCAAAAGTGTAGATCTGCTTGAGATCTCCTTCCAAACCCTCCAAATACTTGAAATAAAAAGACTGAACAAATTCTAGACCAGCAGAACTCACAAAATGACAGTGTGAAACAAATTTCCAGCCCAAGACAACCTGGAAGGTTAATAGGAAAGGTCTGTTGTACTAGTCTGAGAAAGGAGCAAAGTCCAGTGCAAAACACATCAAAACAGACTAGCCCCAGCAAACCCAGAGCAGGTCTCATGGGGCTGAATCACTAGCAGCCATGGTAGTTTCCAGACTCCTCAACCCAAAAAGGCCAAAGACAACTTACAAGGTCAGTAGGAAATGTCTATCTGACATGGCTGAGAGAAAAGCACGGTCTCACACCAGCCCTGGAGCAGCAGTGGCAGTGACTCCTTCTGAAGCTCTCAAATTGCCTGACTTCTCAATGAAGGTGGGTAGGGAAGAAGAAAGGAGAGAATTTGGAACTCAAAGTTTTAAAAATGAATGTTAAAAATTGGTTTTACATGAAACTGGGAAATAAGATATACAGGCAATGAGGTATGGAAATCTATATTACCCTATAGGAAAATAGAAGGGAAGGGGATAAAAGAAAGGGGAAGTGGTGTGGTAAGAAGGGAGGGCAGATTGGGGAAGGGGTAATCAGAATGCACACTGTCTTGTGGTGGGGGAGGGGAGAGATGGGGAGAAAATTAGGAACTCAAAATTCTTTGGAAGTGAATGTTGAAAAATAAAAATAAATTAATGAATAAATCAAAAAACAATGAAAGTGTGGATTTTTCATTAGAAAATTTATGTGAACTGATAAAAGTGAAGAACAGTCAGAAGTATAAACATCATGCTCTCTCTCTATGGCTACAGTAATGTAAATAAAAAAAACAGAATTTCATCAGAATTCTGTTGAATTTAGAATGACTAATTTTGGTTCTAGCAGAAAGATGACAAAGTGCGTGTCCTTACTCTTAGTGGAAATGTGGTGAATAGTGGCTGTAACAATGGTACATTCACTATCAGGTATAATTGCTAAGATAGATTTATCTGACTTTTTTACATTGTTATATCAGGGTTTTACAGGGGCATTATTGAAAAGTATTTATGGTATAAAAAGCATTAAAAATAAACAGTCTAAAATTTAAAAAACAAACATAAATTATAAGGAATTTTAGAATGAGGTTTATGTGTTGAGATCAGTTTCCTTCACAGTATTTAACAGAAAATGTGGGACAAAAGTAGACACTTGTTAAATACTTGTTAATTGTTTAGTAAATTATTGGTGAAGGAGCATCTTTTCTACTACATAAAGCAGAAAAATAAGCCAAAAATGTATAAAGAAAAATTTAGTTTTATCAAGATTTCAGGGATTCAAGAAATAAATTCAGAGACTTTAAATATCAAAACAAAAAATATACAAATCCCAGTAAGAAATTCTATATTTGGGGTGGAGTCAAGATGGTGGTGTAGAAGCATGAATACTCTGTGGCTTCCCCCATAAGCACCATGAATACCAATAAAATATGACTCTAAACAAATTCTAGAGCTACCAAACCCACAAAGTGACAGAAAGAAACAGATCTCCCACTGAAGGCAGCCCAGCAGGCAAACAGGAAGGGTTCATCCCAGCATGCTGGGAACCAAGCCCAGCCCCAGGATGAGCACTGTGGTTTTAGCCCAAGGGTGGCCTGGACCAGCCTTGGCTGGAGCATTCAGGAGAGTGGATCACCAGCAGCTATGTCAGTTTCCAGATTTATCAATCCATGAATGCCAAAGCCAAAGTGAAAGGTAAGTGGAACTCTGCTAAATCTGAAGGGAATGAAATGAGGTCTGGCCTCTGCTCCTGGAGCAAGAGTGGCAGTCCTGCAGCTGCCTCCATATGTCTGCTTCAGAGCTTCCAGCCTGCAGATCTAAGTGGGGGGGGGGGGGGGAGGGGCAAGCGACCATTCACAGGCTAAGCACTCTTGCCTTAACCTGCCTGGATCTGGATCACAGTCTTGGGTGGTACTCCTGAGGTTTGTGACCAGTGAACTGAAGGTGGTGAGGGCTATAGAGACAGCACCCTCTTAACAGCTCCAGCAGCTGTGAAAACTTAAGCAATTTGGGACAAAACTCTCCCCTCTGAAAGAAGAGTTCTACTGTAACAAAGAGCTCAAAAGTATTGCCGTTGGCTGGCAAGATAAGCAAACAGAGGAAGCAAAGCAAGCATAGCCATACAACTTTAGATTCCTTTTTTGGGGACAAAAAGGGACAAAAAACAAACATGGAACAGGAGGAAGACAACAGAGTCAGAATCCCTGCACTAAAAGCTTCCAAGAAAAATATAAACTTATTACAGGCAAAGAAGGAGCTTAAGAAGGATTTTGAAAACCAAATGAGAGAAGTGGAGGAAAAATTGGGAAGAGAAGTGAGAATGATGCAAGAAAATCATGAAAAGAGAGTCAACAACCTGACTGAAGAAAATAACTCCTTAAAAAATAGACTTACTTAAATGGCAAAAGAAGTCCAAAAAGCCAATGAAGAGAAGAATGCCTTAAAAAGTTGAATTTGCCAGATGGAAAAAGAATTTCAAAAGCTCACTGAAGAGAATAATGCCTTCAGAATGAGATAGGAGCAAATGGAAGTGAATGACTTTATGAGAAATCAAGATACTACTAAACAGATCCAAATAAATGAAAAAAAAAAAAAGAAGGCAATGTGAAATATCTCATTGGAAAAACCGCTGACCTGGAAAATAGATCCAGAATAGACAATTTAAAAGTTATTGGACTACCTGAAGGCCATGATCAGCAAAAGAACCTAGAAATCATCCTTCAAGAAATTCTCAAGGAAAACTGCCCTGATATCATAGAACCAGAGGGCAAAATAGAACTTGAAAGAATTCACCAATCACCTCTTGAAAAAAGATGTCAAAAAGAAAACTCCTAGGAATATTATTGCCAGGTTCTAGAGTTCCCCAGACCAAGGAGAAAATATTACAAGCAGCCAAGAAGAAACAATTTGAATATTATGGAAACACAATCAGGATAACACAGGATATAGCAGCTTCTACATTAAGGGATCACAGGGCTTGGAATATGATATTCTGGAGATCAAAGGAGCTAGAATTAAAACCAAGAATCACCTACCCAGCAAAACTGAGTATAATGTTTCAGGGGAAAATATGGTCATTCAATGAGGTCGAGGACTTTAAAGCATTCTTGATGAAAAAACAAGAACTGAATAGAAAATTTGACGTTTAAATACTAGAAGCAAGAGAAGCATGAAAAGATAAAGAGGGAAAAGAAATCATAATGAACTTATCAAGGTTGAACTATTTACATGCCTAAATGGAAAAAGTGATAATTGTATCTCAATATGAGGATAATTGAAGGGAATATAAATGTGTGTATACATATATATATATATATATATATATATATATATATATATGTGTGTGTGTGTATATACATATATATATACACATATGTGTATATAGGAGGGTATATATGTTTATGAATACATAGGTGAGTATGGATATATGTGTGTACAGGTATATATAGACAGAGGGCACAGGATCAATTGAATAGGAAGGGATGATATTTAAAAAGTAAAATTGAGAGGTGAGAGAGGAATATAATGAAAGGAGATGGGGAAAGAATGAGGGTAAATTATCTCATACAGAAGAGGTAAAGGATAACTTTTGTTATCCTTTGTTTGGTTGCTGTGCTTGCTTTGCTTCCATTGCTTGCTCATGTTGCCACTCAATTGATTGACTTTTGGGCCCTTTGTAACAGTAGAATTCTGCTTCCAGAGAGGACAGCTTAGTCCCAAATTGCTGAGGTTTTCACTGCTGCTGGAGCTCTTAGTTGGATGCCCTCTCTGCTGCCCCCACAAGCTCTGGCTCACTGGTCACACACCTCAGGAGCACCACCCAAGACTTGATCCAGATCCAGGCAGGTTTAAGCAAGAATGATTACCTTCTGAATGGTCGCTTGGCCACCCTATGATAGGCCAGGAGCTCTGAAGCCCAGCCAAATGGAGGCAGCTTCACAGCCACTGTGTCTCAGCTGCTTCTTGCTCTGGGGGCAGAGGCTGGAATGTACTCTGCTCCCCCTCCCCAGTTCCAACAGAGATCCACATTGATCTTTAACATTGTCTTTGGCATTTATGGGTTGATATTTATTCAGCTGCTGCTGGTAGGGGCTGATCTGGGCCTAAAACTGCAGGCCCACTAGGCTCCCTGCAAGCTGTGATGGACCCTTCCTACAGGCTGCCTTGAGCGGGAGCTTTGTTTCTCTGTCACTTTGTGGGTTCTGTAGCCCTAAGATTTATTTAGAGTCATATTTTATAGCTATCTGAGGTGGTTATGGGGGGAGCTCATAGAGTTTTCCTGCTTCTATGAAGCCATCTTGGCTCTACCCCCCATTGCTCTTTCTAATAAGCCTCTTCAATGCTTTTAAAGATTCAGAGTTTAGAGCTTCAAAAGATTATGGAAGAGGGCAGAGAAAAGATGACAGAGTAGGCACAGACTTCAAAGTTCTTTTTGAACTCATCTAAGAATGCTTTCTGTGCCTGAGACCAGTCTATAATCCCTATTAAAGCTTCAGCTGTGGGTGTAGAGTCAATACTGCCCCCTTCTGAATTTGGTTCCTCCCTCTCACAGTAATAGGATTCCAGAGTCTTTGCCTTTGTAGCCTGCTTTTTTTTTCCCATTTTGAGGCAGGACCTTAGCCATGCCCTTCCTCTGGGGTTCCTAAGCCTTTACTGTTTAATTTTTTTTAATTTAATTTTTTTTTAATTTTAAAAGTAAAGGGTTAGGAACCACATAACTTGTTTAAATGTATAACCTATCATATGCTTCAAAGGAGGAGATAAAAACTTGTGTTAAAGTTTAATTGAACTTGTAGGTTG
>CM053586.1:294672715-294689337 GCA_028646515.1 Pseudochirops corinnae | reverse complement strand
AAAAACTGAAAAGTGTGAATGTGCCACAAATGAAACTGAAACTAAAGCAATTACTAGGCTTATTTTTCCCAATTATATTCCAGTAAAAATAGACAACTGAACTGGAGGAAAATTATTACGAAATTTTTCCAGAAGAATATAAAGTAAGTAATGTCAAGAGACTCAATGAAAAAAAAAAAATCTGAGGGAAGCTGACCTAACAGTACAAGATTTCAAGCTATTCAAAGTATTAATCATCAAAACAATATGGTACTAGTTAAGAAAAAAAAATAGTGGATCAATGGAATGGATTCAGTATACAATACACTGTAGTAAATTACCATAATAATCTATTGTTTGATAAACCCAAACATCCAAGGACTTATCATTTGACAAAAATTACTGGCATAATTGGAAAGCAGTTTGGCAGAAACTAGGCATACACTAATATCTCACACTGTCATTCCACTGAAGAGAGTGACAACAATGAAAGAAAGTAATAGAATTTGTAGTATACAGACAAAACATTACTTAGTGGAAAATTTATATTTCTAAATGCATACATCACTGAAACAGAAAAAGAGCAGAAGAGTAACTGTGCATACAATTTCAAAAAACAACCTAGAAAAATAATAAATTAAAAATCCCCAACTAACTACCAAAATAGAAACTTTCAAAATCAAAGGAGAGAGTGATAAAATTGAAAGCAAAAAAGAAAACCATTGAATTAATGAGAAAAAGTGGACCTCTTTTTATTTTAAAAAATAGATAAACCATTGGTTAATTTGATTTTAAAAAGAAAGAAGACAACCAAATTGATTGTATCAGAAAAGAAAGGGATGAATGCATGGCTGATGAATGTATAATTAAAGCAGTTCTTAGTAGTTATCTTGCCCAATTCCATTATAATGAAATTGACAATCTAAGTAAAATGGATGAATATTTACAAAAATATAAACTGCACAGATTAACTAAAGGATAAATATCATATTTGAATAGCTCTACCTTAGAAAAATAAGTTGAATAATCCATAAATGAGCTCCCTAAGAAAAAATCCACAGGAACAGATGGATTTACTAGTAAATTCTACCAAATATTTATGGAACAATTAAACCCAACAGTATATAAACTATTTGAAAAAGTGGGTAAAGGAATCTTATGAAATTTCTTTTATGACATGAATATGGTTTTGAAACCTAAGCCAGTCTGAACAAAAAGAGAGAAAGAAAAATTTTGACCAATTTCCTTAATGAATATGAATGCAGAAATTTTAAATAAAATATTGGCAAGAGATTACAGCAATATATGACAAACATACACAGCAAACAGGTATGATTTATGCCAGGAATACAGGGCTGGTTCAGTATTAGGGAAAACCAGTAGCACAATTTACCATATCAATAACAACACCAATACAAATCATAGTATTATCTTAAGAGATGGAGAAAAAGCATTTGACAAAATACAATAATCAATTCTATTAAAAACACTAGACAGCATGGGAATTTAAAAAAAAAAAAAAAAAGCCTTTCTTAAAATGCTTTCTTAAGCAGTGCCTATCCAAAACCAAGAGCAAACCTCTTCTGTAACGGGGATAAGCTAGACTCCTTCATAATAAAATCAAGAGTAAACTAAGGGTATCTATTATCACCATTACTCAATATTCTATTAGAATTGTGATCTATAACAATAAGGGAAGAAAAAAGAAATTGAAGGAATTTGAGTAGGCAATGAAGAAACCAAACAATCACTCTTTGCGGGATGATATAATGGTACACTTAGAGAGCCCTAGAGAATCAACTAAAAATCTACTTGAAACAAATAACTTTAGCAAAGTTGTGGAATATAAAACCCACATAAATCATCAGCATTGTTATGTATTACCAACAAAATTCAATAGAAAGAGATAGAAATAGAATTTTCATTTAAAATAATTGCAGAAATTATAAAATACTAATGATTCTAACTGCCAAAACAAATCCAGGAACTATATGAACACAGTTACAATACACTTTTCACACAGATCTAAAGAAGTGGAGAAATATTACACATGGGTAGGTTGAGCCAGCATTAATAATAATTGCACATAAATTAATTTACTTATTCAGTGTCTTACTAATCAAACTAACAAGGAATCATTCTATATAGGTAGAAAAATTAATAACCCAATTCATCTAAAGAACAAAAGGTCAAGAATATCTAAGGAATCAAGAAAAAATATGTGAAGGAAGGTGGCTTAGCAGTACCAGATTTCAAACTATAATACAAAATAGCAATCACTAAAAACCTGGTACTGACTAAAAGAATAGATTTTGGATCTACAGAATAGATTACACACATAATACAGAGTATAAATGACCAGAGCAATCTAGTGTTTGATAAACCCAAAGATTCAAGCTTTCTGGGCAAGAACTCACTGATTGACACAAACTGCTAAGCAAACTGGAAAGGAGTTTAGCAAAAATTAGGTATAGGCCAAAATTTCACACCATATACCAAATTAAGATAAAATGGAGAAATGATTTAGACATAAAGGGTGTTAATTATAAGTAAGTTAGGGGAGCATGAAAAATTTAACCTGCCACATCTATGGATAAGAGAAGAATTTTTACCCAAAAAAAAGAGATAGTTTTGATCACATGAAATTACATGAAAATTTCATTAAATTAAAAACCAATGCAGTTACAGTTAGAAACAAACAAACAAACAAACTGAAGGGCTAAAATTATAGAACATTTCTTTAATAATGGTTTCACTTCTCAAATATACAAGGGACTGAGATAATTTTTTTAAAGGATAAACAAGAAAATGAAACACAATAATTATAACTATAAATATGAATGGGATAAACTCACCCATAAAACAGAGGCAGATAACAAAATTGAATAGAAATCAAAATCCAACAATATGTTGTTTACAAAAGACACACTTGAAAAAGAAAGACATATAGAGTTAAAGTAAGGGACTGGAACAGAATCTATTATTCTTTAAGCTAAAGTCAGAAAGGCAGAAGTAGCAATTAAAGATATCAGAAAAAAGCAAAACAAAAATAGACCTAATTAAAAGAGATAACCATGGAAACTATATTTTGCTAAAAGGTAGCATAAGTCATGAATTATTATCAAAAACTTTTACAGCAAGTTTCTCTGCTAAAAGCTTTATTTCTCAAATGTATAAAGAACTGAGTCAAATTTATAAAAATGAGCCATTCCCCAACTGACAAATGGTCAAAGGATATGAACAGGCAGTTTCAGAAGAAATCAAAACTATCTTTATTTATATGAAAAAAAAATATTCAATCACATTGGTTAGAGAAATGCAGATTAAAACAATTCTAAGGTACCACTTCGTACTTATCAAAAATGCCAAATGGAGGGGGTTTTGGAGGGGATGTGGGAAAATAGGGAAACTAATGAACTGCTATTGAATTGTTATCTGGTTCCTATCATTCAGGAGGACAATTTGAAACTATGCTCAAAGGGTTACAAAACTAGGCTTATCCTTTAATCTAGAAATATCCCTAATAGGTCTATATCCCAAGAAGATCAAAGAAAAAGGAGCTATGTGAACAAAAAATATTTATAGCACCTATTTTCATGTTGGCAAAGAATTGGAAACTTAGGGGATGCTCATCAATTGGAGAATGGTTGAACAAGTTGTATATTATGTGGTTTTGGTGGAAGACTACATGAGGTATATAGTTTCAGAAAAACCTAGGAAGATCTATTTGAATTCATGAAAAGTAGAATGAGAAGAACCAGGAGAATACTGTACACAGTAACAGTAATATTAAAAAGATGATCAACTGTGAAATACTTAGCTACTCTGATGAAGACAATGATCCAAGACAATTTCAAAAGACTCATGATGAAAAAATCTATCCACCTCCAGAGAATTGATGAACTCTTAGAGACTGCAAACTGAAGCTTTCTTAATAGAGAGGGAAGAGGCTGGAGGGAAAGAGAAAATTTGGAACTCAATTTAAAAACAATCAACGTTAAAGGAAAAAAAAACTCTTTTCAAGTCCTTTTATAAAAAGAATAAACTAACACCTATAACTTATGACCATCATTTCTATCCTTTAAAAAAAGAAACAACCTTCAACTGATCTTATCTTTTTCTCAAGCTATCATCCTATGTCACTCCTCTACTTCACTGCCAATTCTTGGAGTTGGCCTGGGGAGTTAAAGGGGGTGGGGGGGGAGGGGGGTTAGGGATCTTTATAATATTGACTTGTATGTCCTCTTTTCCTCACTTCTTCCTCACTTACAAACTCCTTGAATTATGGCTTCGTATGACACCACTCAAACTGCTTTCTCCAAGACTGGCAATCGTCTCCTAAATAATTAAGTAATGATTCTTTTTCAGTCTATACCTCCCTTGGTATCTTTGTGGCTTTTCAGACTATTGACCAGTCCCTCCTCCTAATCATTCTCTCTTGTCTGAATTTTCCTGCCACTCTTCTCTTAGGCTTTCCTTGTAGTGAAGATTCTCAGATTTTCTAAAGAATCATCATCCATGTATCACCTCTTTTGTGTGCACATACACTCTTCCCTAGGCCCTCTTTTCATCTGTGTGTGTGTGTGAGTGTGAGTGTGTGTGTGTGAGTGAGTGTGTGTGTGTGCTTCTCTATGCCTCTCTCTCCCCTCCCATGTATCTGATAAGAATTTCTATACAGATGAATCTAATATCTGTATTTCCTTCTCTCTCATGATTTCTAATCTTATAAACTCCAGTCTGATAATAACAACTGCCAATTTAACAATACCAAATAGATTTCAGAAATCTCTCAAACTCAATGTAATTTGCACAAAATTAATTGTATTTACACGCCCCCACACACACATACCAAAATTCACACTTCTTACAAATTCCCCTATTAGTGACAAGAGTGCCATGACCTTTCAGTCACTCGTATTTACAATCTTGGAGTCATTCCTTAATCCTCACTTTTCTTTTTAATTTTTTAAAATTAATTTGTTTTTAGTTTTCAACATTCATGTCCATAAGTTTTAAATTCCCCCTCTCTTCCCCCTCCATCCCCTTAAGTTAAGTTAAGTTAACTCTTAACTTAAGAGTTAACTCTTAACTCTTAAGAGTTAAGACTCTTAACTTTTCTTCAACCCAATCAATTGCCAAATCTTGTCAATTCCATCTCCACAGCATCTATTGTATCTATCTACACTCACACAACCATTACCCTCCTTTCAGCTCATTATCACTTCTCACCTGAACTCTTACAACAGCCTCCGAATTAGACTTCCAGCTACCACTGTTCTTTTCAATAGATGCTCTAAATAGCTGTGAAACTGAGATTCTTCAAGCACAGGTCTGATATTCATTCTATGAATAGTTTGCCTGTTGACTGTCTTTTACCTTGTTTCCCTTGTATTCTCAGTGCTTAGAACCTGGCCTGGTACAAAGTAGATACTTAATAAATGCTTATTTTTGTTTTGTTTTGTTTTGGGGAGGCAATTAGTGTTAACTGACTTACCCAGGGTCATATAACTAGTAAGTGTTTGAGGCTTCAATCGATCTCAGGTCCTCCTGACTTCAGAACCAGTGCTCTATCCACTGAGCCACCTAGCTGCCCCCATGATAAATATTTACTGATAAAGTGATTCCCGCTCAAGAAATTTGACTGATTTCCTATAGCTTTTAAGAGAAAACACAAACTCTTCTGATTGTCCTTTTATAACTTATACTGCCTGGCCTATGTCACATTATCACACCATCAGATCATTATTGTCCACTCAAAAAGATCTTCTTATTGTTCCTCAGGAATAACATTAAATCTCCTCCTTTAATGTCTTTTCATAAGCTGTCCCTTATAACTGGAATGCTGTCTCCCCATCTTTGCCTTAGAGAATCTTTAGCTTCTTTCAAATTAGAACAGCTGACACCTCCCATATCAGTCCTCTTCTGATTCTCCCAGGTATTTGCCCCCATGCCAAAAAATTACTTTGTATATATCTGTAGAAGTCTGCCTGTCTATCTATCTTATCTATCTATTAGGGTTTTTTTATCCAATGAAATGTAAGCTCTTTAAGAGCAGGCATTCTTTTTTGTCATTGTCAGTCAGCTAGAATTCATTAATCTTCTAGTGTTATATTGTCTAATGCCAACCAAAGTACTTGACACATAACAGATGCTTAGTAAACAAGTGTTGGAATGAATAAAATTGGACATTTCTACAATATTGTATAATTATTTTTATTTCTGATACTTCTTTCTTAGGGATTAATTCTTCCCAAATTGATGTCATGTTGATTTCTAACTCTTATTTCTACCTAGGGATTAACTTTTCTCAAAATATTTCCATCTGAAAATATGGAATTAAATGTTGGAAATAAAAATAAATAATATTTTTTAAAAGCTGATGGTTAACAAAATTATATTATTATAGACTGGAAGGCCCTAATTGGCTAGATCATGGAAAGTGGCCATCATAACAATCACCTGATGACAAATCTTTTGCATCTTTGGTTTCTAAGATTAAGTTATGTTATGAATATGTTATTTAGCAGTAGGCAAATCAAAAACTATTTAGATTTGTGTTCAATGTAATGAACTATATTTAAGAACCTGTTTATAATATATTTCCCTAGGTGCAAATTGTCTTCAAGTTTGTTGAAACACCTGGCTTTAGTGAATAGGTTAGCTGATTTGACTCATAAAACTATATTGAAATAATTTACTGAACATACAGCACATTTTAAATCATATGTGCCTTTATATCTAGTATGTACGTATGCATGTAGCATTTACACACGTGTAGTCATATTTATGTTTTTATTTCTGCATATATGTTTGTATGTATGTATGTACACATAGAGACTTCACAGAATCTCTACTGTGGTGTATCATGGAGAAGAGGAGGAAAACTTGGATTCTTGGAGGATATGATAATGGACCACAAGACCTTATTTGTAATACCAAACTCGGAAGACTGAAAGACTGGTCCAAGAAGCCAATGCCTGCTTTGTGTTGCATAATATAGCTTCTAATAGCAGAAGTTGGATTAAAGAGGTAAGCTATTTCTAGTAGAAAGCCTCCAGGTAATAAATTCATAGAAAAATAAAAGAACAAAATAATGTTCAATTCTCCATGAGATCCATCTCAAATGCAATGTTAGTGACAGAAAGGGGAGAAAAGGGGCAGTTTTAAGATTGTCTTTACAACAACAATAAGCATCGTTTCCCCTGTACCAGACACTCTGATAAGTGTCGAACATACAAATCCAGGCAAAAGGGACAGTTCTTGTCTTCTAAGACCTTACATTCTAATAGGGGTAGACAATATGTAAAATATGAAAGGGGGCATACCTGTGTATGATACCCCCCAGATAATGCTGAATTCCAGTGAGTGAAGGACATCCAGTCTGGGCCCTTCCTCGAAATGGAGATCCTGAAATAAACTCATGAGCAGGAGAAGCGGGCTGCAGAAGCAGAGGTGAAAACAAAAACAACTGAAGCATTTTGGCATCTTCTGAGAAGTGAAGCATGTCTGATCTATGACATTACTCCAAAGGAGAAAAAAAATCTCACCCTTGGTACTTGCAATATGAAATCTCTGTCTAATAACTGAGTTCGTACACTATTATAAGAAGAAAAAAACATCGAACACATCATCCTCTTGCTTTACAGTACTAATGATCGTCACTGGAAAAAATCATACCACTATGACAATTAAAGCTGATATACCAGAATCCATGGTAGATAATGAAATGGTAGAAAAAGTCTTAATGCACAATGTCCACAATGTGAAGGTGGATACAATGGAAGGTGATGAAAATATGATATAAAATGTTATAGTGTTAAAAATTAGAAAATCCCAAAGGATCACAGATTAATATTTTCCTTAATAAGACCTCTGCAAAACATATATTCAATATAGTAAATGTTAAGTAACATCACACACAAAACTAAAACTGAATATTAATGTGACATGAAGTAACACCTCTTATGGCTTACTTTGGTGCCCAGAAAGCAGCCAACTAGTTCTCCCCTTAGCACCCTCTTAGGATTAGGGGTTTTAGAAATAAGGCTTCATAGAAATGTGATTATAAGAAGCACTGATGCTAAATATCTCCCCAAAACATACAAAATCCAGAAGGAAGTCAGTTTAAGCTTAGAGAGCACATGTGGCCAAAGAATAACTCACAGATCCATGTAAGAGAAATCTTAGTTCCCTTCATGGTGTTCTTATGAAGTTGCTCAAAGGTGGCTCTATGCTATATTTTGAGAGTTGGTAGCCTTGGGATTTTCTATTCATTGCTCTTTATATAAAGCTACCATCAGTCACTGCTATTCCAATGACATTGATGGGAATTCCATATTTTCTGAACTTTTGAAGTTCATAAAGTCATCCTGTGGCCAAAGTGAAAGGAAAGAAAACACAGCTTCTGTCTTCTTGAAGAACTAAAGGTTAGCAGATGATGGCAGAGGGTAGCTCAGTCACAATATGAAATCATTAGAGACACCACAAGGAAACAACAAAATATAGAGCAGAATTACAGGACTTTGTAGAGAGGTAATACCCAGCAGAAATAGTCAGTAATGAGCAGCATCAAGAGCACATCAGCAGAGTATCAGCAGCTTTGCTCATACCAAACATGCTACTGACATGCTATTTTTATTATAACAGGAGCAAGTGAAAAGACCTCTAGAACACTGGATGACACTCTGCATCAGAGTGAGGATATGCATAATAGGTATGCAAATAGGATTGACTGGCAGGGAAAGTTTTCTATCTCTACCATTCCAATGAACACACAAACTTATGAGATCACAAATCTATAGAGTATAAGTAATTTGAAATTTACTTTTCATGTTAAGAACCTACATTTATTTATCTAGATCTATTAATGCACAATTCCAAATATTTAGAAAGAAGGAATCACAAAGAAGCAAGCCTGCATCTTCTCCTATAGGCTAAATTCATGATCAACAGAACTCGGTATCAGAGAGGAAAAGTAGTATAATAAAATACCAACAGAGTGTGCCAGTGATGCTATCAATTAACAAATCATATCTGCTAGTGGATGGGAGAAAAAGAATCATGAAGCACTATTAGCTCACGGTAGCATAAGTCAGCCTTTTATTGCTCTACAGAAAGACTCATTCAAGAGTTGAAATTTTCAACTATCAAAAACAACTTAAGGAAGGATACAGGTGAGCCACCCTTTTCTTCTCCCAGTTTTGTACATTAAGACCATGCTTCAACTAGCTTCTCCCTCTGAAAGTTTCCTTATACCCTAAGACTTTCTCACTCTGGAACATCCTTTTGTCACTCCATCCTTATTCTTTGATTGGTGAGTTCTTCCTGGAACCTCCATTACAAGAAATGGCCCAGGCTGGACACCATTCATTTCTCTCCCAAACCCACCTCTGAGTCTCTGGACTTCACTCTCATCCATATGGGTACCTCTTTCCACTCTTTTCAATTCCCTTTTACGTATCATATTCCCCCATTTGAATTTTCCCTAAAAAAAAGTTCTGACTTTCTCTTCATTTGCATTTGTTTCCCCAGTATTTAACAATAGCTGGGACATATTAAGTGCTTAACAAATTCTTCTTGACTTGACTTTACCTCCCTTCTACCCAAGCCCCTAAAATGATTCCCTCTCGGGGCTTGACTGGAGATGTTCCATCAGAGAAGCTTGTGCTGCTTTTGGAATCTCGGATTCTTGACTTGTTTGCTGCTTTATCCAAGACACATAAAATGTTGCTGATTTCTTCAACCAATCATAAAATAGTTCCTATATGGCAACCTTTATCACTTTCATTCAATTCTTATCTCCCTTATACCATTGATGAATTGACTGAATTATTAAATAAAGGTTTCAATATTTTTTGCTAGTAGTTTATACTTTTTGTTTGCTTGATTGATTGACTCTGCCATTTAATGATGTTTCCACCTGATGAAGATGGAGTGCAGAGCATCCTATTGGTTACATTAATCAGAGCTGAGGGATGTGAGACACAACTTTAACACAGAAAATTCTTTTCTTCCAAATTGGGCATAATTTCAGAAACAGTTGTCTGTGTTCAGTCAGATCATTAGTAAGTTAGTGCAATGATCAAAATTAACATCAAACTAAAAGTGCAGAAAAATCAGAACACTTATTGAAATTACAATAGCTCCAACCCAACTTTTTAGAAAATTTGTAGAGTATGAAAAACTTTAAATGACTAAAAGTAAAGTCTTTGACTTCTCCATTTTTAAGTTTAATGGAAATGTTTTCAATCACCACTAGGAGGGGAAAGGCTCCAGAAACAACAGGAGAGCAACAAGTATTTAATTTTTGTACCAAAAAATAAGAGACAAGGTAGTCAAGGCCAACACTGGCTTAAAAAAGGGTTCACTTGAAATTTTTTTGCAAAAGAAAATGGTGGGAGATAGTGAGAAGAAGCTGCTCAGTAGCTCAAATAGACATTAGAGGGAGAAATGGTCTTAAAGAAAGTTTGGTGTATGTCAAATTTTTAGGGCATTTACAAATGGAAATAATGAAATATGGGGAAAGGGTGAGAGACAGAGAGAGAGAGAGAGAGAGAGAGAGAGAGAGAGAGAGAGAGAGAGAGAGAGAGAGAGAGAGAGAGAAAGAAGATAAAAAGGTTTTAAAAGACTTTGAATGGATTGGGGAGCATGAAGAGCTATTTTCATTATCAAAGAGTAGATTATTGAATTTGGACTTTAGTATCTCAGTATTGTATGTGCTTTCTGAAGAAATGGACATGACAAACTGATACAGTCAAGAAAAAGTCACCCATGCCTGACTGAATACATGCACAGGGGTGGAAGCATAACAATTTTAAAAGCACTTGGGAATCAATATTCATTGTATCTCATAGGGGATGTCTGTAAGACTAGAAAGAATGATATAATTACTTGGATTTCCCCCAATTCCAATAAAATAGGTGACCAAAAAAATCAACAACTACCTACCCATGTACCAATTTTCTCTGTAAGACATTTGTGGAGATGGCTTGTGCATAGATCAATGATATATAAGAATAAAACCTAACCAGAAAATATATAAACCTTCACCAACTACTTTCAACGATTGATTGCTCTACAATTTCACAGTTACACATTTGGCCGACAGGTTTAAAATATTTAACAACCACTGGGTTTCTTATTTTTCTCTTAAAAAGTATTAGATTAAGTGTAACAAAATATCACTTAAAATAGTCTCTTCTAATAGGTTATCCCCGCCATGAGACTTTTCTTCATTTCCACAGCTCTTACTACCATCCTTCAAATTATATTATGTTCATGCATGCATATATTTCATACGTGCATATGTCTTCTCTACTGAAAGAATATAACTATATGAAGGACAATAATAGTTCATGTTTGTGTTATTTTTGTGTCCCTAGTGGCTAACACAGCCTGAATTGATTGAAAGATTATTCATGGTTATGAAAAATATGGCAAAAAACCTTTATAGCTATGTCCACAGGCATTATTTTATTCCACAGTTCTCAGTATCAATGAGCCATAAAAGAGAAGGATATATGCTTGACATAGGTATTTTTTTTTTACTATTGTGAATGATGTTCTTTGCAAAGTCCAAATGGAAGGAGATTCTCTAGATGTTCCCATGTTTTTTTCAGAATACTATATTAATTATTTTGAACCCTGGAACACTGTTACTGGAACAATGATATCCACAGTGGCCAAAACATCTTTGGATCAGCAATCCACACAGGAAAAATAAAGTGGATAGTTCCCACCTTTTGATGTATATTGTATGGGAATCTTACTACAGAAAATGAACATCCTCTGACTGAAAATCAGGGGAAAAATAATGGGTTACATTTGAGAAATTGCACAGCATTTTCAATTATCCTCAGCTGCTCTGTGACATCTTTTATAATAATTTTTATAACCAATATTTTCCAGATTTATGATAGATGACTGTGAATCATAGTAACAATTTAATCAAAATTATAAGTGATCTAAATTGCTGTGAAGAAGTGGATGGTAGGAGTAATCAGGCCACTATATATTTGCATTAATATTTTCACAAGTCATACAAAAGACATTATAAAAGACATACATAATCCTGAAAGGTCATGGAATCAGAATGAAAAACAGAAGGACAGCCTGAGCACTATAATGTTAGGAAGGTCTCCAGTGTTTTTAGATGATATTTTATGATAGATTGATAGATGGAAATGAATAAGAATTTCATTGGATGAAAAGTTGTGGATAGGTTTTGATCTTCATGATTAGAAATCAATGAGAGCTAAATATACACTGTACTGATACTCTTCAACCCATGGATACTTAATTTATGAATGACATAGATATATCTATGTATATACATATGCGTATGTATATGTATATGCATATGTATATGTATATACACACATGCACAGCAGCAACCCCTCAATTGCCAACACTGGAGATATCTCTCACCATTGCTAAAAGAACCACTGGAATTCTTGCTCAGTCTCAATGTTACTTAAGCTTTCTTCCATGTGGTTCTTGGAGATACTCAGTCCCTGAATCCTCCGTTCCCTTATACCAGCTTCTGCCACCCTCAGGGATCAGAGAATTTTTAGGCTTAGGAAGTTTGAGAAGCTCTGAAATTTTTAAGCAGTACTTATTGGGGTTCTTGAACCCCAAGAGCCAGAGTAATTTAGCTACAGAACTCAGAATTTCCACTAGGAATTCAAGGGTCCTAGTATCAGGGATAATATTTCTGTAGGGAATCAATACTGAAGTATAAACAAGTGAATTTAGAGTTGCAATAATAAAGGTCATTGAAGTAATATTTGTAAGCTCCTTGAGGGCAGGAGTGTCTTGTATCTCCTTTTGCATGCTTAGCACTTAGAATGACACCTGGTAACGGTGTGTGCTTAATAAATGTTTGCTGATTTATTGGTTGATTGATTAGTTTGGAGAATAACTCTCCTTAGTCTTGACCTCTAGTCTAAGAAAATAAATGTACGCTGTGAAGATATGTCCACATCATTTGAAAAAAAAATTATTAACATATATTGGATCTCATAAACATAGCTTGTAAAGTACTTGATTACATGGGCAGTGCATCATGAGTTTTGCTTACTTTTCTTTTCATATAAGGGAGAGCTATAGGCCACATTAGTGGTTGGAAATGTCAAAGATATATAAAAAAGAAAATATGAACTAATAAATAATAAAAAGTGGCTTGTGGCCATATTTTAAAATTATTTTAAATTAAATTAAAATTAACAGAAGGCATCTTTACTTTAAAGGTGAAATGATATAGTCCTTTCCTTCATTTTTATAAAATTTATACTCCTCTTTCTTCTACATCTTTCATTAACCTGAATCATCCACTGTACATTGATGGAGCAAAGACCTGGGATTAAGGTTAATATGTTAAAAGAACTATGGAAACTGACCTGAACTGGGAACTTTCATGCTAAATGATATGGAAATGCTAAATTTAAACAAAGTCCGGTCATATGAAAGTCTACCAAAAAAACAGGACTGATTCATGCGGCTACTTTTGTTGGCACTTCTTATAAATGCTAGAGAATGAAACAGAAGCATGTGATCTGACAATGACAGATTCTAAACTTAAACCACTGAAAGGGCCTATACAGAGTATTGGGGGGAGTTTTGTTTTTGTTTTTAAAAAGTGTATCATTATTCTAAGGACTAGGCAGCTACATGAAACCTAATAGCTGCATTCAGGAAAATGAGAATTGAATCTGCTCCAAGAAAACGAAGGTATTCAATGCGAGATCAAGTCATGTGAGTAACACCTGTGAGAAAAGTGCTCTTGAGGGTAACCTGCTGCCTTCAGAGACAAAGTGCGACCTTTCAAGTGCAGGAGGTCCAGGAAAAAGAATGTAATCTATAGTAATTCAGAGGTGTCATTTGGAGCTGTGTTTGTGGATATGTTTTGGAAGACCTTACAAAACCATGTCAATGACAATATTGAAAAGTCAATTTCATAGGATTTAGGGCAAGAGAAAGTGAACTATAAAGTCAGGAATAACCAGCAGTCAGGATACAGCAGGATGCCTTTTTGGGGCATGAGGAAAATGCAATATTCATCATTAGGATAAAGAATAATGGAGTGAACATAAAACTCAGTAACATACAATGAAAGAGTATTAAATATGGAAAACATAAGAGCATTTGCAGGTGATACAAAACATCCTCATTGTATTTGATGAGATAATAAGTTCCTTTATTACATTGGAAATGCAAGCATTTGGTTTTAAATTGTAATTTGAAATATGTGTGAAGATAATAGAATTATAGATTTAGAGCTGGAAGGTATCTTAGAAGCCATCTAGTTAGAACCCAACCCCCATTTTATAGATGAAGAACTGTAGCCAAGAGATGCTAAATGATTTGCCCATGCCACAGCTATTAAATGCCCGGAAAAGAATGTGGAAACAAATGTTCTGATTGCAAGCTTATGAATTTATACACTACATAATGTTATCTTTCTTTAGTATTTTTTGTGCATGATCCTGTAACTTATTGGTATAGAAAAATTCTGATGAAGAAATTAACCTCTAGCAATACATATAAGTACCTGCTCTGCAATTTTTAGTCTTAAAAGAGTTGTCAGAGCACTGAGAAGCTAAACAACCTGTTTGGAGTCATTCAGGAGGTGTGTGTATGTGTGTGTGTGTGTGTGTGTGTGTGTGTGTGTGTGTGTGTGTGTGCGCGCGTGTGTGTGCTATATATATATATAGTATATATAGATGTGTGTGTTCATACATATACTATATATAGTATATAGTATAGCATATATATATATATATATATTATAACATATATATATATATATGCTGAATCGGAACCTGGATCTTCCTGATTCAAAAGTAAACACTGTATCCCCTATCCCATGCGGCCTCTCATTATAGTATTAATTATTTATTGATAAAGCTAATTCTGTAATAATGGATGTTTTGTCACTGTATTTATTTTAACCTCAGTATCTTACCCCTTTCCACATGTTTATATACCACTTTAAAATTTCATTATTATTTGATTTAAATGTGCTGGTTCAGCTGTTACCAGCATCTCTCCCTGCTGTTCTATTTATTTTAGTTTATTTTCATCCTTGACTCCCTTTTTCAATACTCCACAGTTAGTTCCATAATAGAACCAATTAATTGTTTCTTTCAAAATTACAAAATTTGAAAGTAATTAAAATTATATTACTCTCATCAAGTTACTTGGCAAAAGTAATAAATATCTTAAAAACATATAAATCACAAGGATTTTAAGATGAATGCTAAAATGAATGAGGTTATGTCAATATTATAAAACTGTTGGATTGAAAATAATACTTAATAGCTATTATTTATGTAGCCCTTTAAAGTTTAAAAAATATTTAATATTTGTTAAATTATTTGATTCTTACACCAACCCTGTGAAGTTGGTGCTATTATTATCTTTATTTTACAGATGAGGAAACTGAGGATGATGGAGGTTAGGTAACTTTTGCAGAATCACATGGCTAGTAAATGTCCAAGGCAGATTTAGAGCTCACTCGGGTCTTCCTGACTCCAACTTGATCATCATAAGTTTACCCGAAATATTACTTAATACTTTACCTAGTATTTATTATGAAATATTACTTACTATGTGTAGTTAGATTTAGAGTCTTTTATGTAGTGTGCTTCATTTAACACTGAATCAACACATTTTCAATGCATTTAGAAGTCAGCATAGTTCTCTAGAGCAGTGTTTTTTCATACATAAAAATTGCCTGTTAACAGCACCTGATAAGCAAAATCTAATGAAGGGTTAATTGGTAGGTTATCCCTAAGGCCAGAGTCCATGGGGCTTAAACCCAAACTATATCACCCATGATGGAAACAAAAGGTTCAAAACAACACAGGTGCCAAGCAACTAACTCAAAGTGAATATTAAGTTTTAGGCTACAGTTAACATCATGATAAAATCAAATTGGATATTTAGTAAAAATTTGAAAATAAAATATATGCTTTCTAGCACTTAGAAAGCTTTGGTCTTCAAACTTGTTCTCAAATTTAAGTGGTTTTAAAAAGAATTCGGGGGTGGCTAGGTGGTGCAGTGAATAGAGCACCAGCCCTGGAGTCAGGGGGACTTGAGTTCAAATCTGGTCTCAGACACTTAACACACACACACACACACACACACACACACATACACAAAACCTATCCGTGTGAACTTGGGCAAGTCACTTAACCCCAATTGCCCTGCCATCCCCCCTCCAAAAAGCAAAAATTAAATTAAAAAAAAAAAAGAATTCAATCTATAAGATGGCAGCATAGAAGCAGGAGAACTCTGTGAGCTCCTCCCATAACCACCTCAAATACCTATAAAATATGACTCTAAACAAATTTTAGAGCTCCAGAACCCACAAAAATACAGAGAAACAAAGCTCCCACTGAAGGCAATTGGGCAGACAGGACAGGAAGAGCTCAACACAGCACCCTAGGAGCTGAGAGTAGTTCTAGCTTCAGTCCAATGACTGCCAGAACAAGCCATAGCTGGAGCATTTGGGAGAGTGGATCACCAGCAGCTGTGGCAGTTTCCAGAATTATCGACCCATAAGAATCAAGGACAAAGTGATAGGTCAGTGGAACTCGGCTAACTTTGGGGAAGAAAAGTGGGTCCTGCCATCTGCCTCCAGG
>CM053586.1:294652154-294672215 GCA_028646515.1 Pseudochirops corinnae | reverse complement strand
TATACACATATGCATGTGTTTATTTCTTCATCTATATTTATGAATATATGTATCATCTATAAAGGCATAATTATTTATAATGCTTTACAGATATAAAGAAGCAGGAATTTTTTCTTGTTATGAGGTAATTGATGTCTGTACTTTATTGGAAATAATTCATCTTCTCCCTCTTTCTAAACTACTTTTAGTGCTCTTTATTCCTCACTCCACTGTATTATGATGCAGTAATGGAAAGATGAGACTTAGGATGCATAAGATGAAATTCAAGATTGGTGATAGATTAGATGTAGGTAGTAGACAAAAGTGTTAAATAATTTTAGTTTTTTTGAGCCTGAAGCACAAGAAGGACAGTACTACAATTGACATAAATTTAGAAGTGTGATGATTTTAGGAAAATGCTTAATTCCATTTTCAACATAAGATGTCTCATGTGTTGGTAGAATTTCCAAGTGGAAATATGTTACAGACAGCTGTATATGTGAAAATGGGAAAAGAATGAAAAGTCATTCTCTTTAGTATAAAAGCTTTATCTTCAAAAATTGATATTTCAAGTCATAGGTGGATGAGTTCTCTAAGATTGTTAATTATTAAGCAAAAAGGAGAAGAATATATGGGCATTCTACTAAAACTATTGACAACCATTAAATTGGGGAGGGGAAAGAGGTGCCAGGAAGGGGGGAAGAAAAGGAACTATAGAGTCATATCAACTAAGAAGCTTTTCAAGAGAAGGCAAATACTCATTAGTATTAGATGAGTCAGGAGAATCAAACTAAAGATTATCAAATGGCTTGAATGAAGAGAGTTCATAGGATTGTAGCCAATGCAATATTCACAGTGCTGACAGCATCTATGAATATGCCAGCATAATTCTGAATTGCAAAATATAACAGACTTTCCACATGGAAGACGGAATGAAAACATTTATTCAAACACCAGAAAGCCAAATCCATCCTATAAACAATACCCATATAGGTGATACTACCACCCCCAAGCCTTCTCCTGATAGGGCTTTTTTACAAATAATCATTCGCAGCTCACTGCCTGCTTCTTCTCTCTCCTTCAGCTCTAACGGTTCTGATCAACTTCCTTTGGGCTCTGCTCCATGCTTCCTCTTTCACCCATTCAGGAAGCTCTTCCCACCAGAGACTCGTGTAACTCAGCCTTCCATGGTTAATTCATATAGTCATATGGGCCTATTAATGAATGGGAAAAATCTTCCCATTTACATTACCATCACAAGAATGTTTTGTAGTTTTATGGAAGGGTAAGAACACTTACATAATAAAGAGAGAGTGGATTGTAGAGATAGTGTGGCTATGGAGACTAAATAAACCATTCAGAAATCTAGTTATGATATGTGCGAGTGAGAGTGGGAGAAAATTGCAGGTTAAATGGGTAAGTAGATCAAATGAAAGTTGTTTCCAAGATAGTAAAATGTAAGCATATCTACAAGGAGAAACAAAGGAAACAGTGGCAAATGAACTGATTATGCTTTTTTAAAAGTTCCCTTGTCTTTCCCATTTCTTTGTGATTATTTCTTTAAGGAAATCCTGATCGGACTTTCTTCTCAGAATTCTTTTTGCTTAGAGGTGCTAGAGAAGAAAGGAATTATTATAAAAAGAGACTTTTCTGGATCATGCAGGAAAGTATGTTTTTTATTGATCTTGCTATCAGGGCAGGAATGTCCACATCCCTGGACTTTCATATGCACATGCAATTGGCCAAACTATTAGTAGGATTAGTAGGGTTCTGTGGTATAGATGACAGGCATACAGATGTTGTATTTATGAAGTTGATTTTTTGAACCCATGTGTAATCAATGCTAACATTTATCACTACAATTATTTGTCTTCCTAGATTTGTTTCAATGTTCCTACCTGCCAAGATCTTTCTGAAAAGATGCATGCACTTTCTTCATCTCTCAAATCACATCATATATTGGTAAGAGTTTACTGCATTGATTATGTAGGGTCAACTCTGAAGTAGAAAGCTGAATTAACTAATCTCATATAGATATTTCTCAATATATAATGTTGTAATTCTATGTATAGATGACTAAAGATGGTATATACACTTTCTTCATCTCTCAAATCACATCATATATTGGTAAGAGTTTACTGCATTGACTATGTAGGGTCAACTCTGAAGTAGAAAGCTGAATTAACTAATCTCATATAGATATTTCTCAATATATAATGTTGTAATTCTATGTATAGATGACTAAAGATGGTATATCATAGTATATTCAGGATGAAACCTTCCACAAAGGTCCTGTGATTTCAACCATGTGGAGACCACCACAGCCTTCTGTGTGAATTCTCTCCAAGACACTCTTTCCAATAATACAGACCACAAACCACTCATTCTGCAGTTGTCATTTTACTGAGGGTCATCCAGTGTCAGAGGGAGGATTTGATATAAGGGTCTCCATATGCCTAGCATGCTCTTTATTGAACCAAGATCTCTTCGTAAAACTGAGCATCTTCTGTGTACTTGAGGACCAAAACCATTGAATATGAATGTGAAAAGAGAATTGTTGAAACAATAAAATCTTCCCTGGACAATCAATGATATATTGACATATCATAGTACCTTTATTGGTATTCAATAAGCGATTATTGATTGAAGTGATAATGTGGATACATTTCTTGAAGAAAATATATAACATAACATAACATACATACATACACACATACTTTTGGTCTCTATGAGTACAAGTTTAAAATGTTTCTTTAAGTTCCTCTCTGTATTTTTATGACAATTCAGGATAATGCTGAAAATTTTATAAAAATTCTCAAATCTCAAACTAGTTCAGTTATCCATATTATCATCATTACCATAGACCACAAAACCTTGGAAATGTACTTTGAAAAATCAAAGATCAAAAACTACATGTGGCATACTTTACAATTGCCATGAAACATGAAAAAAAGCGTGGAAACAGATGCTAATTGGAATTGTATTAATTATTATAATAAAAATAATGAATATTCAGAAACATTGTAATCAACTAACTAGTAAACTATGGTTGAGAATATCTTTCAATCCTAAATTGTTAATAATTGAAAACTTTAAGATGTCAAATAATTTCAAAACTGCTACTTAAACTCATTTTAAAGTGTATGTATGTGTGTGTTTACCTTAGAAATGAGCCTCTTAAGTAAAAAATGTGTCCATAAGTTGTTTTTAATTTATTAGAATAGGTGTTGAGTGTATACATTGCAATGATTCTGCACATTTTTTTTAGAGAGAAAATGATGTTTTACTCATATTATTCAGTGATTTCTCTAGGCTTTTTAGTTAACATTTTTATAAATTAGATTACTATCTGATTACTATCAGACATACTGTGTAAATACTTTTTTGGTGTTTAAAGGTGCTGATTTTGAAATGACATCTTTTAAATGAGTTCTAAAATTGAATAATTAGAGAGACCACATAACAATGATTGAACTGAGAAGCTTGGTAAATATATTATTCATTGCACTGTTTTCAATGTCTGAAAAGATTTAGTAATCTTGGATATTTAAAATGGATTATATACAGGAAATTTGATCAATAAGAGAAACTAAGCAAGTAAGTTGCTTATTCATATTTAGAAACAATTGTATGTTACAATACTATTTCTTTTCAGTTGTAAAAATGAGCAAAAATATTTTTTAGATCTTTCATGTATGAATTGAATTTAATGGACGTGTTCAATGCCATATAAAGCAAGATAGAAAGCAAAATAACTAGGAAAACATATGACCAGTACCCACAATTTATATACAGACATGCATATACTTTATATAGATATAGATATAGGCATATAGATATGCATATACATATACATGTATATGCATTTAAATGTATTACATCTAGTTCTATGAAAATTGTATTTATAAATTTCCATATGTATGTCTTTGTGTGTGTGTGTGTGTGTCCCAAGAAGTTAGCATGATATTTGACACATAATGAATGCTGACTGCATATTTACAGACCTGATTTAACCTTAGCCACATCCCTGGACTTTCATATGCACATGCAATTGGCCAAACTATTAGTAGGATTAGTAGGGTTCTGTGGTATAGATGACAGGCATACAGATGTTGTATTTGTGAAGTTGATTTTTTGAACCCATGTGTAATCAATGCTAACATTTATCACTACAATTATTTGTCTTCCTAGATTTGTTTCAATGTTCCTACCTGCCAAGATCTTTCTGAAAGCTATTATCCACTTGGTTATCTTACTTAACTTTGCAATTTCTGAAAATCTGAGGAACATTTCATCTACCTCAAGGACATCAAATCCAATGACAATCTGAGTCATTAATAAAGAAGGCTAAATGCCACAGATCCAAGCATAAATCTATAGGAAGTGCATTCATTTATTCATTTATACATTCATTCTACAAACATTTATTAAGAGTATACTTTGTTCCAGGCACTGGAGGTAAACCTTTTCTAGTGTCTGAGCATACAAAATTTATGGCAAAAAATTCTCCTAGCCTTCAAGAACTTACATTTTGTTATGGGAAAACAGTGTGTATTTGAGATAAATAAATAATACATACAGCATTTATACAAAGTAATTACTAGAAAAGAGTACTAGCAAGTGAGGAAATAAACCCTTTGCAGGTATGGCACTTGAACTATTCTTGAAGGAATCTAATAGTTTCCTTGGTTTGGCTTAAAGGCCATTTATAACCTTGCATTCTGCACACCCCCTGATTCTAGTCTTCTAAACCTTTACTATCACCATGTATTCTGTTCCAATGACACTGGACTCCTTGCTGTTCCATGAACAACACACTCCAACTCTTGGCTTCGGACATTTTCTCCATGCTTATAATGTTAAGTGAATTTTTATAAAGTCGATTCAACCTCAGTCACATCCTTGGACTTTCATATGCAGACACAATAGCTCAAGATATTAGAAGGATTCTGTGGTACAGATTATATCACAACACTCTGGGTAACTTTCAAACTGTAGATTTAATGTTAAAATTTAACTCACTTTTTAAAGTTAGAATTCTGTAGATTATCTTCCTTTTCTTCTTCCTCCTTTCTCCTTCCTTCCTCTTCTTCTGTCTTCTGCACCTCCCAGATTAAGTTCATCACCTCTAATAGCATCACCTTACTGCTAACTGAAGCCTTGATTGGTACCACCTCAGCCTCCTCTGACCTCTGATTGGAGACCTGCCGAGTACAGTATCAAACTAGTCCCAAAGTCTTCCTTCATAGTGGGTAGAAATTGAAATTTTGGCTCATTCTACTATGTATTTGCTGCTCTGCCTTGTTTCAGCTCCATTCAACAAGATACCCCCATGCCAGGTACCTCCTGGTCTCTTCCCCTCCACCCCTGCTTTCCTACCTGCTTTCATATGTTATTCCCCCATTAGATTGTAAACTCATTTTGCAAGCTCATATGTAAGCTCATATCTTTTTATTAATTGCATCTCCAGTGCTTAGCACAGTACCTGGAACATCGTAGGTGTTAAATAAATGCTTATGCGATTAGACTGGATTTTTCTTCTCCCTTTTCCCTTATCATTTCTCCCTCCTCTGTTTCCTTCTCTTTCACACTTTCCCTCTCCTTGTAATGGTCCTCATTTTCTTCCTCTTTCTCCTCTCCTTCATTTTCTTCTTTCTCATAGCATGTTATAGTAAGGTTTAAACTTCTTCTCTCTCCTACCTTCTACATATGTGATCTTGGTGGGTCAGGGGAAGAGAAAGAGAGAGAGAGAGCGAGAGCGCAAGAGCGAGCAAGCACTACATTTGTAAGCCCTTAACTGTGATAGAAATATCATCATTGCATAATCAAGTAAAATCACCAAAAATTCACCTATCTTTCCTTACTAAATGATGTTGTTAGCTAAGTCTTTAAAGGTTTTTTTTTGAAATATTTGTAGACCTATACAATTCTCCTTCCAAGTATCTTCCTTAGATCTTTTCCACTTTTTTGGGGAAAAAAAAAATTCTTAGCAACTTAATCTTACTCAACTTTTTTTCTTTTGTCCCAACAACTTTACAGCTATAATCTACTTCTTTTTCTTTTTATCACTCATCTCTTTTTTGTTTAAATCAATTTGTTTTACTTACTTGTTCTTATTTTCTTTGCCTTGCTATTTTACTCTTTAAATCCTTATTAGGACCTTACTCCATAATCTTTCACTTTCTTCTTTAATCTCCTCTCACAGAGACCAGAAGGATTATCTTGACCAGAAGATTCTTCTGCTTCAAAATTCCTTAATTTCCCTTAATTTTCTTAAAAACCATCCAAATTTTCTTCATAACTAGATCCTTTTTCATCTCAAGTCTTTCTTTCTTCTGTCTCTTCTTCTGCAATAACCTGAAGTATACTCCAGGGAGTCTGGTCTTTATAGAAAAGTAAATGGATCCTAAGGTCAATGAAAGCACCCAGATTTACAAATCATTGAATACAGTACAGGTTTTATTTACCTTAACAAAAAAGTGAAAGATTACGGCATGTGCCTCTGAGTCCATTATGACCACAGTAGTAATTTCAAGTCATGGACAAGGAGGACAGCATATGTAGCACTGAATGTACAGGCTGTGCACCATCCACGTCTTACTCTACTCTATTCCCAAGTACTCTTGGGCAAGGAGGCTGTTGGACCATCATCCTATCTTCTCTAATGTAGATGAGTTTGGCTCCAGAGTATACCTAAGAAAGGTTGCCTCAACTGCTTTTCTGAATGATTAAAAAAAGGAACAGTGCTCAGGAAGGACTTGTGTCCCTTAACCAACCTTTTGACCTCAGAAGGTCAAATTTCAACACCCTCTTGAAAGAGGATTGAAGTGGGAGCCAAGAGCTCTGGATTTGAGTCATTGGTCATTCACTAATCCTGATTCTTTGTTTCCTCTTCTATAACTGAGGGTTTGCAGTAAGGTCACCTCTATGGTTCCTTCAGATTCTTAATAGTGTCTCTGAGATTCTGTCTATGAGAGGGCTCTATCTGGCTCTTAATCATCTCACTCTCAAGTTAGAAATAGTTGATTTTTAGTGGATTATAGAATCATAGCTTTAGTGACATTTCAAGCCATTTTATCCAATTCTACATTTTAGAGTGGATTAAACTGAGCCATAGAGAAGACAAATCATTTACCAAGGTCACATAAATGATAAATTTCTAAGACAGAAATTTAACTCGGGTTTTCCTAACTCAAAACCCAGCACTCTATCTACTGTATCTCCAACCTTCCTCCATAGGAATCTACCTTCTCTTTGTTTACAAAAGCAGGGTTCTCAATTGGAATGATGCATTATAGTTCCATACCAAGGTTTTACTTCATTAAAATTGCCAAAAAAAGTAACTGGACAGCAGTGACATGCACAGCTCTGGGCAGCTGTACCAATCTGCAACAGCTGATGTTTGTTTGTACTCCTGTGACTTGTCTGCAGGGCAAAATGGCAACTGGTTTGACTTACTTCATGGTGTGTGTGTGCGTGCGTGCGTGTGTGTGTGTGTGTGTGTGTGTGTGTGTGTGTGTAGACCAATCAAATAGCTAAAGGAAACAAATGACAGGACAACAAATAATCCTGGCATACTCCCTCGTTGCATTTTCCAGAAAGATATACTTCATATTGCTCACGCACTTGACGGAACTGACCTGAAAACAAATTCTTTTTTTGGGGGGGGTGGCAAGGGGAGTTGGAGGAAGGTTGTCATAAGAACCCACTCAAATGAATATGAAATTTGGCAACAGGGAGTGGAGGGCTGTTCATTAGGAGATGGCAGCATGATTCCTGATTGACCTTTCCCTTTTTTGCCCTTGCAGCCCCATGAAGTTTTGGAGGGTAGTGCAACCAGAGAGTACTGGGCATCAGTTGTATTCAGACTGTGACAATAATCAGCATTAGCCATTTTCTGTTTTCTCATGGAGTGATCCTGGCTAGAATTGTTCTACTCCTAAAACGCCTGTGCCAAAGTAACTCCATACACTACTGGTTTATGTCCCATCCCACTCACTTTTTCTGACTATTTTGTAATTCAGTTCTCATCTATTAGGAGATTTGTCTAATAGAAATTGGAATCTGTGTCTGTGTGTATGTATATGTGTGTGTGTGTGCATATGTGTGAATGTTACCTATAAAACAACTTATAGTTTTTGATCGATTGTGAAGGAGGCACAAATTTCCTGTGAATGGTAAGGAAGTATTATATTTTTATAGCACTTTAAATATCAATGATGTCATAGTCCTAATGATGTCTTTCCTTTGATTAATAGTGATCAAGAGTTTAAGCATATGAAGTATCTATCTCTTGCTTTTGTTTAGGAAGAGTAATAAAATTAATACATCTATTGCTAGTGGAAAAGTCACAGTTACTGGCTATATTATGGACCCACTAATAATTCCCCTAATTCAGCTGACCCAATCTTTCCTGGTCCCTCCCTTTCCTGCATCTCCCCCTTTTAGAATGTAAAGTCCTTGAGGGCAGGTATTATTGAGCTTTTGAATTTGTATATGCAGCACCTACATTGTTATGCAAATTACTTGGGACAATAAATCATTTTTACTTAATTTCAATTTGTGTCCACAAAGTTCATACTCTTATGTCTGCCACTAGGCTGACTTAGAATGTCTGACCATGAGTCCATGAGTAGATGAAAGCAAATTGTATTTGTTATTCCATCATTAGTTCTCAGTCAACTGAGAGCTAGATTGTGTCCTAAACAAGTGTTGTTTTTTTGCACACCCCCCACCCCATTTTCTTTTTTACTCTATGGTGTCAAAAAATGAATATTATTACAAGGAAGCTTGCAAAAGTTGTAGCTCTTAAAGAGCACACTCACATGCTATTGATTGAAAATGAAGAGAGCATAACTGTGTTTAACTAGGCTTGTTGCATCTTCAGTCCAGCAAGGCAATCTTTTATACCACCCTAATAGATTCACAGTCCCACTCACCCCAGTTGCTTTCATCAAACTTCCCATAGCTCCGTCTGTCTCAACACTTTCAATTGAGAACATCACCTCATATTTCACTGAAACAAAAAAAAGCTTCCTGTTTTCCCTTCTTCATCCTTCAACACTCAGATGACTTCTACCAGTGTCTCTTCCCTTCTTGTCTCACCTGAAGAGGTGACTTTGTTTCTTGCCAATGTAACTTTTTCTGCATGAATTACTGATACCATTTGATCCTATTTACTCCAAAAGATTGCACTCTCTATCACCCCAACTCTCACTTATCATCAGTTTCTACTTGTGGTTATATCCCTACTGCCTACAAACATGCCAGTATCTCCTCTGTCCTCAACCCCTAAAAAAACAAACTTTAAAACTTCATTTGATCCACCCATTCTCTTTAGGTAATGTTGTATCTCTGTTCTTTTGCCACTGTAGTTTTTTGTTTTTGTTTTTTTTGTATCCTTTTTACTATTTACGTTTGATTTCTCTACTTTTTGTTTCTTTCTCTTAATTCTCTGGAGTCTGACCTCTGACCTCATCATTCAATTGAAATTGCTTTCTCCATATTTACTGTGATCTGTTATTTGTCATATCTGTTTTTTCTCTTAATCTTTTTTGAACTCTTTCTAGCCCTTGAAGATGTCAAAAAAGCCTCTTCTGAATTAAAATCCAGCCCAAGACATTTACTAGTTATGTGACATTAGGCAAGTCTGTTATGATAATAAAATGAAATATTTGTTCAAGTGCTTACTTAGCACAATGCTTGACATATAGTAAGCTGTTAATAAATGTTTGTTTCTTTTCTTCTCTTTCCTTCTCTTTGATGCATCCTTCCTTCTAGGTTTTTTGTGATACTTCTTTTCTGATTCTCCTTCTATACATCTGCCTGTTCCTTAGTCTCTTTTCCATAGACTTTCATTTGGGTCACATCCACTAACCATGTGTGTTAGAGCCCACCTTTGTCTCTCTGTACTATTTTACTTACTGATATCTATTGTTAGCTCTCATGGATTAAATTATTATCCCTATCCTTATGCTTTTCAGATCTAATTATCTTGCCTTAACCTCTCTTTTAGCCTCTAGCCACACATTTCATTTTCCTATTCTGCCTATTGGAATTTTATACTGGATGTCATTTTTATATCTTAAAGTCAACATGTCCTGATATGAACCTATAATCTTTGCTAAACCAAATCCTGCCATCTCTTGACTACCATATTACTATCAAGAATATTACCCAGTCATCCAAGCTCAAAACTCAGATGATATCCTTCATTCTCTCTCATCACACTCCTCCCATATTCAATTTGTTCCAAATTCTGTATATTTTACCTTTATGATATCTCCTGTATAAGCATGCCCTCTTTTCTCTTCTGAGCCACCATTCTTATCACCTTATGCTTTGACTATGGAAATAGCTTTCTTACTGATCTCCCTGCTTCAAATATCTTTCCATTCCCATTCATCTTCCGTGCAGATCTTATGTTCAGTAAAATCCAGTGGGTCCCTATCACCTTCAAAAAACAAACAAAACACACACACACACACACACATACATACATACACACCAAACAGAAACCTATGTTTGACATTCAAAGCCTTTTATACTAAGTAGCTCCTACCTTTCCACTTTTCTTACATATTGCACATTCTCACATACTCTGTAATGCAGTGGTACTCCATCTTCTAACTCTGGAAATTGTCACTGGCTGACCCCAATTTCTGGAATTTCCTTCTTCTTCCTCCTGTCTGCTTTCAAGTCCAATCTAAAATGTAAATATCTACAAAAAAGTTTTTCAAGATCAGTGTTAATCCTTGTGCTCTCCCTATGTTATTTTCAATTTATTCTGTTCATATTTTGATTGTTTGTAATTGTTTTCCTGTTGTCTACTGCATTAAACTGTGAGATCCTTGACAACTGGGACTGCCATTTTTTCTTCTCTTTCTTCCCTGAGGGCTTATCACAGAGTTTGGAACATAGTAAAATTTTAATAAGTATCTATTGACTCAGTTCCAAATCATGTAAGATAATTGATTTCAGTTCAAGTAGCACACTGCATATTAATCTTTTCATTGTAAATTTTTTTTGATTAATTGTATATAAATAAGTGTAATTATATTACTCTATCCCAAGTAATTATCATACCAATGTAGCACAGTGTTTGGCATATAATAGGTGTTTAATAAATGCTTTTTCATTTATTAATTCATTCAATCTTCTCAAATTCCATTAATCAAAAAGAGCTATTAAATTGGAGGATATTCTTAAAAAGCTATTGTTCAAGAGGAGTTAGATGATGTAGTGAATAGAGAAACAGTCCTGGAATCAGGAGGAACTGAGTTCAAATTCAGCCTCAGATACTTACCAGCTGTGTAATATTGGTGAGTCACTTACCCTCAACTGCTTCAAAAAAAAAAAAAAGCTATTGTTAAATTTACTTAATAGGATATCTGCTTAAAAATGTAAAAGATGGATTATTTTGAGAAGACTTTGGTATAGTTTGATTTTTTTTTTTACATTTTTTTTTGGGAGAGATGATTAGATTTGAAGAAAGGTTTATTGATAGAAGTATGGATTATGACAAGTTCAGGGAATTTAAGATAAATGAATGTAAATAATTCTATTTATTTGGTATGAGGTATTTAGGATATAAATTATAATAGGGAAAAGTCACTGAAATAACTTATTTGGCTAGATCGATAAGTAGAGTAGACAATTTTTAAATATGATTCAGACTTTATCAATATCTGTTGAATATCTGAATTTAGAAATATGTTTAATCGCCCAAAGATATCATTCCCATGATGCAAAACAGCTTCATTTCAGAAAATAGCTGGATGACTGCCACAATTTTTCAGTTTTAATATAAATATTGACTTTCATATAGACACAACCAACCATAAGTGTAATGACATAAAATATAGGAAGAACATTTTGCAGGGGATAAAAAATACATTATTTTCTAGTAATCACTATTTTCAATGAATAGCTGTTGCCAAGGGTAAAATTTTGAATGAGGAAAAACTGGCTAGTAAATCAATTTCAGTCTTCCTATCAATATTCTAGTTAGTCTTTTGCAGTTCTGTTTTTTTAAATAAATAGTTTTCATTGTTTTGAGATCATTCAGTAAATAGGTTTGAGTCCAGATTTTATTTTAGAGTTCTATGCAAGTCCTTACTCTAACTGAAGCATTGCAGCAATGAGAAATTAAATAGATGGCTTTTGTATAGGAAGTGTGAAAACAAATGTTTAATTAAATATTTGAATTGAAAATAATTTATTAATATATTGTTTTCATATCACTCAGATTATTCCCTTCTGCATCCTTTTCTCTCTTCCTCCCATATGATAAAGAACATTAAAAAAATAAAAAGGGGAAAAACAGTCAAGAAAACTGCTCAATACATAAAATTCCTGAAGGTATATTCAGTGGGCCACATATAGACAAAAGAGTGAGAGAGGATATTTTCTTCTCCTCTCTCTTCTTTGGATTCATGATTGTTCTTTATAGTTTAACAATATTCACTTTCAGTAATTTTGTGGTTATTATTCTCTCAGCATATATTCTTGTAGTGCTGTATGTTGTTTTCTTGGCTCTGTTCATTTTATTCTGCAGATATTCATATAGATCTTTCTATCCTTCCACTCTAATATTCATCACTTCTCAGAGCATAGAGGTCTATGATATTCTTGTGTCTCAATTTGATTGGCCTTTTTCTCATCAATGAACACTTATCAAAATAAAAGTATTGCTTTGGATATATATGGATAATTTCTTATGACATCCTTGGGGTATAGACGTAGAAGTAGATTATCAGGGGTGGGAAGAAGGTAAAATAACAAGAATGAAAGGACAAGGTCATTTACTCATTTTATGTGCATAAATCCAATTTATTTCTAAAAAGCTTTTTTACTGATTGTCAGTTCTACCAGCAATGAACTAGTGTGCTTCTCTTCCTTTGACCCACGTGACATTATTTCCATCTTTCATTGTCTTTGTCAATTTGCTGGGTATCAAAGAAAACCTCAGGATTATTTTGATGTCTGTTTCTCTTATTTTTAGAGATTTAGAACATTCTTTCATATGTTTGTTAATAGTTTATAATTCTCCTTTTGAACATTATTTTCTCATAAATTTAACCATTTATGTATTGTATAATGTTGACAAAATATTAAGTGGATAATTTTACGTATTTTGAAGAAATAGAAAAATATTAGCGTAATAAATTTCTGAGTGAAGTTAAGATGTCAGAGTAGGAGAAGGAACTCATCTGAACTCTCTCAAATTCCTTTGCAAATGACTTTAAAATAACACCTCAAATTGAATTCTGGGAAAACCAACAAAAGATTAGGTAAAAATAATTTTCCAACCCGAGACTACTTAGGAAGTTATAAAGATAGGTCTAAGGTCTTGGGTGATATAGAGTGAAGTGCAGGCCATAGCACCAGAAGAAGGCTTTTGAGGTGGCTACATACGGGGCAGCATCAGCTGTGGGAACTCTCAAACCAAAGACAGTAAAGGGATCAGACAATTGGTCAGAAAGAGAATACAGGAACCCTTTGTTAGTGTTTGTTTTAGGATTCTGTTGCATTTCCCATATGCATTTCTGGGTTGTAGTCCCAATAAGAGAACTAGTGCTTCTTGCTCTCATAGTGGAGCAAGAAACCTGGTCACAGTTCCAAGGTTAAGAAGAATGTTTTTGATCATTCCCAAAGGCAGAAGAGACCCTGGTCTCAATTCCAAAGCAGAAAGGAGCACCAGTGATAGGGGTGTAGAAGAATAGGGGACCTGGTCACAGTTCCTGAACCAAGAGGAATGCTAACATTTGTAGCTATGGGGGAACAAGAGCCATTCCTACATAAAGACGAGCATAAGACAGAATACCAATGACACGTCTCTTTACGTCTTACCACCTTGGAAGTACTAAAAAACCTACAAACTCCCAGAAGTAGTTCTGAAAACAACAGCACAAGAATCCCTAAGTTTGGGGCAGTGTCTTCCACCACAAAAACAGAGCCCAACTTTAATATAAAGTTAAAAGTCTAGAAATAGGCTAGAAAATGAGAAAACAACAAAAGAGAACCTGACAGTAAAGTTATTATGGTGACAAGGAAGATCAAGATGCAAACTTGGGAGAAGAAAATAATGTTCAAATAGGCACAAGGAAAGCTTTTAAGGGGGAAAAAATGTAAATTGAAAAATTCCTCTAAGAGCTCAAAAAGTATTTTAAAATTCAAATAAGAGGGAAGTCACTATTTGAACTCTGAACTTGGACGCACTTCCTTTTCCCTCTTCCAGTTACGGACCTGACAAAAGTTCATGAAATGGTTCAGCGTCTGACATACCGCCATAGGCTGTCGGCCGTCACGAGCCCCAGGTAACAGAATTGTTTACCTCTATACAAGAAAGTTGGAAAAGCACCAAAATCAGACTGTGGTGTGTGCCCAGGAAGACTTCGAGGTGTTCATGCAGTGAGACCTAAAGTTCTTATGAGTCTATCAAAGACAAAAAAGCATGTCAGCAGGGCTTATGGTGGCTCCATGTGTGCTAAATGTGTCCGTGATAGGATCAAGTGTGCTTTCCTGATTGAGGAGCAGAAAATTGTTGTGAAAGTGTTGAAAGCACAGGCACAGAGTCAAAAAAGTAAATAAAAAAGATATGTTTTTTGAATAATAAAGAAAATTAAAATGTAAAAAAAAATCAAATAAGAGAAATTAGAGAGATAAAAAAATTATGAAAAAAATTAATAGCTTGGTAAAAGAGGCAGAAATATACTAACGAAAATAACACCTTAAAATACAGAAGTGACCAAATGGTAAAAGAGACAAAAATTCACTGAAGAAAAGAACTCCTTAAAGGGTAGAATTGGCCAAATGGAAAAAAAAGAGGTACAAAAGCTCACTGAAGAAAATAATACCTTAAAATTTAGATTTAGACATGTGGATGCTAATGACCCCACAAAACACCAAGAAGCAATAAAACAAAATCAAAGAATGGAAAAAAAAAAACCACAGGAAAATATACAGTATCTCATTGGAGAAAAATGACCTGAAATAGATCAAGGAGAAATATTTTGAGAATTACTGGAATACCTAAAAGTCTTGATGAAAAAAACAAAAGAACCTAAACATCGTATTTAAAGAAATTGTCAAGGAAAACTTCCCTGATATCCTAGAATTGGGGATGGAAAGGAAATCAAAAGAACACACCAATCATCTCTGGAAAAGTATAACAAAATGACAACTCTTAAAAATATAATAGCCAAATTCCAGAGCTCCCAGATCAAGGAGAAGATATTGCAAACAGTGAGAAAGAAATAATTCAAATATTGTGCAGCCACAGGTAGGATCACACAAAATGTAGCAGTTTCCACTTTGAAGGAGTGGAAAGTTTTGGATTTTGATATTCTAAATTATAGATTCTATTACAAATATTCTAGAATTACAACCAAAAACAGCTTAACCAATAAAGCAGTATAAATCTACTGGAGAAAAAAAATGAACTTGTAATGAAAAAGAGGGCAGACAATCATTCCTGATGGAGAGACAAATTGAGTAGAGAATTCGACTTTAAATACAAGATATAAGAGAAGCATGAAAAGCTAAACAAGAAAGAGAAATTATAAGGGATTTGGAGGTTAAACTGTTGACATTGCTATATGAGTAGATATTTATTGTAATTCCTAAAAACTTTATCATTATTTTTTCTTTGATTTATCATTATTTTGACAGTTAGAAAGAGTATACCTAGGTAGAGGTCATGAGTTTGAGTTGACTAAGATAGGATGATTTTTTTAAAAAGTGAAATTAAGGGATGAGAAAGAGGGATACCTTGGGAGAAGGAGGAATGAAGAGGAAGAACAGGTGAAATTATTTCACTTGAAAAGGCATGAAAAGAAATTTTATAGTGGAGTGGAAGATGAGTGTGGCAGACAACATTTGAACCTTACTCTCATAAAATTTTGCTTAGAGGGGATAACATAAGTACTAATTTGGGTATAGAAATCTATCTTACCCTACAGGGAATTTGGAGAGGAAATGAGAAAAAAAGGTGGGGATCTGAAAGAAGCAAGAGGGAATTAAGGTAGGCAGCAATCAGGAGCAAAAAGCACTTTTGAGGGAGGGATAGGGTAAAAAAAAAGAGAGAAGGATAAACAAAGAGAAAATAGGATGGAGGAAAATGCATAGTCATTATAACAGAATCTAAATGGGATGAACCCACTGATAAAATGGCAGCAAATAGTAGAATGTATTAAAAACTAAAATCTAACATTGTATTCTTTACAAGAAACAGAGAGACATACAAAGTAAAAATAATTGAAGTAGAATCTTTTATGCCTCAGCTAAAAAAAAGGTAGCAATCATGAGCTCATGTGAATATAAAGCAAAACCATACCTAATTAAAAGTGAAAAAGGTATAAGCAGAAAAGCTACATTTTGCTAAAAGTTGAGACAGAAAATGAAGTAATAGCTATATTAAACATATATGCACCAAATATCATGCATCCAGATTCTTAAGGGAAAAGTTAAATTAGTTACACGAGGAAGTAGACAATAAAACTATAATAGTGGGGGACTTTAACTTTCCCCTCTCAAAATTATATCAGTGTGACCATAAAATAAACATGAAAGAAGTTAAAAAGCTGAACATATATATTTTTTTAAGTTAGATATGATAGACCTCTGGGGAAAATTGAATGGGAAACAAAGGAGTATACTTTTTTCTCAGCTGTACATGACACTGTTAAACAAACAAAAAGACCATATTTTAGGGCATAAAAATAACACAACCAAATGCAGAAAAACAGACATATGTAATGCATTATTTTTATTCCATAATACAGTAAAATTATATTCAACGAAAAATGCAGTATTTACTAAATCTTACGCAGTCTTGATTATATCTTAAAGCTATTTAAATGGTTTCTTTCTGGCTGCTTGAAGTATTTTCTCTTTAACATCAGAGCTCTTGAATTTGGTTATAAATTTCCTGGACATTTTCATTTTGGTATCTCTTTCACATGGTAATCAATAGATTCTTTCAATTTCGATTTTATCCTCTGCTTCTAGGATATCAGGCCGTTTTCCTCGATAATTTCTTGAAATATGATATGTAGGCTCTTTCTCTCATTGTGGCTTTAAGGCAGTCCAATAATTCTTTAATTATCTCTCAATTCATTTGCCATGTCAGTTGTTTTCTAATGAGATTTTTGACATTTTCTTCTATTTTTTCATTCTTTTGATTTGAGTTTATTGTTTCTTGATGTCTCATGGAATCATTAGCTTTTGCTTGACAATTTCTAATTTTTAAGGAATCATTTTCTACAGTGAACTTTTGTACCTCTTTTTTTTTTTTGCAGGGTAAAGGCAGGGCAATTGCAGTTAAGTGACTTGCACAAGGTCACATGGTGATTGAGGCCAGATTTTAACTTAGGTTCTCTTGACTCGAGGGCCAGTACTCTATTTTCTGTGCTACCTAACCACCCCTTGTACCTCTTTTAAAAAAAAATTTAGTCAATTTTGTTTTTAAGGTGTTATTTTCTTCAGTACTTATCATGTCTCTTTTAACAAACTATAAATTGACTTTTCATAATTGTCTTCCTTTGTTTCCATTTATTTATCTAATTTGTCCTCTACCACTTTTATTTGATTTTGAAATTTAAAAAAAGAAAAATCTCTTCTAGGAATTCTTGTTGGGCTTATATCCAATTCACAATTTTTTTTTCCTTTGAGGCTTTTCTTGTGACTGTTTTTACTAGATTGTCTTTTTCTGAGTTTGTGTCTTGATTTTCCCTTTTACCATAGTAATTTTTTATGGTCAAGTTATTTTTTTGTTGTGTGCTTATTTTTTTTCTACCCTTTTTATTGTTTTGGAACTTTATGTTAATGTTGGGCTTTGTTTCCAGTATGAGAATGGAAGGACTCTGTCTCAAGTTTCAGACTTTTTTATACTGCTGTTTTTAGAGCTAGTTCCAAAGTTTTGGAAGTTTTCATGTTTCCAAGGTGGTGTGATCACTTTTGGCTTGAGCTCCTAAAGCTGCTGCTGCTTCCATCACCACCACCTATTAACCATTACTGATGTTTCATCCACATGTACTCTGGGCCAGTCTTCTCCACCATGTCATAGATTTCCCTTTCTGACTGCCTATGTTGTTTTAGTCTCGAAGAATGTCTCACGCTAACCTTATGTTGGCTCTTCCACTAGAGAATTCTATTTGAGGCATTATTATAAAGGTTTTTTTTTTTTTTGGAAGAGAGTGTTGGTTGACCTCATTTGAGTGCTTCTGTACTTCACTATCTTTCATAGCTGCCTGATATACCAGCAAGTCCAGACATTTAGGTATGGTGGCATTAGTGGGAGAAAGAAAAATCCATTTTACTTCTTTCTTTGCCTATGCAATCAAGCAATTGTTTCCACAGAGTTACCTACTACACTGGTGATTCAATTCAGTTGATCACACACACACACACAAGTATATGAATTTCTTTTTTAGAAAGTGAATAGGTTGCCATTTAAACTGCTTCACATGTTCTTTCTAGCATCTATCTCTGTCTCTCTACAATATTTTTATTCATCGCTATCTGTAGTACATATATATAGAGAGATGGGATCAAATGGCAAAAACTTTTTATAGCAGCTTTTGTTGTAGAAAAATTCTAGAAGCTAAAGTGAGTGTCCATAAATTGCAGAATGGCTAAACAAATTATGATATATGAATATCATATTGTGGGGATCAAATGAAATAATGTTTAAGTATATTGTGAACATAAATTCTATATAATTATACTCTTTTAAAATAATTATGAAGTTAGAGAAGAAATTTAAATTTCCTTCCAACTTCAAAAATTTTACTATGAATGAATTAATTATACCAGGATTAATTTAAGTCAGTGACTGCATGCTTAGTATTGAACTCTTCTTTGAAGATATTATCTTCAAGAAATACATAAATGTCCTTAAATATTTTTGCATCTCTTATCCATTCTGTCCCTCACACATTGCCAATATTTTTCCAATGCCACCTTGACCATGTCACTCACCTGCTCAAAAATATGCAGGGGATCTCTATTGTCTATGGAATAAATTATAACCTGGACATGTAGAGCAACACACAGTCTGGCTCCATCTGTTGTTCTAGTGTTATTTCACACTTTTTTGGACTCTAAATTCCAATAAAATGAAATTAGATGTTTACTGTAATCATTGTGTTTTTATGAATCCATGGCTTCATATGCAAACCTCTATGCCTATAATGCATTCCTATCTAATTTATGTTTAAATGATGCTCTTCCTTAAATGGCCAACTTAGATATCACCTCCTCCATGAAGTGTTCCCAGTGTTACCTATGAAATTGAACAATCTCTTTATCTATAGATTTTCTTAGACTGCTTACTTCTATTTTGCATCTAATACCTTCTACCTTGAATGCTCCTTTCTTGTGTATTTGTCTAACCTGGGGTGGGGAAACTGTGGCCTTGATATGGCCATCTAGGTCCTTAAATATGGCCCTTTGACTGAATCCAAAATTCACAGAACAGATCTCATAAAAGGATTTATTCTGTAAAACTTGGACTTAGTCAAAAGGTCATACTCAGGGACTTGAAAGGTGACATGTGACCTCAAGGCTACAGGTTCCCCAACTCTGATCTAACCCATTAATGAGCTACATGGCGTTTGAAGTGAAGGAAAATTTGTTTTATTCATCTTTGCATCACCAACACTAAAACAGTGCTAAAACTTAGCAGGAAATTAATAAATGTTTGTTGAATTGATTATGCTCTAAAATATAATAATTCCACATACTTAGTGTTTTACTGTATATTTTGAATATAGTCTTTCTTTTCATAACTATTTCTAGTCATGCAACCCATTCATTCCACCAAGTCTCAGTACACCTTTGTTGCATTTGCCTTTTGGAATTAATATTTCTAGTTCATCTTATCACCTGTTGTTATGGGAATCTGAAGATCTTCCCTGCCCCTAGGCCCTTTGTTAGAGTGGCTACATGACTCTGAGGACCCTTGGATATTTGAAAGTATACTCTGTTCCCTAATAGGCTGAATGTGGTCACGTGGAGCCTGTGGCGCCAGGCTTGTTTTCCAGGAATGCCCATGCCTTGTAGCTTTGTGATTGGGCAGTG
>CM053586.1:294624130-294651654 GCA_028646515.1 Pseudochirops corinnae | reverse complement strand
GAGAGAGAGAGAGAGAGAGAGAGAGAAGGACTGAGAAAGATGAGTCTGTTTAGTGACAGTTGTGCATATTCCTATAATTAATACACTTTTGAACTACCTTTACTATTATAATTAAATGAATTTATATTTTTGAAAGACTATCAATATTCCCCTATATATTTCTAAGCATGAGTAATTAAATGCCATATTTTGAGATGGAAACATTTCTGCTAAGGGTATATCAAAAGAATACTTTTCTCCCTCTTCACATGCTTAGGAACATTAGGGAATATTCTAATTACCACTGTCTTCTAAAACACCAATATTTGACATCTGTCAAAGGCAAGATGTTAGATTATACAACTTTCTTTCTACCTCCTGTATACTTATTTTATGAGTTCAAAATATCATAAGGAACATCTACAAAATTTTCAGTGACTATTATGCACCTTTCCCAGTTGAGGAATATTATAGGTTAAAAAAAGGAAGGCACAAGGACAAATTGGACTCTACAAAGGAACTCCTTACTACAGTGTTGTTCTTGTCTCTTTCTTTGGAGTTACTTCTCTTATTTGCAATAATAATGATGCATTACCCAATGTAGCATGGTATGGTGGACAAAATTCTAGGTTTAGAAGCAACAAGACCTGGGTTCAAATCCATTCTGTGACTTTAAGGTCACCCAGGGTAAGTTATCTTTACCTCTCTGCCTCTAGCTCCCTTGTACCTAATCTGGAAAATAATGGAAGGGTTATTATCCTCTCTACCCAAGGGAATTAGCCGGTAGCAATAGTCACAGATCCTTAAAATGTTTCCATATGTGTAAGGGAAGCTTAGAAAATAAAGGTTAGAAAAACTTAGAAAATAAAAGGGAAGAAGAAAAAAAAAACCAGAAAATATTTTATTCTAAAGGTCAAACTTGTCTTAGTGTGGTTCTTATTGTTGGGTGTTTGTATATTTATAATCTGGAAGGAAAGGGAATGCCCTGGTCCAATTAAACATTTTTCAACCTTCTATCCTCTAATTTGCATAGATATTCATATTGTATATGAAGACACCCACAGCTCATTATGAGTAATGGCATTACAGTGAATAAAGATGAAAGCAATAAGGATCTGCTTTTTATTATAAAGTGTCAACAGTGTTTTTTTAATGCTCAGTGCCCAAAGTTGTAATTAGAAAACAGCAAGGATAAGGATGACTTCCTATTATGGGCTAGATTTTCATCACTCTGCCTGGGGATTACAAAAGCCTCTGTTCACATAACTTTCTACCATTTCTGATAAAAATGCAGCCCTAGCATCAAATCATTATGAGTTTATTAGGCACTTGTCATAACAACACTAATTATAAATTAGTTCATTTTGTATTCTCAAGAATAGAAGAGGTAATTCTATCAGTACTTCCATTAGGTGATGGACAGTTATAATGAGCCATAGTTTCTTTTAAAAAAGTCAAGGTGCATTGTGCTTTCATCTTTTAAAATAATGTTAAGATATTTAGCTTCTTAGGAAATAGAGTTAAATAATAGGTATCTGTAGTCAGTAGGATAAGACAATTTCTTGGTTTGAATATTGATATGCTTTTTATTCATTAACTTTAATATAATTATTTTAGAGATGCTGAGCCGAAGCATTATAATTCAAATATTAGAATTTTTATTTCATAAATTTAGCAATGCAAAAAGTTAGAGTATATATATATGTATGTACACACACATGCACATACACACGTATGTGTGTATACACACATACATACACAGATACACATATATATGTTATAATGCTACTCTGAATATATAGTCACAGGATCTGAGTTCAAAACCCATCCGTATTTTTACATTGGGTAGGTCATTTAAACTCTGTGTACTTTAGTTTTCTTATCTGTAAAATGAAGGAGGGAATGGATGTGGTGACCTCTATTGTTCCTTTCCAGCTCTACGTCTGTGATCCTATGATATTTAATTGGATACTTTAGAATCACAACAATAGTGTCTATTATAAAAGCATTTTCCTTTCAAAGCCATAGACTGCAAATTTATATGTTGTTGCTCATATAACCATCTCCCATGGATTCAATTGTCATTTTGTGCTGGTGATTCTCAAATTTATTTGTCTAGCTCTCACCTTTCTGCTGAACTCCAGTGGTTTCTCCAACTCCTTAGTCATCACAAATTGATGTCCTATAGACATTTAAGATTCACCATGTCCAAAATTAAACTTATCTTTCCCTAAAATAACCTAACTTAGACTTGCAACCCAGTTACCTTATCTTTGAGTCCTAACTCATTAACGTTCCCTATCCAAATAATTTCCAAGTCTTGCTGTTTTTGCCTTTGTAGTATCTCTTACATATACCCTCTTTATTCTTTTGATTCTATTATCACCCTGGAACAGCTCTTTATCACCTCATACCTAAACTATTACAATAACCTATTTGGACTCCCCTCTCTCCTCAAACCAGTTCAAATGGACTCTGCTGTCAAAATAATCTTCCCAAATTGTAAATTTTACTATGTCATTCACATCTTCAATCAACTTCAATCCTCTAGGATCAAATACAAAATACCCTCTTTGGCTTTTAAATCCTTTCCTAATCTGACCCTCTCCTACTTTTCAAGTCTTCTTATACTTTACTCTTCTTCATATAATGTCATACAGAAAGACTGGCCTCCTTGATATTCTTCACATACTTCATGCCATCTCCCAAATCTGAGCATTTTCTCTGACTCTTTGCCATGCCTGGAATGTTCTCCCTGCTAATCTCCATCCTGTTGACTACCCTGGCTTTCTTCAGCTCTCAGCTGCTGTCTTCTCTTCTGCATGAAAGCTTGGTTTTCCTCAATCTTGAGGCCTTCTCTTTGAGGCCATTCCTGAGTAAGCCTGTATATATCTGATTTGTATGTAGTTGTTTGCACCTTTCCTTCCCCGTTAGACTGTCAGCTCCTCGAGGATAGGGACTTTTTATTCTGCCTTTCTTTGTATCACCAGTGAACACAGCAGGGTCTGGCAAAGAGAGGAGTCTTAATGAATGCTTATTAACTTGACTTAACATTAAGGTGTAATGGATCATGTCCTGGCTCTAGAATCAGGTTCTCATCTGCAAAATGGGAATAATAACACTTAAATAATCAACCTCATAGGGTTATTGTGAGGAATTAACTATAAAATATTGTTAATATATAAGTGGAATATATTGGAATATATTATTGGAATATATGGAATATATCATTGCCTGAGAAATATGTTGTGAGAAACACTTCATAAATTTTAAAGGAGTGAAAGACCCTTATCTCTGTGCTAAGGTCTCACTCCTCCATTTGCCCCAAATTGACACTACTATGTAATTCTTTAGAATCAGGCTTTCTCTGCCTTCCAAAGTGGTAACTTGCTAAACTTCTTTTAAAAATCTTATCAGATGAATTGGATAAAAGAATAACTACATGAGAAAATAGGCTTGCAAAAATGTCTCTAAAGGCTAAAATAATTTGTTGACTCTAATAGGATATATTTTAATTATAAATAAAGCTCCTCACAGGTTAAAAAATTGTACAGTATAGGATTAGAGAGAAATAACTAGACAACATTTAATGAGCAAAAAACCTGAAGGTTTCCATGGATTACAAGCTCACTCTGCATCAAAAGTATGACCCAGTTAAGAAAGTGAATGTATTTTTAGGCTTCATTAAAAGAAACCTCATGTTCAAAATGAGAGAAGTTTGAGTGGTTAGATTTTATGGACATTATGTTCAGGTGAGGGGAGCCACATTTTAGGAAGGACATTAAAAAAAAAAAATATTACTCATCAAGTTACCAGGCCTTCACAGACTATATCCTAGGGTACTGAGAGTGGAATGTTTGCTGAAGAGACTGACAACTATTTTGTACAAGAAGCAATAGAAAGCATTAACTATATTTATCTTAAAGAGCAAAAAACTTCAAGAGGATGTGACACTTATCTTCAAGTACAGATAGAGCTATTGAGAGAACAGAATTAGACATATTTTTGTTTTTGAACTCAGGGGGAAAGTTTATTATGCTTTGGGCAAAAAAAATACTAAAGACTTTAACAATGAAGGGACTGTTTTCATAAATGCTATCTCTTGAAAGTAATGGCTTCAGAAAAAGGAACACAAATTTGAGATGTGGACAACTTTTTACGAAGATGGTATCTGTGAATAGAATTTGGGTTCAGTGACCATGGCTTAAAATATAAAAATGGCAGTCCACTGAGGAAGAATGGAGAGTAACTAACAAAGGATTTTAGGAATGTATAGCATTTTTCTGGAATTTTGCAAATCTAATCAAAAGGGATTTAAACTCAAAATAAAGGAAAGGGGGAAAATGTTCATGTACATTCACCAAAAAGGCAGGTAGGTGGTAGAGTGGAGAGAGTGCTGGGACTTGAATGAGGAAGAGTCAATTTCCTGAACTGAAATATGGTCTCAGGCACTTAGAGTCTGTAGGACCTGGGCAAGTCACTTAATGCTGTCTGCCTCAGTTTCTCATCTGTAAAATAAACTTCAGGAGGAAATGGCAAATTGCTCCAGTATCTCTGCCAAGAAAACCCTGAATGAGTCACAGAGAGTCATACACAACTGAAAAATGACTCAAAAATAATAACCACAACAGTAAAACATTCACCAAGCTAGATGACACAAATTGTAACTATAGAATAGAAGGAATAATAGTAGAGATTCCGAGAAATACACAGATGATGACATCCATGAGGGGAAATGAAAGCAAGGAAATTTATAGCCTTAGATATCTACATACAAATATACAATATGTGGAAAACAAAGAAAGTGATCTAGATATATTAATGAAGAGGAAAATTTGACCTCATCAATCACACTAAAACTTAATAGAATAAAGTATATGACTAGAATATGCCCCTGGAAATGTATAATTTCTTTGAAAAGATGGCTTAGGTGTCAAGTGTTATATACTATGTATTGCATAATGTATAATAAGAGACTATATTGACACAAAACACAGGAACTATACTAGAAAGCATGTCAGTAACAAATCTAAAGAAGATGAAGAGTCATGACAAGATTTACACGATATGATGCAGAATGTACTGCAGATCCAAAAGAACAATATACACAAAGAAAGTAAAATAACCACACACAAAAAATCAAAAGTGAATACTTTAAAATTACAAAGAATAAGTATGGTTCTGGAAGAGGTAGGAGATAACACCTGCCTCTACCCCATTCCTTTGCCAAGATGGAGGTTCTACTGGTCTAGGTAAAATGCATATATTTATAGATTTTTTGATGTACAGATGAATTTTGTTGATTTTTCTCTTCATCTCTCTCTTTTTCTCTCTATTTAAACACACATTATTTTCTGGGATGAATTTCTGGGAGGGAATGGGGGGAGAAAAACTGGTAGAAATTCTGGTGAGGTAGTAAAGAAAGATTTCAATAAAACTTATTTTTAAGAATGAATAGAAAAGAACAGAAGGAAGATTGTACTAAAACATAAACAGGCAGCTTCAGAATCACATATTGAATTTATTAAGTATTTAAAAGTAAAGTAAGCCGTATATAATAGAGATCTGCAACTCCATACACAGTCTTCTTCTCTTATACCATGTATATGGAAGTGCCCATTTCACTTTCTCTAAATTTAAGACTTGAAAATATACTTTCTTTTGAACAGAAAATCAAGAAATCATATGGATTGCCATTCATGGAGTAAGAAATATAAATTAAAAGCTGTAAGAATAAAAAAGCCACCTCTTTGAAAAGAATAAATAGTTGAAGTTGGAGACACATGAGAAATCTGGTACATAAGCATTTCATAATATAAATGGATCATTTCAATTATCTAGAATCCATTGTGTTTCTGTAAAAACCAGAGGTGACAGTCAATAATTTTAGTTACCTTATTGATAATTTGATACTAACCTGTATAAAAAGCAGTGAGCAGGACTGCTGTACTGAGGATGTTTCTTTAAAAAAAGAGGAAATAATTGCTGGAATCAAAACTCCTTTGTCATTTCGTATGTTCTATTCCTTTCACTCAGTCTCTGACAGAAATGGCTCTTCTTTACATAGGCTAACACCTATACATGTACACTTGATTCCATCCCCTCTCATCTTCTACAGAAGATTACATCTTTAATAATTTCCTTTCTGCCATTAACCTACAAATCTTCTGTATTTATTTTTTCCTTACTCCTTCTACCTTCAAACATGTGTAAAATGCCACATTCTAAAAAAAAAAAAATGATTCACTAGATTAACCTATCCCCTCAAGTTATCCTATATTTCTCTCCCCTTTCTCAGATGAATGACTACGTTCATTGACTTCACTTTTCTTTCCTCTTACTCCCTAATTGTGTAATCTGGTTTCAGCCCAATTACTGAAATGAAACTACTCTCTCTAAAATTACCAATAAACTCTTAATTGACAAAATTAGTGGAATTTTCTAAATTCTCATCTTTCTCAAGCAAGTTCATGCATTTGACACTATTGTCTACACTTTTCTTCTGGATAACTTCTCCTCTTTGGATTTTTTTCCCATCAAACTCTCCTGGTTTTTTTCTGGTCTCCAACCTGATTTCTTCTCAGATCCCTTTCCTGGCTTATTATGCCCACGGTTCTGTCTTATTCCCTCTCACTCCCTCTCTTCCTAATATCACAGGTCCCATAGATTTAATTGTCATTACTACACTGTTAAATTACAGAATCATACACCCCCACCCCACACAACCCTAGTTTCTCCCCTGAGCTTCAGTCCCACATCACCAATTACCTATTAAATATATCCCTCTGAATATTCCAAAGACAACATAAACTTAACATATTCAAAACTGAACACATCATCTTTCTTTTAAAACTCTCCAATCTTCCAAACTCTCCTATTTTTGTCAAAGACAGTACAATCCTTCCAGTCTCCCAGGTTTGTAACCATGGCGTTGTCCTTTTTCTCCATCACCCTACATGTCTAATCAGTTGCCGAATCTTGTTTTCACCTCCTTTCCATCTCATGCTTGACCACTTCTCTTTACTAACGGCTATCACCTTAGTTTAAACTTTCACTACCTCTTACTTAGATTATTCCAATAGTCTCCTAATTGGTTTCCTTGTCTCAAATCTCTCTACTCCAGTCCATCCTACACACTACTTTTTCCTTAAATGCAGATCTGACTACGCGATTACTCTTACTTAATTCCAGTGAATGCCTAATGCCTCTAGGATGAAATATAAATTCCATTGTTCAATAATTAAAACTCTTTACAACCTGATCTCAATCTATGTTTCTAACCTGATTGGACATTATTCACCTTTTCACACTATGTGATTAAGTCAAACTGGCCAGGTAACTGTTCTTCACACAAGACTATCCTGCCCTTTTAGTACCATGGACTGGCCATCCCTCCTGCCCATGCTACCTTTACCTCATCAAATCTCTCTCTTCTTTTAAGATATTCTTTAAGCACTTCATGCGTGAAGCCTTTCCAGATCCCCTGACTACTAACATGCTCTTATCCATAGTACTTTGCATCTAATTACTTTGTTGATATTTGAATTTATTGATCTTCTACTTATCTTTTTATGTAACATATATGCTTGTGTGTATAGTTGGGGCTCCCCCAATTAGATGTAAGCTTCCTGTAGGTCAGATTGCTTTATTCTTTGTACTTATAAAACAAAAACATATCTCCTTGTTTGACACATAGTAAGTGTTTTATAAATGTTGTTAATTGATTTATTTGTGGAACTAGAGAGACTATACTGTACTCTGGCTTTGTCTGAGCACATCTTTGTTGTTGTTACTTCTGGGCAATATATTTAAGTAAGGGTAATGATAAGCCAGAAAGATCTCAGAGACGATCCAAACATGAAAAGTTTTGAAATCATGTCATGGGGGGAATGGTTGAAAAAATTGTGGATGCTTAGCCTAGAGATCAAAAATATAGGTCATGAATGATATCATTGAATAATTTGACAAGCTATAATGTGGGAAAGTGGTTAGATTTGTTCATTCTGTTTCTCCCCAGAAAGAAAGAATAATATGGGACTGTACCAGAGGACAGAGGTCAGTGAAAAAAAAAAGGTGGATTTATGTTTGATTTAATGGGAAAACTTCTTAAAATTAAGTTTTCTCTTAGAGACAGTTAAGTGGCATATTGTAGAATGTAGACATTTAAATGTTATGTACCTAGATTTTCTCATCTGGAAGATGGGAATGATTATAAGTTTCTACTTTCCAGGGTTGTCATGAATATCAAATGAAATAACGTATGTAAAATGCTTTGCAAACTTTAAAGTGATGTATAAATGATAGTTACTATTATAATTAATGGATTATCTCTTATTGGAGTCTCAAAGTAAAGCTTGAGTATCACCTCAGGTATATGGTAAAGGAAATCCTTGTTCAATTGTTGATTAAATTAAATAGCAACTGATTTTCTTCCAATTCTGTCCTTCTCTGAACAAGCATCCTGCTTATAATTCATAGAGAGGCATATTTTAGTTTAGGCATTTACATGGTGCAGTAAATGGGGTGCTGGGTTTGGATTCATGACAAGTATTCATCATTTCAAATCTGTCCTCAGACACTTACTAGCTGTGTGATCCTGGGTAAGGCACTTAACCCTGTTTGCCTCAGTTCCCTCATAGGTAAAATGAGCTGGAGAAGGAAATGGCAAAAAAAAACCTTTTAGTATCTTTGTTGAGAAAACCCCACATGGGAATCACAGAGTCAGATATGCCTGAACTGACTGATATGTTAGCATACTTCAAAGAGAAACTTCATTATAACTGTTGTTGTCTCAATTTAAAATGGGTTACCTTCAAGAATATTCAGTTCCCTATCACTGAAGACTGAAACACTTTTAAGTGGAGCCCACATAAACAATTTCGATGGATTTATAGTTTTATATTACAGTATATGTGTTGGGTTCTAAGTTTATTAGACATGGGCAGGGGTGTATCAGAGTCTGCTTGGGAAAGTAGACATAAATTGTGTGACCATTTGCTTTTCAGAAATCAGTAGATGCTACAGATCAGGGCTCTATTTCCTGATTGTCTAGACTTGAGAAAATGATGGAGAAAATCTCAATAATGTATATTAAAGTGAAAAATGTATTGTGCGCTTTCCGAGAGCTGATTGTTAAACAATTACTAGAGCATCCCCTCAGCCCTAAAGAGGATCTCTGAGATCTCTTTCAACTCTGTGATTTTGTGAGTCTGTGAAAAAGTGGGATCACAATATCATCAGATTTAGAGTGTGAAGGGACCTTAGACAGCACTTAGGGTACTCCCTCATTTTACAGCTGTGCCAACAGAGGCCCAGAGAGTTCAAAGTATCTTCTGGTTATATGATTGGTAAATAATCAGTCAGGATTTGGCTATAATTTCCTGATTTTTAAACCAAAAATTAATTAATCTATTTCCTGCTCCCCTCCAACTGATAAATACTAGTTCTGAGACAATTAAATGGTCGCAGATATAGTGCCAACCTTGAAGTTAGGATACTGCTGGCAACAATTTATTAGTTGTGGGACCTTGGACAAATCTCTTAATCTCTCTCAGGCTCAGTTTTCTCATCTGTAAAATAGGGCTAACATTATTACCAACCTCACGAGGTTGTTGTGATGATCAAATTTTATAACACACCTACATACACATAAATACATGCATATAAATATGTTTCTTTACAAACCTTCTAACTCTTTATAAGTGCTAAGTATTATTTCTGTTTTTCTACCTCTGAACTACTAATTTTCCCATCTTTAGTTTTTAACTCACTTGTGGCTGTAATGATGAAGATTTCTGACTGACTTGGAATAGGAATTGTGGCTTGAAAAGCTTATGGGATAGATATTCTGTGTCACTTTTCAAATCACACTATGCAGGGATGGTTACTTCTACTGTCTACACACTGGGCAAGCTTTGTGTAAAAGCAATTAGCGGACATTATTAACGATGTTACCATGAGAATGCTGTGGTCTTTTGATTTATTTTCAAATCAAATGAAAAAAAATTAAAGTGTCCTTAATAACCCCCAAAGTATACTTGACATTTATGAATTTAATGAGTTGTTTTTTTTTCAAATAATGTAATCTTTTTATGTGCACTAGTGGGTTTGCAGTGGATAACCACAATTCACAATACCCTCAAATAGAATAGATACCAGAAATAAGAAGAAAAAAACAATTGTTCATATATATATATTATGTATGTATGTACATATGTAGATACATACATATTCATATAACTAAAAATAAGTTATTGCCATGCAGAATGACTGATTTTATATTATTTATCTAATAAAGTTATAATAAAATAAATTGCTGACTAAACAGTTGAAAACCATGTAATTTTTTTAAATTGGAAAATATCAGGTTGATTCAGAGTAATCTCTTCAGAACATAATCTTGCTCTATTAGAAATTATAAAATTACATTAGAAACTATTTTAAATGTTAAGTTAAAAGGAGTCAAATCACAAGTTTAAATATACAGTTAAGTTAGAAATTTCAGGAAATAAACTTGAATCCTTCCCAGTATAGAACACACACAATAAACACATAAAATTAAATATTTTAGCTGATGCTAATATATCTTCCAATCTTGGAATTTTAAGAATGTGATTTAGGTATGTCTCAACATTTCTTGACCTCCATTTTCTCATCATTTTTAAAAGATAAGATTCAATGAACTCATTTCTAAAACCTTATTAGCTCAATTGTTTTTTTTTTTTTTTTGATTTTATGCCTCTATATCCTTTATTTCATGAAGGAAAAAAGGATTTTTTGGTTAATCTTAATATTTTACAATGTCGTATCAGAGACTACTTGGAAGAGTCTCAGAATTCTGACATCCTTTGACAATATATTACTTTCTGCAAATCTTCTCAAGTGTATAGGCAGCAGAAGTTTTCTTTTTTATGATGTAGGTAACTCTTCCAGTCGTGGAGGGTTTGATGAATTGGTTATAATATTTGGCTTTTTATATTTCAGATGTCATCATGTTGAATCTTTGTAGCAAATTCATTTATATTACATGCCTTAAATCTCTTTTTATACTCACACAAATGCAGCGCAGAAAAAAATCTCTTGCCTTGTCACACTCTTGATTGCTTCCTTGTTGGCAAAAAAATGGATAGGGGACTCTCTAGTTCTTTTAGTTGAGTTGATACAAGCTGGAACTTTTCTTTATTGTGTTGTCCTGACATATATTCTTCTCACCTACATAAACTTCATATTGCAGCATTAACTTGAAGGTTAAGATTAATATTCAGATACCATGGATTCCATGCCATATTCATTTTTTTTTGAAGACTATATATGTAAAGGTTTAATGTAAGCCAAGGAGTAATGAACTGGAGAGAAAAATACACCCAGTCAGTATTCTCTCTTTTTTATGTTTGTGTGGTTGAAGGTTATCACTAGAGTCCTTGGATGCTCATATTATGAAGTCACCTGCCATGTGACATGGAAATGTGTTTTCAGCCTGAACCTTATGCAAATCTTTACTTTGTAATTACACTATATGGATTGAAGTTATTTGAAAAAAAACCAACAACATTTTTTTCCAAAGGCATCATTTGCCTGACTTCAGTATACCAAATCTATTTGCATAAGGAAGTGAACATGTGTTTTCCACCTATGTGGATTACATCACCCAGTTTCCATACCCTCAACACCCAAATGAAAAGACTAGAAAATATTGTTCTTAAAATAAGATGGGATTCTTTTTTGTGTAATTTACACATAATCAAGAGCTAACTGTTGCGGCATAAGCACTATCCATAGCAACATATTAACATTCTTATTCTATCTATCAAGACCCTGAACAAGATTGTGGTTGTATGTTTTAGAGAAAATAAATGCCTACTCAAGGGAAAACCTGTTTCTGTGATTTAATCTACTTACAATCCTTGTATTTACTGGCATCCCACTGGCATCATCTGAGACAATAAATCTGATAACTTTTTGCCAATTTGGAATTCTAAACTTTGGAACAGAAATGCTCAGTAATTAGTTACATTTTGCTCTTATCTACCTACAAATGTAGTACAATAAGTCAGTCAGACACTGTGTCATCTGAATTTATACACAAATAATCTGCATTTTATTGCATTATATTTGTAATTATGATTTAGTATATTGAATACATATATGTATTTAAAATTAATGTCTAAACTCTGAAAATGTTTAAATTATTCTTTAACAAAAATGTATTTTCACAATAATACAATTAAATTACAAGCATATACTTATGACTCATTATCCACAAGCTTATTTTTCATAATTCCTATATCCTCAGAGCTGTCTTTGAAGTGGAAGGCAAAAGAAGAGGGCCTCGAGAGAAGTAACCAGTTTAGTCTTACTGAAAATGTGACCTCATTTTTTCCTCCACAAGGAAGTGCTTATTAAATACCTAGGACATAGAAGTAAAAAAATAAAAGCCAATACAATGTGATGAACTATATCATCTATAGAAGCATTATAGATGAGTGTTAAGTAATGTAACCAGGTCACCTTTATTGGGAATAAACCAAGGGGGGACTGAATAGCTCAAGATATTTTATGTTCATAAGAAGGACAAAGTTCCATTTTTTACAGAACTTAATGTAATTATTTACATATGTAGTATAATGATTTTATATTCATTTTAGAAATGTTTGTGAAATATTTTAGTACCTTTAGGAGGAAAATGCCTTTTACCAGGGGAGTCATTAGTGATGAACTTGGTTTATTACTTTAGCTTTTTTGCCCTATGATTATTTCACTGAACTTTTAAATAATGTTTTTGAAATTCTTTCAGAGAAGAGCAACTGGGGTAGTGAAAAGCTTTGAGATCCTGTTACGAGAAGATTATTTGAAAGAAATGGGAATATTTTTCTTTGAGAAAGAAGGTTTTTTTTGGGGGGGGGGGAAGCAGGAAATGATCACTGTATTTAAGTGTTTGAAGGCTGTCAAATTGAAACGGTATTTGATTTGTTCAACTTTGTCCCACAAATCAGAACTAGAAATAATGACTGGAAGATTGAAAGATAGTATTTCCAAATAATTACTTGCATTTTTTCTCTTATCTATGCAAAATGAAATAATGTAATTCAGGCAGGCATTATATTAAGTGTAGACTAGAGTTAAGGAAAAAAACCAAACATTTCTTATAATTAGAACTATCTAAAAGCACAATGAGCCCTTGTTTTTCAGTAAGGGCTGAATGACCACTTGTCAAGTTTGCTTTGAGAAGATGTATACATTCAAAAGTGAATTAACTCTGGAGTGAGGGTAGCTGGGTCTGTAACTTGCCTGGGTGACATTGATCAAGTTACTGATTATGGCTAGTCTTGAGTTTCTGCATTTATAAAATACAAGGGAGGAACCAGATGGCCTCTGAAACTCCTTTAAACTTTCCCGCTATAATTCTGAATGTTCACTGAGGATCCTTATGATTATGTGATTCTAATTCTAGCTATTTTAAATGATCATTGTATTCTATATGATCTCACCTTCAACTGCTCCTTACTCTGAAACTTTTTACAAAGTTGCTGTAACTAAGAAAGAGTGAAGGTAATCTGGAGAGCATAAATGTCATTTTGGAAGAAAGTCTGTGTGTGGCCCCAAGAGAGGAAAGACAGAACTCCATTCTTTAAAATACCTGAACAATAAGCTGTCAGGGAAAAAAAATTCTAGGAGAGACTTTAACTTGTACCATTAATAGCCATTGGAGGACAAGTCTATGTGCAATTTTGGATTAACTGCCATCATTAAAAAGTGTCTTTTTGAATCACTGAGAAAGGATGAATAAAATTGTCATTCTTGAGGAAACTCATAGTTGACTAACACTGGAAAAGTATGTGAAAGATATGGGTCATTAACTGCCTGTGGAGAAGACATTCTGTGGAGAATTCCTGAGGGGAACTGAATAAGTTTAACTTTCTTTCATTCCTTATGAGAATTGAATTAAAATACATTTTATTTTGTGAAAAAAGTAAACTGACATTTATGAGGAGGATTGAGCAAAATGTTATTCTGAGAGACACTTAGCTAATTATATTCTGAAGAGAACTGATTTGTTGGACTATGGTTCTAGTGTTTTGAAGGAGTTGGCAGTTGATGATGGGTGAGAGGAATCCTAATTAGCAATTTCTCCTCTTCTCTGCTTTCTCAGAGCAAAGAAATGACTTTGCCTGTGATTCCCATCCCAGCCATCATGTTAAATCAATCAGCCAATCAATCAACAAGCATTTATTAAGCAACTGCCACATGCCAGACACTATCCAAGTACAAGGAATGAAAGTGTGTTTGTATGTGTATGTATATATATATGCCTATGTATATGTATGTGCATATGTATATTTATACATACATGTATACTTATATGTATATATGAGAGAGGGAGAGGGAGAAAAGAAAAAAGAGGGAGAGGGAGGGAGGGAGAGAGATAGAGACACACACACAGAAAGAGAAAGAGAGAGAGAGAGAAAGAAAGAGAGAGAGAGAGAGAGAGAGAGAGAGAGAGAGAGATTGCATTAGAATTTAAGTTTCTTGTGGATAGGAAATGTTTCATTTTATATGTCTCTATTGAAATATAGATACATATATGTATGCATATATATATCCATGTGATATGTGCACACTTATGTGTACATATACAGCACAAATATTGGATAAATAAATATAAATCTATATAAAATAGTTAATAAGAGATAGTTTGGGAATGGAGGACACTAGCACTCATCAAGGCGAGGACACTAGCACTCATCAAGGCTGAGGTAGTTCAGGAAAGGCTTTTTGTGCAAGAGGATATCTGAGCCCTGACTTAAAGAAGGAGAAAGTCTGTATGAGATAGAAGTAAGAAGAGTCCCTAGGTATGTGGGACATCCATATTCTTCTAGAATTCTCTATTATAGGGTCCTGTTAATAAATAATGTGGTCATTATCAGTGATTTGTAGTTAAGCCTAAAAGTTCAGAGTTTGAGATGGTGAAAGGAAACTTAACTGAGAAAAAGATTATCCCTGTTTTATTAAAGTAAGGTGTCAGAGATAATTAATGAAGTATTTTCAAATTTGAAATCATTTATGAAGTAATTTCTGAAACTATCTATTCAATTGCCTTTAAACACTATAAGAGTAAAATCATTTATAACATAATGTGCCATTAACACCCTATGGTATGAGGATTTGGAGTGTTTGCCCATCTGAGGGGGATCATTCATTTCTGGATGCCCATATACCTCAAACAGATTTCTACATGTGGGCTCTTAAGTATTAGATTGCTACATGCAATTATTTCGATTCTGTAACATCTATAAAATCATCACTACATAGAAAGATATTAAATGTAAATGTATCCTAATTTTTTGACCTTCCTCCCCAATCTTAGAAATGTTTTTAGAGCAATAAAACTTAGGAAATAAAGTGAGAAATCTATATTAGAAACAAATTGGAAGTAAATATGTGAATCTAAAACCAAATAAAAATTTCAAAAGTATAAGTATCAAAGGCAAACAAGTATTTTACATGGGCCAAAAGTTTGATTTAGATGAAATAATATAATTTTTTTTCTAAATAGGAGAAACTTAAAGCAGTGTATTCTTGCACAAAATAATAAAAGATGGAGAAAACAGGCATCAACTCATAGAAAAAATAGTAAAGTATTAGTAACCTAGGCAATAATCAGTCAGACTATAAGAATGTTCTAGAGATAAGGATGGCATATATTACAACAGAAGATTTAACAATGGAAATGTTCAGTGTGGAAGGGATAGAATTATACCTTCTGCAGATGTAGTCTCAAGGTATCACTTTTTCAGTTTGTTGGGAAAAAGTCAAGGGATGAAGAAAGATATAGATTGGAATCTCCAAGAGATGTAGTTTAACCAGGGCTGTGTTGTGAGGAAAATTATAAGGATATGTGCATGTTGCAATGTATGTGAAACAACTATAAGTTCCTTGGAAGATGTTACATTAAAACATAGCATAATGCTGTTTCTTACAGAGAATGGAGAAGTACAAAAATCCTTACTTGAGAGAACATGTCCAGAATTTAGAATGATATGAAATATGCTGAAAATAGAAAACCTGTAACTATAAGCCAATAATACAGGATATGCCATTTTAAAGGTTCCTTTTAATATAATGTTCTTATTGGAGCTGCTTTTTTAAAGTTGAATAGTCATTTTTAATGACTCATATTTATAAATGTTATTTAGCTCTGAAGTTTTAAGTAATGAAGTAGAAATTGTTCAAAAAAGGAGAGAAAGGGTTGTGTAGTGGAGAGAAAGTAGCCTTAGAGTCAGGAAAACCAGGCTTCAAAACCTGCCGCTGATAAACCAGAAAAGAGATTGTAGACCAGTTACCTAAACTCTCACTAACCTTGGCACCTCTCTAAGACTATAAATTACAGAAAAATTATAAACCTATACAAGTAGAAGCAACTTAAACATCATGAATTCCCTACAGTGATGAAATCAAAGATGTAAACTATAAAAAAAGAAAGGAAAAGATGGTAAAAATAGAAAAAAGGGTAAAATCCAAATTGTTGTAAAAAATACACATGTGCCTGCATACTTAGAAGAACTGTACATATCTATGTTTATGTGCAACCCAAAAAAAACTAATGTAAAAGTATACATTGTTGTAACTAATTTTTATCAAAAACTCAAGTATCTATTTTAAGGAATGAGATTTTTTTTCAGAGCAATCTGGAAAAGGGCTGGACAGGGTATGAGGAAGAGATAATAGCAGGAAAGAGTGATTATGACTGCCTTTGGATATAAAAAAGGGAAATTAGCCTTTGCAACCTAGAGGGCACCCTATGGAGATACTGATTAAATGTTTAGGTCTTAACAAACTATATAAAATAACTACAGGGTGACTTGGTCAAACTAATGTCTTTGAAACAAACCAGAACCCAGTATTTTGCATACTTCTTAAATAGGTCATCAATAAAGGTCTGGATTGAGTTGGTGTTGTAAATCTAAAGAAGGATTGTTGTTATAATTATATATGGTTATTACTTTGTACCTCTATAGAAATAGATGATAAATTAGGCAATTATTTGTCTCACTGATGGTGGTTTTTGTTGCTTTTTAATTTAATAACTAAAATAATGACCTTTATATGAGTCAGCTGTGGAACTTTCAGAAAAAAAATATGAACCCAAGGAACAACTTTGCAATTACAAACTTATTACAATGGTAGGCATTTGGGTAGTATCATGGATAGAACCCTGAGCCTTTAGGCAAGAAGACTGAATCCAATTCCACAGTTAGGCACTCACTAGACAAATGACCTTGGGCAAGTCAACTAATACTGACTGCCTCAGTTTCATCCTTGTGCAATCTGTATAATAATAACACCTCCTTCCTGGGTTTGGGGCGAGAATCAAATTATACATTTGTAAAAATGCTTTGCAAACCTTATGAGTTCTATATAATGGTAGATATTTTAATTATTATCATTATTTTATTATGTGTTTGATCTTTATGTATGAAGGGGAATAACAAGTTGCTGTTGCTGCTGCTCTAATCAGCATTCCACTTTAGGAAGTTCCACTTATAATGCCACTCTAGCAAATCTAACAACTAATAAAAGTTCCACAAGATACAAATGAAAGACTTTATGGCTCTTAATCCCTGAAGAGATGACCAGATTCTTTGTCTTTCATCACATCTGTCTGTCTTTCTATCTATTTACCTGTTTATCTGATACAATATTTGTAAAGCACTTATAATTCTGTCTATCACATAGCACATGCTATATAAATGTTATCTATTATCATTATTATTATTATCTCTTCATCATGTATTCATATATCCACTTACCTATCTATGTATCTATCATCTATATAGCATTCATTCATTCATTCATTCATTCATTTATTTAGCAACCTGTATTTGAACACTGCACTAGAGTCACTTCAAGAGGATCACCTAAGGCTATTATCTGATCCTTGTGGGTGAATTTCACACTTCTTTTTGGGCTTTTGAAGTAGAGGAAAGTGTTTGCTCTATTGTGACCCTCTGCACACCTGTATTTTGGTAACTGCCTGGCCTTGCTTTGTTGAGGTCATGTGACACTGTTAAGGAGCATATATATATATATATATACATACATAGGTTATGAAGAAAGTTTAAAGAGAATATGAATATTGGAAAATGCTCTGAATTTCCCTGGAATGCATTACAAGAAAAATTTAAAAAAATTAAAAAGGATGACTTAAATATGTAGAGAGAAAACAATAATTTTTAAAAACTATTGGAGATGAAAGAATGCTACCTATCATTACAGTTCAAAAATTAGGAAAGAAGCCCCACATCCTAAATTGTCTCATAGTTACAAGAGTATATTCTTAATCTTTTTCAAACCACAATAATGAATGTCCCATAATGTAGGATAATTCTGCAAAAAAAGGAAAGTTATTGTTTTTATTATTAATGAGGAATCTTATGTTTTATGGGGATTTATGCCTGTATACTCACACAATGGCTTTATTTAGTTTCAGTAGTCAAAGAACTATTAATTAAATTAATTAAAATGCGTTTATTTATTTATGTGGTTGTTTAGACCACAGCTATCTATTTAAGGGCAACTAGGTGCATAGCAGAGAGAGACTCTTCTTCCTGAGTTGAAATCTGGTCTCACACACTTACTAGCCATGTGACTTTGGTCAAGTCACTTAACCCTATCTCCTCAGTTTCCTCATCCATAAAATGAGCTGGAGAAGGAAATGCCAAAACCATTCCAGCATCCTAGCTAAGGAAACTCCAAATGGGGTCACAGAGTTGTTGTATGTGACAGAAAAATGACTGAACAGCAATGTTTATTTTTAAAATTCTTATCAGTATCTACCACCCATTGAACCATATCAATTATTTTCTGAAGGATTATTTCATCTGCCATGTTAAATGCCATAGTGGTTACCAGCTAACATTGGCTGCTTAAGGGAATAGTGACAATTTTGATTTTACAATTCAAAATTAAAGCTTTTCCCAGTGAGTTAATTTTTCCCTCTTTTTATCTTGCTTGACCAATAGATGTCAGTGGTTGGCTATATTCATGAAATGCATTATGCTAGATTTCATTTTATATATTTTAAAAGGCCATCCCATAAAGAAGTTTCCACTTTTGTTTTCTCACTTTGAGAACTAATAGTTCATGATAAGATACAATTTTAAATTGTGGCTTTTAATAGGCTTTCTAATGATGATTGATTTCCAAATATTTGTTTTAGCTATATCTATGTTATAAATTAAATCGTTTAAACTATACTTCCCATGCTCGATTTATATATTATCTTTCTTCCAAAATTCACAATTTTAAAAATAAATCTAAATATGCAATTCTGTAATTCTGGGTATAAGAGTGATTTCTGACAGCATTCAGATTATATTGCAACCTTTTTTAACTTTAAGTTACTTGAAATACCTAGTGTGTATGCATAATTAGTTATCCTCCTGGACAGGCTTATAATAACATTCATAACTAGTCATGAGAACACTGATAAAAACACTTGATTTTTGCATTTCTGTGTCACATTTGTGTGTCACACATTTGTGTGTCACACACAACACTGATTTATTTTACAAACATTAATATCCTGAGTTATGTGAATTCCAAAAAGCAATGATACCAAATTTATCTGATGCTGTACTTCTAGGCAGTTTTTATGAGTGCTAAGCTGCTACTTCTTCCTTTTTCTTCTCTGTTCAAACTTGAAAACACAAAAGGTAAAAAGTCCACATTGCTCAAGATGATTCCACTTCCACCAATATATTCCGGTGACATGTGTTTGAGAGTCAAATAATGGTATGGTAAAAATGAGTTAGAAATGTTTTTGAAAAAAAAATCCTACTGTTGCTGTTGTTCGGTTGTGTCCAACTCTTCATGACCCTGTAGATCATACTGTCTGTGGGTTGTTTGTTTTTTTTGGCAAAGATACTAGAGTGGCTTGCCATTTCCTATTGAATTAAGGCAAACAAAGATTTAGTGAAATTCCCAGAGTCACACAATTAGTAAGTATTTTAAGATAGATTTGAACTTGTCTTCCTGACTCCAGGCACAGCATTATATCTCCTGAGCCATCTAGGTGTCCCCCCAAAATATTGTACTAGGCCAATCTTATTCCTACATTAAGAAAGTAACATATGTATCATTCATGTTTTCCTATCATACTTGTCAAGTTGAAATATCAATATATTTATGTATGAAGTGGTAATGATATTAAAAGTAATCCCATCAAACCTTTTCAAAGAGCTGTGATTTCATTTGGTTAATACTAGTTCAACAAAAGTAGCTCTTTTAATCCCTAGATTCTACAACTCCTGGTCAGCCTTCTGTTGATGAACTTTTATGAATTTTGCTAGACTGTTCCTTGGGTCAAATAAAGCCCCCATGGGTGGGCTTTTAGGCTTTATAGACTTTGCCAAAGCTTTTACTTTGCATAATTTTGTGGACTCAGGGGCATCTATACCATGATCAGGAAAACGTGTAGGACTTAGAAAACTTCTTTCATAGTTTCAGAAACTGAAAATCATTTTGCATTGCAGGAGTTGATCTTTCTATATAATTTCTAATAGTGTTCAGGCAGTCAAAACATTTAAAAAGTAGAGCTAGAATAATGACTGAATATGGGTGGTTGTTTTATCTCTTATTAAAGGTTCCCTTTAGAAAAAAGATTTATTCTTATATTTCCAGCTAATATTTTGATATTTTCTGGAAAATGCCTACATATAATTCAACAAGCAACCTCACCCTGTAGGTCCATGTGATCAAAAGCAATAGAAGAAAGTAGTTTAACCCATATTACTTGGGTAATACATGTGTCACCTTTCTGTGGCTCAATTTTGTTCTCCATAGAGTTGGACAAGTCTGTTTCCTAAGGTTTTTCCACCAAACCAAAAATAATATTTCAAATGCATTCTAACCAATGCAGAGTATGGTGAGCCAGCTATCTCAGTTGGTTTAGGTACTTACTTTAACATAGATGAAGATTTCATTAGATTTTTGACATGTATATTACAGTTGTTAATTTAAATTGAGCTTGTGTTCAATTTAGACCATGAAGGCTTTTGCACATAGATTACCATGTGGTCAAGTCTCCATTATTCCATGCTTGTGCATTGATTTTTTAGACCCAAGTGCAGAATATATTTTTGATCACTACTAAGTTTCACCTAGTGAATTTATACATCCTCCAGCCTTCCAAAATATTTCCAACTCTGGACTCTCTTTTTCTAAAAAGCAACTTATGATCCCAGCTTTGTGTTATCTATGAGTTTGATAAGAAATATCTTCCATGTCTTCATCCAAAACACAGAATCACAGTGTTAACAAGAAACTACAGGCTATTAACTTAATTCATAAGGTCATATTTACTTCATTTCAATTTTATGTTTATTAGTGTAAGCATGTAATGTGATGGAGGTATTATTATAACTATTGAGATAAATATAACTATAAATAAAACATAGCTCTGAACCTTAAAGAACTAGTAAACTAGTAATGGGATAAAAGTTATATAGCAATTGTTTTATAATAAAAAATACATTTCGTTCATTATCAGTACTCACATTGTCCATTCACTTGATTGTAGGCATTTAAAGTCATACATTTTGCTTCTAAATTTCTAATTTTGTGACTTACTGAATTAATCCTGTACTATCCTGCTTTGTAATTATCTTTCACTTATTTTTCATATAGATAATTGTCTCTACAATTAGCTATCAAATAGCTATTAAAATCTGTTTTTTCCTGTTTCTATTTGTCAATCTTTCTTGTCCTCAAATTTCATCATAATCTGATCTCATCAAGTAAATCATCATCTTGCTATAGAGATTCTTTTTATTCTCCCATGAAATTTGCTTTATTCCTTTAGAACTCATAGTTCTGCTCTAGAATCAGCTCTTTAGAATGCAAAGGGACTTTATAATTTGCCCACTCCAATTCTGTCATATTACAGTTGAGCAAATGGAGGTAAAGAGGGTGTTTTGCCCAATGTCACACAAGTAGGATTTAAACTCAGATCCTCTCACTCCAAGTCTATCACTATTTTCACCTCACCTTGCTGCCTTTTATTGATACCCAGGTTCAAATTCTGTTCCTGACATTTACTAGGTATATGACAAAGAACAAGTATTATGAGCTCTATAAATAAACTATAAATGAGTCCCCAAATTTAGGAGTTCCCTATATCTGCGGAATCAGAGGTCCACACAAAAAAATCTTTACATAATTCTTGTAAAATATTTCCTAGCTATGTAACCTACCTTCTATTCAAGTGAGAGTATATCCTCTCCTTTTCCTCTTCCCAAGTAAAATGATTAGTTTAGAAGTATTCATATTCTAATTATACCATTCAGAAATAGCACAATTATTAAAATAATAAATTAGAAACATCCCATTTTGAAGGTATATAATACAGATTTTTGAAGAAAATAATATTATTTGAGCAGTCCAAGCAATGGCCAGATTGCAAGAGAGTGAGAATTAAATGGGAAGTAGAGATGAAAGACTAGAAATGGGTCTTTAAACACAATAGGATGTGAAATTAAGGCAATATTTAGGTTGATGCCCTTCTATTTAAATTAACCACTCTTGCTAACCTGGTGCTAAATAAGCCATCCATTACAGATGGGTGTGTCTGACATGGTTGACACACTTATCTGACATTCTTCATGCTGAAGGTGGGTAAGGCCCAAAGGGTAAGACAGATGTGGGATTGGGATCCTCCTCTTGAGGTACAAGATGAGAATACCTTGACCAGACCAAGGGTGGGCAGATGCCAAACCAAGTGGCCTTTTCCACACTATATGCTTGAAGAATTCTGACAGAAGAAAGTTCATTATCCTAAGCCAAGTGTGTTTTCTCTTGGTTTCCACAAAAGTCCTAGAGAAACTATTTCTTCCTCTTTTTTAAGGTAGTGTCCCTGAGAGGATCAGAAAAGTAGATTGAGTGTAAGCATGAGGAAATCTCATTCTTATACCCACCTTATCTAGACCCAGGTATATAGCTGGAGACTAGCATAGAGGTTAAAAGCTTGGAAAATGTCCATTGTTTCAATTTCCATTCCTTCCTTTTTGTCTTGGCTTGTATACCATTGAAATTCAGCATACTTGTGTAAAACTTCACTTTTTCCACCATACTGATAACTGTATGTGGATCCTCAGATAAAAGGAGAAAAGAAGGGATTAGCACCATAGATTTAGAGAGGGTATAGAACCTAAAAGTCATCCTACCTAACCCTTTAATTTTACAGATGGGGAAACTGAGGCCAGAGAGGTTACAATTTATCCGAAGCCAAACAAGTTTTAAGGAGCATGAGATAGGATTAGTTGACTCCAAACTTTGCCACACTTTCTCCCAGGAGTTAGAGAAGGATAATAATAATAATGTACCATGAGACCCTGAAAACTCTGTATGTGAAACAAGTCATAGGAACATAATTCGTAAGGTTTAAATGTTAAACATAAATGAACTACTTTGTTGTTATTATCATTCTATCTAAAGAAACATTTTGTTATTATTGTCACTTATCACTTTGGCTGAAGAAATGGAACCACTGAGACTCATTTTTTTTTAAGGAATAGAAGTCTGATTTATATGCTTTCTCTTACATTTTATGATCCAAAATTTCATTTCTTCTCAGAATTTGTTAGCTGAACACATAAGGATTTTAAGTACCACAGGATAGAAAATTTAAATGTTTTTTTTTCTTCACATTATCTCAAAGTGCATACTTTATGCCTGTGATTGAAAAAGAAATGCTTGGGTTGGCTAGAGAAGGAAAAATAATTTTAAGCTGAATATCATATATGTGCATGTGCCTGCATGCATGCATGTGTTTTTTGAAAACTACGATTGAGACTAATACCAGCATTACCAATTGAATATTCATAATATTTAGAAGATTTTACCACTTCAGAGAGCTGAAAATTACATAATTATAAAGGTGTTGGATTACTTGCAACATGGCAAAGCTATATAAATGCAAAGAAGAAGAGAAATGATTCATGCATAGCTGCAGAAAATAAAAGCAGGGAAGATAATTACAAAAATTTGTATTTCATTTAGCTACTCTGAGTTTATGAAATATTTCTTTGTCAAAATGTCCCTACATGTAACAAAATAAAAGCATGTAAGCAAGCTACTTTTTTGAGCATTTAATCACAGTCCTTGGATTTTATCCTAGAAGTATATGAACTTGGCTGCTGTCAGAAGGGAAAGAGAAGGCAATTTGAAAGGTCAAGTCATTGCCAAGAAAATATACTTGTTTCAGCTCTCTGAAGTTTAACCTTGAGGTTTTTTGTTGTTGTTGTTGGACTATGCTTATCAATGGCTGTTGAGTAGACAAAATGGAGAAAGATGATCTTGAAAGTAATGAGAACAGAAACTATCATGCCAATAAATATCAGTTTAGAAATCTTTATGGGGGGAGGGCAGAGCCAAGATGGCAGGGTAAAAACACAAACTTGGCATGGGCTCCAAAAAAATGACTCTAAACAAATTTTAAAGCTACAAAACCCACAAAGTGACAGAGAGAAACAAATCTCCCACTGAAGACAGCTTGGCAGGCCAACAGCAAAGATCTATTGCAGCATGCAGGGAGCCAAGCACAGGCCCCCGTGAGCCGTGGTTCCAGCTCCAGGGCAGCCCAGACTGGCCAGAGCAGACTTCAGGAGAGTGAATCACCAGCAGTTGTGGCAATTTCCAGACTTCTCAACCCAAAAACACCAAATAGAAAATAAAAGGTCAGTGGGGAACTCTGTTGGAAGGGTGAAGGAAGAGTATGGTCTGGCCCCTGCCACTGGGATGAGAAGTGAGGAGGTGCAGTGGCTGCCCATGGTTGCTTCCAGAGCTCCTGGCCTGCAGATTGTAGAGGGACCAAGCGACCATTCAGAGGGTAATTGCTCTTCTTTGGCCTGCTTGCATCTGGATCACGGACTTGGGTGGTGGTCTTGGGGAGTGTGGCCAGTGTGCCAGAGCTTGTGGGGACTGTAGAGAGGGTGCCCCACTAATAGCTCTGGCAGGTGTGAAAACCCCAGTGATTTGGGACAAAGCTCTCTCCATTCTGTAAGCAGAGTTCTACCATGACAAAGAGGTCAATAGTCAAGTAATTGGCAAGATGAACAATCAGAGTAAGCGCAATCAGATCATACACACTTTTTGGGGACAAAAAGAATCAAAACATGGAACTGGAGGAAGACAATGGAGTCAGAAATCCTGCATCAAAAGCCTCTCAAAAATATGAACTGATTGCAAGCCATGGAGGAGCTCAAGAAGGATTTTGAAAATCAAGTAAGAGAATTGGAGGAAAAATTGGGAAGAGAAATGAGAATGATGCAAGAAAATCATGAAAAGCAAGTCAACAGCCTGCTAAAGGAGACCCCAAAAAATAATGAAGAAAATAACACCTTAAAAACTAGACTAACCCAAATGGCAAAATAGGCCCAAAAAGCCAATGAAAAGAATGCCTTAAAAAGCTGAATTTGCCAGATGGAAAAGGAATTTCAAAAACTTACTGAAGAGAATAATTATTCAAAATTAGATTGGAGTGGGGCAGCTAGGTGGTGCAGCAAATAGAGGTCCAGGCCTGGAGTCAGGTGTACCTGAGTTCAAATCTGACCTCAGACACTTAACAAAAAGTAGCCATGTGACCTTGGGCAAGTCAACCCCAATTGCCCCACTTTTTCCCTTCCAAAAAAAATAGATTGGAGCAATTGGAAGCTAATGACTTTAGGAGAACTCAAGGTACCATAAAACAGATCCAAACAAATGAAAAAATAGAAGGCAATGTGAAACATCTCATTGGAAAAACCACTTACCTGGAAAATAGATCCAAGAGAGATAATATAAAAATTATTAGACTACCTGAAATCCATGATCAAAAAAAGAGCCTAGACACCATCTTTCAAGAAATTATCAAGCAAAATTGCCCTGATTTTCTAGAACCAGAGGGCAAAATAGAAAGTGAAAATTTAAAAAGATCCCCAAAAGAAAACTCCTAGCAGTATTATAGCCAAATTCCAGAGTTCCCAGGTCAAGGAGAAAATACTGTAGACAATGAGGAAGAAACAATTTCAGTAGTGTGGAAACACAATTAGGATAACACAAGACATAGCAGCTTCTACATTAAGGAATTGAAGGGCTTGGAATATGAGATTTTGGAGGTCAAAGGTGCTAGGATTAAAACCAAGAATCACCTACCAAGCAAAACTGAGTATAATACTTCAGGGGAAAATATGGTCATTCAATGAAATAGAGGATTTTCAAGTATTCTTGATGAAAAAATCAGAGCTGAACAGAAAATTTGACTTTCAAATACAAGAAGCAAGAGAAGAATGAGAAGGTAAACAGAAAAAGAAATCATAAGGAACTTATTAAAGTTGAACTATTTACATTCCTACATGGAAAAATGATAATTGTAACTCATGAGACTTTCTCAGTATGAGGATAGTTAAAGGGAATATATAAGTACACATATGTATACATACATACATATGTATGTATAAGAGGGTGTATGTATGTGTAAATATATGTGATTGTGTGCATGTGTGTGTACATACATAGACAGAAGGAACAGGACGAATTGGATATGCAGAGATGGTAGCTAAAAAATGAAATCAAGAAATAAGAGAGGAATATATTGGGAGAAGAAGAAAGGGAGAGATAGATTAGGGTAAATTATTTCATGTAAAAGAGATAAGAGAACACTATTACAATGGAGGGGAAGAACAGGAATGTGAGGATCACAGAATATGTGCAGGATTGCGAGTGGTGATGTTGAGACATGGGGAGGTGTGAAGCCTGGAAATTAGTTGGGTCACATGGAAGTCAGAGCATATTGTACCGTCCCTGGCCAGGGAATATTGCATTGCTCAAGACTCTCTTACGTGGGATACCTGAGGTTCCCGACTAGTGTCTCTATACCCTGGGGTCTTCTTGCCCTTGTAATTGCACTTCCACTCTCACAATTCTCAACTTGGCTGTGTCATGTGTGGTGTATGGATCTGGGGTAGATAAAAGACCCAAGCCTTGGGAGGGAGGGCGAAGCCTGCCTTAAAATCCTGCTGTAAGGTTTCCCAGGTGAGACCTCAATAAACCTTCTTAGCATATATCCTTGAGCGGTGACTTTTCTTTTCAAGAGAAAATGCCAGCATCTTCTTTGAGGTAAGTAACTGACTGCCCCTTCAGGCAGGTTGGGCGAACCCTGATAAAGAACCTTGACACAAAAGTGAAAGGGAATGAGTCAACTTTACTCTCAATGAATTTGGCTTAAAGAGGGAATAATATACACTTTCTTTTTTTTTATTATTAATTTATTTATTTTCCTGTTTACATCATTCATTTCCATGAGATTTTTATTTACAAATTTTCCCCTGCCCAAAATGTCAAAACAGCCATCCCACTGTATAACCTCTCCCCCAGTGTGCTATCTTCTATGTCTTTCCCCTTGCCCCTCTGAATTTCCCATAGGGCAGGATAGATCTCCTTACCACAGTGCCTGTATATCTTAATTCCTAGTTGGATGTAGTTAATTAACAATAATAATAATAATAATAATA
>CM053586.1:294590063-294623630 GCA_028646515.1 Pseudochirops corinnae | reverse complement strand
TAGTCAAAGTTTTCCACTCATGGGGCATACTAGGCTATAAATCAATTACTTATTCAGTCATCAATTACTAAGTACAATCATTTAATCAACCAATCATCCTTCATTATTTACTATTCAATCATCAGAAAATATACAGACCCTCCACCCCTAGGTCACTAGTAAATTATAATCTTCTTAGTCAGTACGCAGTATCCAAGTAAAGTCTTCTTTCAGCTTGACTCAGGGTGGTTTCTCAGAAGCCCAGGATCCCCTTCCATGATCCAAGATCCTCCTGGATTCACCAAACTGTCACCTGGGTTCAAAGGCAGACAGCTCCCAGGTCCTCGTCCAGTTGTCCAAACAGTTCCTATTCCATATTGAAGTTCACAGTGTTCAGTCCATCTCAAATCCCTCACAGTCTCTGCTCCTGGGAAGTCAAAGCCCCCCAAAGCCACAAACAGACAAAGTTTCAGCATCACTGTCATGTTTCCTTACTCCCTTGGCAGCTCCTGCTGGCCCTTGGACCCAGAAGAACTCTCAGCTGGCTTGCAGAATCAAAATCACTCCATCCAAGTTTTCAAAATCAAAACCATTCTCTTCAGCCTGGGTGGGTGGGGGGCTTTCCTCTTCAGCCTCCTCAGCTCCTCTTCAGACTCCACAGGGCCTGCTCCAAGAAGAAGATCTCCCTCAGTTCTCAATTCTCAATGTTCTCCAGCAGCTGCTCTGCCTCCAGATGCTGGTCCCAAGAAATTCTGACTATCTCTCTCTGGGGCTTTTCCTTATATACACACAGCATCAGCTGTTTCTTGTTTTAGCCAACCTCTCCCTATTCCTTCTCCAACAGGGGACAGAGGTTCATACCTTCTTTTTCCCCAACAGAGGCTTGATCAGTTACTAAGTGCTAAGTACCTGCTACCTTTGCCAACACAAAGGGATCTTCAGATTCAAATTACATTACCATTACACTGGATCAAAGGATATAAGCAGTCTTTTGGGAATAATTCCAAAATGTTCTTTAGAGTGGTTGGATCAATTCACAGTTCCACCAACAGTGCATTAGTGTCTCAGTCTTCCCACATCCCCTCCAACATTTCTCATTTTCCATTTCTACCATATTAGTCAATCTAATAGGTGTGAGGTAGTACCTCAGAGTTGTTCCAGTTTGTTTTTCTCTAATCAGTAGTGATTTAGACCATTTTTTATATGACTATATATAGTTTTTATTTCTTTTTCTGAAAACTGCCTGTTCATAACCTTTGACTACTTACCAAGTGGGAAACATCTTGTGGCTTATAAATTTGACTTAGTTCTCTATATATTTGAGAAATGAAGTTTTATCAGAGGCATTGTTGCAACATTTTCCCCAATTTTCTTCTTCTTTTAAATTTTTATTACATTGGTTTTGTTTGTGTAAAAACTTTTTAATTTTACATAATTGAAATTATTTATTTTAAATTTAGGAATTGCTCTATATTTTCTTTGGTTCTAAATTCTTCTCTTAGGCATAGATCTGATAAACTATTCCATGTTCTCCTAATTTGTTTATGGTATCATCCTTTATATGTAAATCATGTACCCATTTTGACCTTATCTTGGTAGATGGTATGAGACAGCAGTACATACCTAGTTGCTGCCATACTTTTATTTCCAGTTTTCCCAGCAGTTTTTGTCAAATAATTAGTTTTTGCTTCAAAGGCCTGGATCTTTGGGTTTATCATATACTAGATTATTATAATCAATTACTACAATGTGATGTGTGCCTAGTCTATTCCACTGATCCACCACTGTATTTGGTAGTCAGTATAGAATTGTTTTAATAATTACACTTTGTAATACAGTTTAAGATCTGATACTGCTAGACTACCTTAATTCACATTTTAAAAATTAATTCCTTTGATATCATTGAGCTTTTGTTCTTCCAGATTAATTTTTGTTATTTTTTCTAGCTCTATAAAATAATTTTTGGTAATTTTATTGGCATGAAATTGAATAAGTAAATTAATTTAGTTAGACTTGTTATTGTTATTATATTGGCTTGACCTACCCATGAGCAATTGCTATTTTTCCAGTTGTATGGATCTGATTTTCTTTTTGTGTGTGAAAAGTATTTTGTAATTGTGTTCATATAATTCCTGGATTTGTCTTGGCAGGTATCATTTGACTATTTTATATCATTCATAGCTTTTTAAAATGGAATTTCTCTTTCTACCTCTTGCTACTGGGAATTGTTGGTAATATATAGAAATGCTGATAATTTATGTGGGTTTATTTTATATCTTGCAACTATGCTATGTTAAGTGTTTCATGTAATGTTTTTAATTGATTTTCTAGGATTCAATAAGTATACCATCATCATCAACAAAGAATGATAGTTTTGTCTACCCATTGCCTATTCTAGTTTCTTCAACTTCTTTTTCTTCTCTTATTGCTATAGCTAACATTTCTAACAATATCAAATAATAGAGGTGATAATGAACAACTTTGACCCTGATCTTCTTGGGAAGGCTTCTAGCTTATCTCCATTACAGATAATGCTTGCTTATGGTTTTAGATAAATATTGCCTATCATTTTAAGGAAAGCTCAGTTTATTTGTATGCTCTTTAGTACTTTTAATAAAAATGGGTGTTGTATTTTGTCAAAGGCTTTTTCTAAATCTATTGAGATAATAATATGATTTCTGTTAGTTTTTTAATTGATATGGTCAATTATGCTGATAGTTTTCCTAATATTGAACGAGCTCTATATTCCTGGTATAAATCCCACTTGTTCATAGTATATGATCTTTGTGATATATTGCTATGATATCCTTGCCAATATTTTGTTTAAAAATTTTGTATCAATATCCATTAGGGAAATCGGTCTATAATATTCTTTCTCTGTTTTCGCTCTTCCTGATTTCAGTATCAGTACCATATTTGCATCATAAATGGAATTTCATAAAACACCTTATTTGTCTATTCTCCCAAATGGTTTATATAGTATTGAAATTAATTATTCTTTAAATGTTTGGTAGAATTCACTTGTTAATTCTTCTGACCCTAGGGTTTTTTTCTTAAGAAGTTTACTGATGGCTTGTTCAATTTCTTTTTCTAAGATTGGGTTATTTAAGTATAGTATTTCTTCTTCTGTTAACTAGGTAATTTATATTTTTGTAGGTATTCATACATTTCACTTAGATTGTCGGATTTACTGTCAGTTAACTGGACAAAATAATTCCTAATAATTGGTTTAATTTCATCTTCGTTGGTGGTGAATTCACTCCCTTCCATTTTTGATAATGGTAATTTGATTTTCTTCTTTCTGTTTTAAAATCAAAACCAATTATTTTTCTTTTTCAAAAAAATCAACTTCTAGTTTTATTTATTAGTTCAGTGACTTTCTTACTTTAGTTTTATTAATTTCTCCTTTAATTTTCAGGATTTCCAATTTGATGTTTAATAGGGGATTTTCAATTAGTTCTTTTTCTAAATTATTTTTAGTTGTATGCCCAATTCATCGATCTACTATTTCTCTATTTTGTTGATGTAAGCATTTCGAGATACAAATTTCCTTTAAGTACAACATTAGCTGCATCCCATACATTTTGGTATGTTGTTACATTGTTGTCATTTTCCTTAAGGAAATTATCAATTGTTTCTATAATTTGTTCTTTGACTCACTTATTCTTTAGGATCAGATTATTTAGTTTCCAATTAATTTTTAATCTATCTCTTTGTTGCCCCTTATTGAATGTAATTTTTATTGCATTATGATCTGAAAAAGGATGCATTTACTATTTCTGCTTTTCTGCATTTGACTGTGGGGTTTTTATGTCCTAATACATGGTCAGTTTTTGTGTAGGTGCCACATACTACTAAGAAAAAGGTATATTCCTTTCTATTTTCATTCAGTTTTCTCCAGAGATCTACCATATCTAAATTTTCCAGAATCTTATTAAACTCTTTAACTTCTTTCTATATTTTGGTTAGATTTATCTAGTTCTGAGAGGGGAAAGTTTAGGTGCCCTACTATTATAGTTTTATTTTCTATTTCCTCCTGTAACTCATTTAGTTTTTTTTCCAAAAAAATTAGATACTGTACCATTTGTTGCATATGTGTTTAGTATTAATAGTACTTCATTGTCTATGGCACCTTTAAGCAAGATATAGCTTCTTTAGCTATCTCTTTTAATTAAATTTATTTTTGCTTTTACTTTGTCTCATCATGATCCCTACTCCTACTTTTTTTTTTTGCTTCAGCTGAAGCATAATATATTCTGCTATATCCTATTATCTTTACCCTGTATATATCTCTGTGCTTCAAATGTGTTTCTTTTAAACAACATATTGTAGACTTCTGGTTTTTAATCCATTCTGATGTTTCCTTCCATTTTATGGCTAAGTTCATTCCAATCATATTTATAGTTATGATAACGGTGTATTTCATTCCATGCTGTTTTCCCCCTTTTTATACCTGTCTTTCTTACCCTAACTTCTGATCACCATCTGCCCCATCTGCCCTCTATTCTATCAGTCCCCTTCCCCTTCTTTTTACCCCCATTCCATTTTTCCTCCTTTATAGGGTAAGATAGATTTTCATATTCAACTAAGCGTGCAAGTTATTCCTCTTTGAGCCAACTCTGATGAGAGGAGGGTTTAAGCTTTACCCTCCACCCCTGCCTCTACCATCTTCCCCTTCCCTCAATATAATAGCTCTTTTATGTGAGATAATTTACCCCATTCTATCTCCCCCAATTCTTCTTCCTGTGAAATCTTTTCTCCTTTAATTTTTTTTTTGGGGGGGAGGGTATTATCCCATCAAAGTCACCTTATAACCACACCCTCTGTCTTCTTCTAACTACCCTATAGCAATAAAATTCTTAAGAGTTACAAATATTTTCTTGCCATATAGAAATATAAACTGTATTGACTTATTAAATCTTTTATATTTTCTCTTTCTCATTTCTTTTTTACCTTTTTATGTTCCCCTTGAGTCTTGTATTTTGAGACCAATCTTTTATTCAGCTCTATTCTTTTAATTAGGAATGCTCAAATATCCTCTATTTCACTAAATATCCATTTTCCCCCTGAAGGATTATATTTAATTTTCTTGGGGAGGTGATTCTTGGTTGTTATCCTCACTCCTTTGCCTTCAGGAATATCATATTCTAAACCCTCTGGTTCTTTAATGTGAGACCTGCCCTGCCAAATCCTGTTTAATTCTATCTGTAGCTCCAAGATATTTGAATTATTTCTTTTTGCTTGCTTGCAGTACTTTCTCCTTAATCTGGGAACTATGGAATTTGGTTTTGAAGAGTTTTCATTTGGAGATCTCTTTTAGGTGGTGATTAGTGAATTTCTTTCAATTTCTATTTTGCCCTCAGGTTTTAGGATACCAGGGCAGTTTTCCTTGATGATTTCTTTAAAGATGTTGTCCAGGATTTTTTATTTTTGAGCATGGTTTCAGGTAGTTCAATAACTCTTAAATTATCTGTCCTTGATCTCTATTCCAGGTCAATTGTTTTTCTGATGAGAAATTTCACATTTTATTCTTTATTTTTAAAAATTGTTTTATTGTATCTTGATGTCTCATGTAGTCATTAATTTCCATTTGCCCAACTCTAATTTTTAAGGAATTATTATTTTTTGTTTTCTTTTCCATTTGGCCAGTTCTATTTTTTGGAGTTATTTATTTATTTATTGTCTTGGGGCCTCACTATAGTGACAAGGCCTAATAGCTGACTTGTGCTGGGGGTGGCTGCTGGGGTGGAGCCTAGGGGTGCTGCATAGACTGCTGACTTGTCTCAGGACCTGCTGGATTCCGGAATGGTGAGACCTCACTGTCTAGTGGTTTTCCCCAGGCTTGGAACCTGGTTGCAGTGCCCCTGTTGTGAACCTTGCTGCTGCTCCTTTCAGACCTTGCTCCTCTCTCACCCCAGTGAGACAAACCTTTTCTGCTATGCTGGTAAGTTGCTTCCCTATTCCTAAATCAATTTTGAGGTGGTTTTCAAGTTGTCTCGTGGGGTGGGACTTGGGAGGGCTTTTCCTCACTCTGCTATCTTGGCACTAGAACTAATTTAGTGCAATCTCGAGCTGCATTTAGTAAGTATCTCTTTCAGGAATAAGGAGACAATCATCACTCTGTACTATGTCCTAACAGAATACATCTGAAAAATTGTATTGACATAACAATGTAAAAAAAGACATTGATAAACTGGAGAGTCTTGAAGCATGGTGTGGTGAAGACTATTAAGTTCATTTTGTCTGAGGAATTGGAGGCAGCCTGATGTGGTAGATAGAGTCCAGAAGTTGGGGTTAAGGAGATCTGAGTTTGAATCTTGCCTCTGACATTCACTAGTTGGGTAACCCTGGGCCTCAGATCCTAGGTGATGTTTAATTTCACACCCCATTTATTGACCATCAGGTTGTCTTTCCATCTTCTCACTGTTGTTCCTTCCTCCCCATAAAGATCTCCCCCATATTCCAACTATTTCTTTTGGTATGGTAATCAAAACAATCTTACTATTGCTTCTGGAAAAGGTGTCAATCAACCTAACCATGGATCAACTCACTACCCTGTTACTCTCTGCAATGAAACTTACTCCCTGGTGAACAATACCTTATTAGTGTTGTTGTTGTTTTTTTTTTTTTCCCTATTAGAATGTAAGATCATTGAGGGAAAAGACTCTTTCTGTCTGTCTGTCTGTCTGTCTGTCTATCTCTCTCTGTATTTTTAATCCTGAAGTTTAGCGTAAAACTGGTCACATAGTAAATGCTTAATGAATTTTAAAAATTCATTTAATTTCATTCATTTATCTATTCACTCATACTCACAGTGTTTATTTTGGAATAACACATTTAATTTAACTTTTTTAAAAGTCTGAATTATTAGAACTGCTTAAATGATGCAAAGAAATTATGGATGACAGATTTCAATTGTATTTTCTGAACTGATTGGTGCCACTTTGAAATTCATTCCTACATTTTACTAGCATAGTCATTAGAAGAGTTCAATTTTCCTAAGAAAAATTTTCCCTTTTTATTTTTCAAAAATTAATAAAACTCAAAATGAATGATGCTTTTCCTTGTTAACTTAGTAGATTGTTTGAATGCATTGATGTTTTGGGGCCTCCTATAGACAGTCATAATTATATAGGGCTTTTGGGAATACTGCCTTATGGAAATGAAACACTTCTAAATGGACAACTTTGTATAACTACATAATTGAATCATGGGTAACATGACTTTAGGAAAATCATACAGAGTGGAATTAAGGTTTCACTGTGATAAGCGGTAGCTTATTAAATGACGGAAAACTGAAAATTTGGGGGACTAGTGGCTTCAGCTGAGTCACTTCAATTGTGGCACTCACTTAAAATGCAATTCTTCTAAAAGTAAGCATCGGCATCTTTAGAAAATGTAGACCTCTTTTTCAGGACATTTCTGTAACCCATTTTGTAGGTGGTTCATTTAATAGCTTCTAAGGGGGAAAAGGGTGATGTTATATACAGTAATATGCTTTGGCACACTTTCATGTAGCATATTGGCCTTGGCCATAACACAAGATGATGGTTGCTTTTTCTGTGTAGCTATTATCTCCTACCCTCAGGGAATCTTTTTCTGAAAGCAGAAAAAAACAGCTCTATAATCATAGTCCCATAGGCAAGAATTTCTGAGTTGTTTTTTTTCCACATTCAGTATAATCTTCCTTGTTATTTTGTATTCTTCTGGTGGTCATGTAAATGCCAGCTATTAGGAAAATCCATGGTATTGTAGTTTTAATTACTATTTCCTTGCTAAAAATGTTTACAATCTGATGAAATAATTTATCAACAATTTGGTTGAATTGTGGTATATTAGTGCCTGAATAGTAAACAAGTAAATATTTCACTATGATATGGTGTGTGCAGTTTTGTAGTTTTTCAGCTAGTGTAAAACTACATTTAGATAATGTATTGCATAGATTTCAAAACTGGGGGCAGTGCGTCTTTTTATTGAAAATTTTCTGCTTTTCAGAGTTAACATCATAGCATTATCCCTTGACAGAAGAGTAATATTCCTAAATTAAAGCAACATTTTTTCCTTAAAATTTAACAATCTTCAGATATTTACTACCATGAATTAGTGTACATAATCATTGTTTGATGCTTCTTCCTCTTCAGGAAGCTATCACTTTTCCAGGAAGCATTATTTAAAATGACTCTGAAACAAAAGTGTGAAAAATCTCAAGGGCTGTATATTCTATTTTAATCATATCATTTAAAAATAGACACATTTTATGTGTTTAATCATGACTGTACTTAATCCCATTATTAAACTCACGCACATTTTAAATAATGTATTTGTTTCTTATTTTATAAAGTTGTTTTTTCTTTAAAATTTTGAGAAGTATGATTAAGGCCGTGGTTTCACATATCTCTTTCCATATAGCTCTTTGATACAGGAATACTGTGTACTGTATATTTTATTTAAGGAATTATATAAAAACATAAAAATTTAAGTTTCCTATTAGAGAATAAAATAATTATCATTATGGATTAAAATGATTAAAATTATGGAACAAATGTAATGGAAAATAGCATTCGGCATATTCATTCTTTTGTTATACAAATTATATTGTGAAACAATTTTCTAAAGTGGCACATGCCTTATAAAATTTTAAAATTGACTGTAACAAGTAGGTTTAAGGAAAGTGTGATTATCATTAGCACTCCCATAACTTTGATTAGTCACAAACTCTCTGGGTGTGACCAGAGATTACCTAAATCTGAGACCTGGGAAATACCTTAATTTAAAAGGCCAAGGTCACCAACTACATCCGGGTTATCTCCAGTCATTTTGACCTTTTCTTGACACTAGATTCTGATGACTCTGGAGGAGAATGAGTCTGACAACTTTCCACAGCTCTCCCTCACTGAAATGCAATTCATCTGCAAGTCAAGACATCACACTTGTATCGTCTTTAGTCATCTTTGAGAATGAAGGATGAACAGTAACTACAATCATACAATAAATGCCTCTGTAAAACCTAAATGCTTTTCCATTCTCTCTTTGAAGACTTTTAGTTTTGGGCAAACTCCTACTTCCTGAGACAGGCCCTTTCACTTTCATACAATAATAGCTATAACTATCACTTTGCGTACTCAAGCTGTTAGGACATTTCTTCTATCACGTGGATATCTTTCTCTCTATAAGTGCTATCTATTGCTCCTAGGTTTGCCTTTGAGACCAAGTAAGATATCTACTATCTATTATGTATCATAACTATTTATGATATTTCATTTGTTTGTTCTGAACTAAGTCTCCTGTTTGATCAAATGATTATTGAATAGCATGTTTCCCACTCTTCTCTCCATCTAGCTTTTCTTCTAATGAAATGCTTTAGCTTGACAAAGTCCTCCCTAAAATATTGCTTTTAGAAATAACTGAATGCAGTAATCTAAACACAATGTACTGGCCAGCTTTTTAAAACCTAATTGAGGGTGAATTTCTATGTTTTTATCTAACTGTACCACATTCTTGAAATTGCAATGAGAAAATAGATGATACTTAGTATCTCCAGAGTTTATCAAATTAGTTAGCATCTTATAAGTATATAATAAGTGCTGGTTGATTGATTGATCTATCCCTGCCTCTTTGACCCATTCTAAACTCTCAAAGCACCATGACTTGCCTGGAAAGTCAACGAATAGTTTACTTTGAATTGCTGGTGTGTTGGCTACATATCAAATATAGAGTTTCATTACATGCCAGGTATCATTTTTATACTCCTCTTAACAACATACATTATCAGTTTCTAATGAATAATGTGTCTAAATTTCTAAAAATCTCAAATATTTTGGCAGATGTAGCAGTGTTCTTCAGTCAATGATAAATTTGTACATTTCTCAAATTGTACATGATTTCCCCTTCTGTATTGCTAATACTTATGTACCATGTAAAAACTATCTAATAAAAACAGTGGAAGACAAGAGTCTACTTATAGCATCATCTTCTTTCTCCTTTTTGCATCTTCTACTATAATTTTAGTGGAAAAGACTCCTAAATACCCACCTCTAGGCATGGCCTCTCAGTCTCAGCCTCTAGGGCCTATAGGTTGTGCTACAGAATCAGAAATTCAAATGTTAAAAATTGAACTCTGCATGTCCCCTTTCCCCAAATAAGCGATTCTTTCTGTTTCACATTTTACTGCCAATGGATTATCTTTTTTTCATTCAAGTCCTTCAAGCTTCTCATTCCAGCACTGACTTGGAGTTTATTCAATTGTATTTGTTTCTATTAAAAAAGTAGTGGAAAAGTTTCTTCTTCACTCACGGATCTACCATTTATGGTTCATTTGAGCTTTCCATTCCATTTCAATCATAATTACCTGAGCTAGACTTTCAATAACTCCTTTCTCTCTCTCTCCGTCTCTCTCTGTCTCTCTATCTTTATCTCCATCTATCTCCCTTTCTCTGTCTCTGTCTCTGTCTTTCTGTTTCTGTTTCCCTGTGTGTGTGTGTGTGTGTGTGTGTGTGTGTGTGTATGTCTCTCTCTCCCAGTTTAACTTGCAAATGCTTTTGAACGATCTCTTTTCAATTCTCTTTTTGCCATATCTTTAGAAGCGATCTTGTTCCATAATTGTTGGAGACCTTTTCATTCATGGCCTATTCCTATGTTAATATCTTCCCCTTTCACATTATCTTCCTTCTAATCTTTATATATCTTGAACCTAGTTGAGCCTAATTATTTACATTTACATTTTTTTCCCTCCCTATGAATGTAAACTTCTTTAGGACAGGCTTGAAGATATGACCCAATTTTTCTGCTTGTCCCATGTGATATCTAACAGTGATTTGTGCATTCAATGGGCTGTCAACAAAGTCACCTGGCACAACAGTAAGCATAAAGTAGATTTTCAGTAAACTTGAGAATTTAATTCAGTAATTTTGAAAATCAAGTGTATGCATATTACTGTTTATTCAACATAGGCAAACTCTGCAGAAGCTATGCTTCTGACTTTCTGAGCTTCAACACTGTGTCTCAGCTGTAGTTTCACTCTGAAACTTCCTTCAGAATCTGGACCTCCTCGTTCTGAAGCATCTTGCCATAGTGTCAGCCCCCTTCTCCCAATAGTGATTTCCTGCCAATGCCTTCATTTGGGAGAGGGGGCCAGGCCAGCCATCCTTTATTCCCCCTCTGGGCTGTCAGATCTTTCCAGACTTCAGCACTATATTCATAGTCCTTACTTCCCCATCCCTTTAAACCCTCATTAGAATATAAGCACAAGGAGAGCAGGGACCACTTTTTGTTTGCATTTACATCCCCCCACCCCTTAGCATAATGACTGACACTTAGTAGGATCTTAGCAAATGCTTATTGCTTTGACTTTCCATTCCATATACAGCTTGATGTAATTTCACCTAATGTCTATACTGAGAGAAGCACAATAATACAATTGATGTATTTTTCTTCCATTGACTTTTCCATTTTGAAAGCTAATTATTAATAATTTAAAACTTCTGCTTTAATTAAGACCAATAATAGCACACAAGAATGTTCTTGCTAATCTTGGCTGCTCCCTGGAAATAGGCAACAAAAATAAAAACTAACAAATAAAAAACTTGTTAATTGTAAACAAGTCCATGGGTTAACTCTCCAAGTAAAAAAGCATTATGTTTCTTATGAGAAACCAAATAAAAGCACAACATATGATTTTATAGCATTTATTTCTTTACTACGTAATTTCAGTCTGCAGAGAACATATAAACATGCATAGTGTAAAACCTTAGAATGCCTTTAAGAAAATTCTAAATTTCCTTCGTCACTACCAAATGATACTGCTGTACCTTTTGATGGTTTAAGTTGTTTACACAAAAAACTTAATTTAGGAAAATAACTTTTTATTTAAATTTAAATACAGCTAAACCACATAAATATGACTTTGGTAATCAATCTTTAACTTTGAGTGTTATGAATATATTGCTCTTTTAAAAATATTGCTTCAAGCAAATAAGGAGATAGGAAGGAAGCATGGTAGGAAGGAACAAAGGAAGGAAAAAAAGGAGTAAAGAAGGGAGAAGGAGAGAGCATATAAAGGCTGCTAAAAAAATTGTTGGACGTCAAATGGTCCTTAAAAAGAATTGCTTTGGTAGACTGATCATAAACCAACTGTTAAAATCTCCCTGGAAATGCACATGGCATTAATAATAGGTTATTGTATGTCCCCATAAAATTGTTATGTTTGTGTATTGAGGAAGTCCTGCTTTGGATGATTAACTTTGGAACCTGTTTTTCTCAGAATATAGCACACATTTTCCCCATTTTTTTTCTGTTTATAAAAGGCAATGAAAATCAGCCATATGACTTTGTATTCATTATTATTGTTTTATAGCAAACATGTAATATTTGGAAAAGAAAAGAAAAAAATCAATAATTCAAAAAACTCTATGCACAAAAATATTTGCTCTTTTTAGGAACATCCTAACGATTGAAAAAATATGATATTTTAATTAAACATTTAAATGGGATAAATGCCAAGAACATTGAAGATAGCTACATCCTGAAAAATTAATTTGTTCTTATTGCCATATTATAAAACAGTAGAATATGTATTAAATGTTATCTGTATAGTAATCATCACTCATGATATGAATGACTTAGCTATTACAATGTGTTTTTCTAAATGTACAAAATCAATTGATGACAATGAGGCAAATATATCATTTTCAGAAATTAATTAGCAGTTCCAAAAGTTTCATGTTTATAAAAATATAAATAACAGAAATAACTTTTTATGGGACATATGCAGAAATAGTTAATTAAACAATCATCACCCAGGAAATAATGTGAATAGCAACAAGACGGCTCTTGTTTCTCAGAAACATTCAATATGATGTTAATACAAATACAGTACATGATATGCATAAATATTCAGTAGTTAAAAGAGCAGACTGAGCTGCCAAAGAATATTCTTATTTTGAGGATTTTTAAAAATTACCTTGGACAGAACAGAAAGAGGAAAAAAGGAATAAAGTGTGTTGCTCATATAAAAATATAAAAAATCCACCTTTCTGGTTTTTTTGGAAATTTTTTTTGTTATCTGTTTCATTTGAAAATGCACGGGTATCTTTGCTCACTTGTTCTTAGAACTAATGTATATTTTGTTCAATCAGCACTGCAAACATTGATAGTATTTAACAGATATAAATTCCATCTGAAGGGGCAATGCTGACATTGTCATTACTTGACATATGCCATTAAAAATTCAATGACAATCCTTGGGAAAGAATGGAGAGGAAAAATTGTGTATATATTCTTTGTCCTTAGAAGATCATAATTGGATATTATATTGCTCTGACTTTTCTGAACACCTTTGACATGACTATAGAGCTATCTTTGAAGTAGATGGAATCCTGGTAAAAGAAATTATGTGGCTGTGTGAAAGAAATAAAACCCAGTAGCACATTAGAAATCATCCAGGTTAGAATTATTATACTAAAAATGGAAGAGTACCAGTAGTTTTTACACCAAGTCCCCATTAAAAATGACCTTCTCTTTGTTTTCTAATAGTTATTTGTAGTCATTATTATTATTATTATTATTATTTTGCCTGCTAATGTAGCTTATGTGATTTCGGAAAAGGAGCAGGTATGGAAAAATGGAACATAATGCATTTAGAGAAAATTATCCAGAATCTAAAGGTGACATGATATGTGCCAAGTTATCCATTGTATCTCAGGGAACCTAAGTGTACTACTCTCTAAAGACATTGGTTTACTCTATCATTGGCATCAAGACTGAGAAAATTCTTGGTACTCTCAGGGAGGATATCAGAAACAAACAAAAAACAAAGATAAAATCCTACAATAGGATAAGAAAAAAAAGACCCACAATAGGTTTAGTGCTGTTAAATTTCACTTAGTCCAACTTCCCCATTTTACATATAAGAAAATTGAAGGACAGAGGTGAAATGATTTGTCCAAGGTCACAGATGTAACAAATGGCAGAGTGAGAATTCATACTTATGTCTTCTGACTCTAAATCTAGCCATCTTTTCATTTTTCTTATCTTTTAATTTCTCTAAGCTACCTGCTGTTTCTCTGTCTTCTGACATTTCAACATATACACTTGGAATGTTGTGTACACATTCTGAAGTTCAAGGAAGACATAAAAAAAACTGAAGAAGGTCCAGACAGAAAAGAAATAACTAATGTTAGTATGTTAATGTTAGTTATTCAAGGAAAACAATCAAGGGCTGTATAGTACAGAATTAAATAGAATTAAAAAAATATGATTATCCACTTAAAGATTTCAATTATAATAGAATATAAGCTTTCTGAGGGCAGTGAACATTTTTCCTTTGGTCTTTGAAACCATATCAACTAATATATAGTATTCACAAGAAGGTACTTGTGAAATTGCTTTATAAATTTTCTGAAATTATTAAGGGGATGCAAGAATTCTGTGCCTTGCCACAGAAGACTAGAATGAGAAGAATATTATATGCAAAGCTTAAAAGTATTTTGGGGATATGTAAAAGGGCATAACTTGTGAAATTCAATAAGCTGAGTTGTAATAGAGGTTAAAAATATAAATAAATTCCAAAAAGGCAGGTTAGATAAATTAATGGATTATTTAGGAAATGTTACACAATAACATTATGTTATTTGGGCAGTAGTTTGATTTCATATTCAACAATAGTCAGTTTTGGTGGGGGTTTGAAATATGGTTTAAATGTTTAGTTCTGGAAGGAATTGTGAAGGTCATCTGGAATATCATGAAAGGTAACTATTTTTATAGAAATTAAATTTGGTGCTACCATCACAGAAATTGTTCAAATAGATAAACCACTGATCTGACCCAGAATGAGATTTGTTGTCTCCTTAGAATTTGGAACACATAATTAAAAAAAATTAATGGGATAGGTAAATTAGATTATCATTTACCAAAAAAAAAAGCAACAAAATATACATTAGTGTTTGATATTTATCTTTTTGGGTCCTTGTAATTTTTATTATTTCACTTTAAATATTTTACCATCATTGTAATTTGAGGAAAGTGTGTTTTAATGAAGAAAGGCTTTTGGTACTGTGGCTATAAAGAATAAGAGAAGTCTGGAGCAACTTCTTCATGGAAGAACAATATGCTTATAGAGATCTGGCGTTCCTAATTAGCTTTACCCATGTTTGTGCTCGTGAAACTGTTTCATGTGTCCCTGCAGAAGTTATGTTTGAAGTTGTGTTGTCACCTGCTTGAGGTTTAGAGGCAGTGTTGACTATAGTCTTAGGGATAGCTATATCCTGAATACTCTCCTATTTTCTCAGAGTTGCCTCTATCAAGGGTTCATAGGTTCTTAATAGTTGAAAGTCAGAGAATCTTGATAATGTTCCATATAGAGATAACGGTCTGGAAATTACTCATAATTCCAGAGAAAGAATCAAGTAAAATCAGATCAAATAATGGGTCAGAAGGGTGGTTAGTCAAGGAAAACTAAATAGTTCCTTTGATAATTAAAAATTTCAAAGATGAATAGACGTTTCAGACCTCTAATTCATTGAGTTAGTATAGAATATATAGATTAGAAATCAAGGTATGAAAACTAGGCAACAAATATGAAGATTTATAGTCAGTAAATGAATCTGGAGTCCAAGAAGCTCTGCCATTAGCTACCTGTGCGACCCTCAGTTTTTGCATTGAGGGCAACCTAGCCAGCCTTTAAGGTCCCTCTCAACTTTTTATTTAGTCTTTGTTCTTCTGACTAATGTGACATTATGATGTAGCCATAAAATACCTCTTACCTTTTAAATAAAAGAATCTGACTTTCATGCATTTAAATTTCTATAATGATATATATTGATTCAAGGTGTAGGGAAGTTTTGTCATACCAATAGCTCAAGTATTCCAGCCTAGTGAGTGCTAAACTGGAATCTTGCATGGAAAAACACCTTCACAGACACAGTTTAGCATTATGACTTCCAGGATAGATGTAGAAAACTGGGCAGCTAACTTTCTTGAGAGGCCTGCTTCTAACACATATTGGCATTGTGATCCTAGGCATGTGATAATCTCTCAGGATCATAGGCAATTTTCCTAAACATAAATTGCAGAAAGGTGCCTATCTTTATTGATAGATGGAGTTTCTAACTGAGAGCTCCCCACAAATCAGAAGGCTGCTTCCAAAACAAATAATGAAAAAACGAAGTGAAGCCGAAGCAACAACAAACTTTCCTATGGTGAAAGAATATAAGTTGGTGTACGATATAATGTAGCACATCCTGTTTGATATTAAACTTTCTATACTTGGATTTAGAAATGTAGAATGAATTTTCATTTTGCATTTTTGCTTCAAGGTTTACTGCTTATGTGGATGTGGAGACATGGTTTTGTTTTTTAAATTAATGCTCTTTGGAAGAATAAAAGTAGGCATTTTATTTTTATCCGTCTTAAATGTAGTGTTATTGCACCAGAGATAGCAAAACAACATTGTACAAATGGCAATAGAAATGTGAAGATTATTTTTAGATCTTTGTTGCGTTTAGCTCTTTGATATTTAAAATTTTAAAGACAATTTTATAGTACTGACACACTTTTTTTCTACAAGGGAAGGACACAAATGGTTTTTGGATCATCTCAAAATTACAAATTTTTGTATGTGAATTCCTTTTGAGTTTTGCAAAGGTGTTTTGGTCATGAATAAGTGAATTGATGTATAGCATCCCGATATAATTTGACTTTCAAAAAGATTATTCTCTAACTACACCCCCGAGTTCATGTTATTTCTTGTAGAATTCACATAATTGAAACTTCAGAAGTGTTAACTCCAATTCTGTGATTCATTCACACCTCCCTTTTGAGTAACTTTAAGCAGGAATAAAGTTAAATGGAGGTGAGAATGAAGTTTGTCACTGCTCTTTTTTCTCATGAAAACTCAATAGAGCACTCACAACTCTTCAGTAGGTTTGTTTGTAGCCTAGATAGTATTACATTCATGGAAATACTAATACTTATATATCATTGCTACCACAATTAAAGCTATGCTTAATTGAACTGTGATCTGATCCATCCATTATTTATCCTATAATTGTCATGTACTACTATGTTAACAGTGTTAAATAAACCACAGGCTAATTGTTTGTTTTACAATTATGTAAAACATTTCCATATTAGTAATTTTAAGAAAACTATAATGGAAAAATAAAAGAAAGAAAGAAAGTGAAAAATAGCATGCTTCTGACTGTATTCAACCAATATCAATTCTTTCTCTGGGAGGCAGATAGTATACGTCATCATTAGTCCTCTGGGATTGTCTTGGATCATTGTATTGCTGAGAATAGCTAAGTCATTCACAGTTCTTCATTGAACGATATTGCTGTTACTGTGTATAAAATTCTCCTGGTCCTGTTCATTTCACTATGCATTAGTTCACATAAGTCTTCCAAGGTTTTTCTGAAATCATCCTACTTGCCATTTTTTACAGCACAATAATAATTCCATTACAAACATACACCATTTGGCTCATTTAGCCATTCCCCAAATGATGGACATCATTTTCATTTCCAATTCTTAGTCATCAAAAAAAATTCTGCTATAATTAGTTTTGCACAAATAGGTTCTTTTCCCTTTTTTGGTATGTTTTTGAGGATATAGACCTAACCGTGGTATTGCTGAATCAAAGGGTATACACAATTTTATATGCCCTTAGACAAAATTCCAAATTGCTCTCCAGAATAGATCAGTTTAAATTTCCACCAACAGTACATTGGTGTCCCAGTTTTCCCACATTCCCTCCAACATCCAACTTTTTCCTTTTTTTTTTTTTTTGTCACATTAGGCTTTTGTTTTGTTTGTTTTTTTGTAGAAATGTCATTTACCCATTTTATCCCCACTAGGAAACACAATAAAAAATCTTTTCACAACAATGTAACTGCATTTAAGTAAAGGAACATTAATAACTTCAAAAGGTATTTATTCATCATTTTTTTTTTTTTACCGTAGCTCTCTGCCTGTCATGGGAATACAAGTTGTTGTTCTTCCTTCCATCCTCCACTCTCATTACTTTGTATTGCCATTTTACATAGTGTTTACTTTATAAGTACAGGTGATTTTCCCCATTAGAATGTAAGCTACTTGAATGCAGGGCCTTGGTTTATGTTTCTGTATCCTCAGTCCCAATATAGTACCTGACATATAGAAGGTGTGTACTAAAAGCTTGTAGAATGAAGGGAACAAGGTAAAAATTAATCTACTCCTAATTGTAAAAGGAGGTGTAATTTTGTAACTTCTGAACTGAGTTAGATAAGAGGTATCTGGGAATGCTTTGAGTAGATAATCTATTTACATGGATAATCTATCCTTGCTTCCTATGTGAAGATGACTAGATGGTACAGGCATAGAGTTCTTTTTTTCCAGGGTTGGAATCATGTTCCATTGCCTTTTGTTAGACCCTCATTCTATTTACTCATAAGTATGCTCCTACTAAATAGGTGAATAACATCCCCATTTAACAGAATTAATTCTATACTGAATCCCTCACTTCAGCTCAGTACTAACTTTATATATAAAGGCTATCTCCACAGAATCATAAAGCAGAAGCTAGAAGGGACAACAGAGGCCCTCTATTTCAACTCCCCCATTTCACAGATGAGGAAACTGAGGCCAAGAGAGATTAAGAACCCTTCTCCAAAATCACCTAGTAAATATCAAAGCAAGATTTGAATTCTAGTTCTTTGAGTCAAGAGTCAGTGTTCTGGTAGAATGGAAATATTCTACTAAGCCCTCATTGAACTGAGATTAATCATGAATTTTGGGGATCATTAGATAAAGAGAATTACACACATGTAAACTTACTCTTTATCTACAAATGGCTTTGTTGCCTTTTTCTTTAGCAGCCTAGGGAAAATGACTGGCTAGGTAAATTACATATCCTGTTTTGAAGATCTGATTCCCTTTTCCATGAAGATGGGAGAAGAAATACATGAATGGACCTCTTTTGGTTTAAATGCTCATTTTTTTTTTTTTGTAGAGATAAGTTTTTTAAACCACAGGAATGATACTCAGAATGAAGAACATAATTTTATACAGCATCCCACTCTGTAATATGAAGATTCATAGCTTCTTGATATTTTAATATTAGGAGAATGTCTACTTGTCATTAAAGAGTTTATTACATCTCTATAAAACCCCCTTCTACATTCTGTTAGGGAGACATTTTTAAACACCTGGTAAAATTAACAGAATCTACATAAATTATTTAGAAATCTATGATATGTACTTTGAAAGTTTTTTTCCCCTTCTGTGAGTAGAATAAAAGTTTCTAAACTCTGTAATGAAAAGAATCCTATTGAAATTTTATATTTCTAAAATTTAGCCATAAAGTGGAACATTTCAGACACAGTTCAATATCACTTCGGTTCAATAGCAGACTCTAATTTTTAACATCTACTTTCTTCACAAAAAGGGGAGCCATCTTTTATGATTTCCATCCTGTTGGCTATTTACCAGTTTCTTATAAGCCTCTGACTTTAGAAAACGAGGAAAAGAGTCCTTGGCCATGAGACTATAGATTAACCTCTGAGCTTCATCAAAACATTTGAGGGTTGGTTCTGAGATATTCCGTGAGATGAGGTCTCTGGTGCTGAAGTCAATGTTAATCTATGGGAAATAAGGTAACATAATATAGTGTTAGATTGTATTGAAGGTTCCAAGTTTTCTGCAGAAGCAAATATGCTTTGAATTTATTTTCAAAACACAAAGCAGATCTGATGCAAAATAGCAGGAAGAAGGTCATTCTTTCATTTCTCAGTATGATGAATGCTTTCTATAATGCTTGAGTGAAATGGCATTGACAAGAAACACAGTTAAAAGCATTGTTTAAAATTGTCAAATGCTAAATTAAGGAAGAAATTTAGTCATATGCTATGGATCTAATTTTTAAAAAGTCATTTAAATATTTCCAAAAAGAGAAATGTCTTTTACGCAACCTCCAGTATTCCTTTCCAATTTATATATCCCAAGGACTCCTATCTTTTCTTTTTTTTCACCCTAGTCCTCTATATCTTCCTAATAGGTCAAATAAAACACCAACACATCTGCTTATTAGGACACTTTAACATGCATATTGATTACCCCTCAAATCCCCAAACTTCCCCATTCTTCAATCTCCTAAATTCTCACATTCTGATTTTCTACTCCACCTCCCCTATTCACAGAGATGGTAACACTCTAAAACTTCTATACTCAGAAGTATTACACTTCCGTGTTTATGAATCCTGAAATTTCTTTTTCTTATCCTAACCTTTTATCATTACTACACCCCCTGTTCTTCATCATCACTGTGACCTCTAGTCCCTCACTCTTCAATTATCTTCTCAGTCATTACCCCTGAATTGGCTACACCGTCTCTCAACCCCTCACTCTTCATTACTTTCTCCACTTGAATGTCTTACCCTGTGATCACCAATCACACTTTGTCAATCAAAATCTTAGATTCCTTCTGCCCACTACTTCCTGTTCATGTGCTTCTAAAGTGAACAGGAAAAAATTGCTGAACAGTAAAACTTAGGTTACATAATCTAGACTGGGCTCTCAGCGTGCCAAGGTAGTCCTCCATCATCAGAAACACCCCTTCTTGATTGTCCTAAAAGCACCCACTCTTTCTACCCTTTCATTTGGAGACCTTGATTCATACTTCATAAAATAAAGTTGTGACCATTCTCCAAATGCTTCCTCTTCCCCCTTTATCTCATATCTCTCAGATATCTTTCTGCACTTTCACTTCCATCATGCCTGTTTCCCATGAAGAGGTAGCTCTTCAGGAACTATTGACCCTAGTCCCTCCTTTCTATACCATCTTTTCTAACAGATTGCTCCCATGAATGTACTAGAGTCAGCTCTAACCTGCCTTTCCATTTCATGTTAAATTTTCATTGTAAAAACTAAATACATCTCGCAAATCAGCAATCACTACAAATGAGACTTGATTGGTTGTTTTGTTTGTTGTCTTAAGAAAGTGTTAATGATGCAGATTAAACTAGTGTTTTCTTTCCAGAGACCATAGTTGCTAAACTTTTACCTCCACATTTCTGCATTGCCCCACTATTATCCCCACTCTCCCTTTATAATTTTGAGTCTCTCCCCATATAATCATTCTCCCCCTGTTGTCTAAAAAAAAAAAAAACCCAACTAAACAAAAAAAAAAAAAGCAAAACAAAAACAAAACATTGTCATGTTTTGCCCCATCCTAAAAGAAAAGAAACAAAAAATATTCTCAGTGCTGGCTATTGTCTTATATGTGTACTCTCCTAAGCTAAACTTCTCAAGAATGCCATTTATCTTAGTGCCTTTATTTTTCCTCTCAATCTCTTCTAAACCTTCTATAGCCTGCCTTCTGACTTAAGCATTTCATTGACACTTCTTTCTCCAATGTTAATTGCTAAATTTATCGACTTTTCCATAATCTTCATATTTCTTTATCTCTCTTAAACCTTTGGTGCTGTCAGTCACCTTTTTCCCCCTTGAAAATCTGTCCTTTGCTTCATGTACTCCTTAGATTCTTTGTTAGACTTCCATGCTCACTAACTTCTAAGATTCTGTCCCTTTTTTTTTCTTATATGCTGTCTTGGTGACTTCATCAGCTCCCTTTGGTTTAATGATAAACTCCATGAAGGGGATTCATAGATTCCTCTCTCTGTCTCTGTCTCTCTCTCTGTCTCTGTCCCTTTTTCTCTCTCTCTCTCCCTTCCTTTCTCTGTCCTTTCCTCTTTCCCTCCTTACCTCCCTTCCCTCTCTCCATTTCTGTCTCTCTCTGTCACTTTCCCCTTCCATACATATGCATATATACACATGTGTGCACACATGTATATATAAATATAGATATAGACACATTACATGTGTATATGTATTTACATTTGGATACGTACATTATACTTATTAAACATACAGAGCAATATGATATTGTATATATGTATAAACAATACAATATTGTGTGTATGTGTAATATACAAATACATACACATATATGTATATGTGTGTGTGTGTTTAATATCTATATATCCAGCCTAGCCTCATTCTTAAGCTATAGTCCTATTTCATCAATTTCCTTTTGAGTATTTCAAATTGGATATCCTATAGGCAATCTCAAGCTCAACTGTCCAATTTGTCTCCCTTTTCAACCTTACTCTGATTGTCTAGCCTACCCTCTTCTGAACTTCCTTAACCAGTGTACCCTCATCTTTCTGGTCACCCAGGCACATAACCACAGTGTTATGTTCAACCCTTCATATGAACTACCCTGACACATCCAATCTCTTACAAATTTTGTCATTTTTACCTTTACAATATCTCTCATATTTCTCTTTCACTCAGGGGGAGAATGAATGAGAGAAAAGAGCATCTCTCATGCAACCACCACATTTATATAGGCATTTCTTGTGTCTAGTATTATATAACCTTCTCATTGTTCTCCTCATCACAAGTGCTTTCCACCTCCAATCCATCTTCTGCTCATATGGCAAAGAGATTTTCCTAAAGATCAAGTCTAACTAGATTCCTTGACCTAATAAGCTCTTAGTTCTCTGGTGTCCCTGGGAATTAGTCCTTTCTCTCTCTCTCTTTTTTAATCCTTTACAATCTGTTCCCTTTCTACCTTTCCAGTTTTACTTTACCCTATGCTTTAGGATACAACTACATTGCCCAGGAGACTCTAAGATTCTTGCCTTTTTATCAACCAACTCCCATGCCTTACCTCTGACTTCTAGCTTCCCTGGCTTTTTAAAGACTCCAGTAAAATCTTACCTTCTGTAGGATACTTTTACAGGCCCCAACTTCTCTACCCACCTACTAGTCCCTTCCTTCTAAGATGATCTCCCACCTACTTTGTATATATCTTATATGAAGACATTTATTTATGTGTTGTCTCCCCCTTTAGAATATGACATACTTGAGGACAAGAATTGTGCTTTTGCTTTTTAAAAAAATATCATCAGAATTTAGCACAATACCTAGAATATAATAGGAGCTTAGTAAAGCTGAACTGAATATGGAATCCAGCACTGTTTGTGAAATATAATATTTATCCCTGGAGAATCTTTCCAGTCCAGGGTTGAAGAAGAAGGATCTGGGGACAGAGAAGACAGGCTGACCAAATAACAAAGAAGTGGATCTAGGCCACAAATGCCTGGTAGAACATTAGGTTTATTCTGCTACTGAGGTAGTTGGCACTTTAATAAGGACATGGGATTCTTGGGATGAAATTCTTTGTCCGTTTGAAATTTGAAAATAGAGTACAATGAAGAAAGAGTAGCTCAACCGAATGAAACAAGAAATGTTAGTTTTGATTCTGGACAGATATGACAAAAGACCAATCTCCGTCTTAAATCTCAGTTTCATTCCCTTCCCCCTGCTCCATGTTTTCCTATGAGGAAATATTTCTAATTAAAAAAAGAAGCTTGGCTATTTTATTTTGCACATCTATGTTGAGGGATAGTCCATCTTAATGACTAGAAGGCTAGCCTTAGTGTCAGGAAAATCTTTTTTCAAGTCCTGTCATGACACATGTGGGTTTTGTGATCATGAGCAAGTAAATTAAACTCTCATTACTCCAGACAACACTATAGTGCTCTAAGGAGCTGAACAGCCTGATCTGAGCTGGCAAAGAGAATGTTGTCAACCCAGAGCTGCTTATATAGATAAAATTATAGATCTGGCTGATGTCTACCCTCAAAATGGATATATGCACATGTATGCACACATACACATGTATATGTATGTACATAGTATATAAATATAAAAATTTAAGATTCTCATAATGGGAGGTAGGGTATGTCCCCTTTAAAAGTTATGTCAGCAAAATATTCCAAACTATAAAAATACTGATAATCAAGGTTGAGTAGAAGTGAGACTTATTATTAGTTAATTTCAGTATGCTCTAGGAATGAGTTAAGGACTAAGGAGATGTTTGTTAGGTTATTTGTGATTGGGGAAAGAATTATCATTAGAAGAAGGCTTTCACTGTAGCTCTTTTCTTTCTTTGGAGGTTTTAATTCATTTGGAAATAGGCAAGAGAGAAAACTGTGACCTAAAGGTGGGTAGGGCAACATGGAAAGTCAGGCAAGGACTCTGATAAATGTAGTCCCAGAGTGTGGGTGTTAGCTGCAGTGTTAGAGTAAGCCTCTAATTAGGTATGATGCCTGAGGGGAGAAGAGCAGTAAGGTAATCTGCAGAGTTTGTTTTTTTTTAAATAAAGACCTGTTAGGTCTAGAAATCCAGAGGATTCTCAAGTCCAAAGTAGCTTGAGGCCTTCTAATACCAATGAAAGCCTGAGTAAAGTACCTAGCAGGAAGCCAAAGTTGATTTACAATGCTTTGGTGCTTCTGTATGAGTTCTGAATAAGTTTGAAATGTCTTAAGGTAGTCAGATAACACAAATAGGGAAGTAGCATTTGTCAAAAGGTACTTGTATTTTCTGTTTCCTTTTTATTTATTTTATTAACCTCTCTTGCATTATCCTAATCCCCATAGTATTTTTTCTTAGTCTTTAAGCCTGTAAACCTACAATCTTTCTAGTTCTCCAATTTCTTGACTTTCAGTGGACATCTTTCTTACCAAATGGTCTACTAAATTGGCACTAACAGGATTACTTTAATTTTTCCTTTCCTTCAACTCAAAGCCTCCGCTTCTATTCCTATCTTGTTACCTGAAAAATATCTCTTTTCTATTCTATGTTCATTCTCTTTTTGAAAACAATATGTACTTCTACGTATTTAATGCCTTATGGGAGACTCACAAATTTATATTTCCATCCCTGACATTGTCATATTATCATAAATCCTTGGCATTAGAAGATGTCTCAGAGATCATCTAGTTCAATCTTTTCCCAACTGAAGATTCCATCTACAACACACCTACTAGTTGGTCATCCGGTTTTTACTTAAATGTCTGCTACTTTGTGAGGCAATCTTTCCTACTTTGTCATAGCACTTATTTTCAAATAATTGAAGATTGCTACCTATTATTTTCTGTAGATTTTCTGTCCCCTATATTAAACATATTCACTTACATCAATGGATTCTCAAATGGCATGATCCTGAGGCCCATGCACCCTAGTGATCACTGTCCTTTGCACGATCTCCTCCTTATCAGTTTTTCCTAAAATCAGGTGTTCAAAATTATACATAATACACCAGATTGGTCTGATAAGGGCATAGGATAATAATATAAGGTATCACTTAACCCCAATTGCCCTCCAAAAAGCAAAAATAAAATAAAATAAAAATAAAATCTTTGGTATGGTATTCATGGTTCTTTGTAAGCTCATATTGACCTCCTAAATTATCTTCTTTCTTCCATTGTATCTTTACTGTATCCTTACCTATGCATTACTTCTAGAAACATGTCTATGAAACACTTTTACCATGTTGACTTTTGATTAAAAATCCTCATTGGCTCCCCATCTTTATCATAATGAGATCATAGATTTAGAGATGACAGGGATAAACTGTAAAGCTCACAAATTCAATCCCCTCATTCTCACTTCACACATACTGACAGCAGGCGTCAAGAGTCAACTACACACACACACACACACACACACACACACACACACACACATTTAATTCCTTTCTTCTTATACCAGGATTTAGATGCATGGTAGGAACACTGAGAGAGACGGGGAGAGGAAAGCAAAATAACCCCAGTCCGACACAGATCTTTTGTTGTTCTGTTGGATGGAAGTCCTCCTTCAAAATTACCTTCAGAGCCTGTGATTCATTCTTTTGAACATCATCAGTGGTGGTGAGTCATCATCTTTTGAAGGTAGATTTAAAAAAAAAATGAGTCTTTTAGAGACTAGCCTAGTAAATAAAGTGAATATGAGAAGGACAAGGACCCTATCCTATCTTATTCATTATTGTATCCCTTCCAAGAGCTGAGTATGGTCACAGAAGCATTTAACAAATAATTGTTGTTTTAAATCAAGAAGAATATACTATTTTAAAAAAGCAAAGGAAGAATATTTTTATTTTTTGCGAGGGGGGGACACAAGACAATTGGGCTTAAGTGATTTGCCCAAGGTCTCACAGCTAGTAAGTATGTCAAGTGTCTGAGGTCAGATTTGAACTCAGGTCCTCCTGATTCCAGGACCCATGCTCTATTCACTGTACCACATAGTTGCCCCAAAGGAATATTTTTTTAACCAAACTTTCTATTAAAAATATTGGTCATATATGTAGTTAGTGGTTAAGCTAGAAATTGAATCCAAGCCACCTGACCTGAGGTTGTCTCCAATTCTAGCATTCGAGACTCTCCATCCATAATCTAGCTTCATCCTACCTTTCCAACTTCAATTCTCACTGACTTTGCATAAGAGTCCTCAAAATCCAGCAAGATATGTCTCTTGATTATCTTTTATTTATACCCACCTTAGAACATGTGTTTTAAAAAATGATTTTGATAAGCCCATTGCCCTCTGATGCTGCTTCTAGCCTAATAGTATGATCACTGACTCTACTTGTCAGATTGATCTCTGAATGATTGTTTGCTTCCAAAAATAAAATCAAATTGAAGATATTTTAAAAATAGATTGTGTTGTTAGGGCAATTTCAAAGGAGTAATTTCAAGTGTTTCAAGCAATGGCAGCATCAAACTTTTGAGAATGTAGGAGGACCACTAGAAAGTAAGTAAACTAGAAAATCCTAAAGAAATCAGTTGCTGATGCAAGAAGCCTAAGTGTCTACATGAATCCAGATTCCACATCTCTGCAGTTCAGTGACACTGAACTCCTTTTTGATCCTAACATAAGATATTGCCTCTATGGACTGTTCCTTTTTTCTGGTGGTGCCCTTTGTATAGAATGTTCTCCCTCTTCATATCTCTTTTGTCTTTTTTCAAGTCTTGACTTAAATTGACATTTGCAAGAAGCATTCCTGCTTTCTCTCAATGCCAGTGCCTTCCCTTTTAGGGTACCTCCTATTTATACTGTATATATCTTGTATATACATAATTGTTTGCATCTTATCTCCTCCATTAAATTATGAACTTCTTCAGGAATGGGATTGTTTTTGCATTTATACCCCCAGATCTTAGCAAAATGTCTTACACAAAATAAGCACTTAACAAATGCTTGCTCACTTGATTTGACTTGAGTTTGGTGCAGGGACGTACTGTCACTTCTAAGGATACAACCATATGTAATCGCTACCATTTGCTATTCCCCTGTCTTCTGTTGATTTGGATCAGAATATCCTTGGATGAGTAGAACCAGATATAGTCATCTTTCCTGGTTCCTGTCTCAAAAAAAGCAGGTAGAATCAGTTTCTACATGCCAGGAGGAGAAACATCTGGAGGAGAAATCTTGAGAGGAATTTGGCACTTGGAGATGCAGAATTCTACCTAATACAGGATGGAAGAAAGAAGGCTAGATAGATTTGTATGGAAAAAATCTGGGAAATTAAGTGGACTGCAAGCTCAGTATGATTGAAAGGAATTTTGTGTCAGCAAAATGTGATTTTAGTCCATATTAAGAAAGACATAACTGTTTCCACTTGTGGCAAGGAAGAAGGAAATGATGGTGCCATTATACACAGCTGAATCAAATCACCTCTGTAGTGATGAAGGCAGTTTGTGTGTCATATTTAAAGGAAGACTCTAGTAAAGTTAAAAAAATAGATGGGGGGGAGTAAGTAAAATGGTAAATGGCCTTTGATTACTAGGCATAGTTAGCCTGGAGAGGAGAAGGTGTCAATGAGGATATGATCTGCCACAGGTAGTAATTGTCAGAGGCAAGATTTGAACCCAGGTTCTCTGCCTCCAGAATCATTACTCTTCCCACTACACAATGCAGAAACACAATCAAAAGCTAACCACTGCTTCCTCTTATGAAGTTTTAAAATCTTGTCAGGTTCTAAATCAGTATTGTTACAGCTTAGTATGATTTAACTCACTGCATTATATTCAAATATCACTGATTTAAAACATTTTGAAAACTAAAGTCTGTTTATGGCATATGTTCAAAAACAAGCTTAACTTTGAGTGCATATTCCTTGGTGGTTTATCCTCTTTGGCATCTTCTGAGATGAGTACCCTTTGCAATATTCATCTGCTTCTCTTAACAGGGAAAATATGCTAACAAAATTCCTTTTCTCTACACCAGCAGTTCTTAATTCTTTTAGCTTTTTTTTTTTTGTAGTTTTCTTTCTCTTTTTTTTTTTTTTCAATTGGGAAGTTATTGTAGTGGTAAGCACTAATTTTCAGGTAAACCTGTTGACCACCTTTAACCCTAAAATAGTTCCTTAAATTTTTTTTTCCATAATTTGAATGAAGCAAGCAATAGTGCTTTCAGATTCAAATTAGCCAAGCTGCTCTCATATAAAAGTTAGCATGTATCTAAGGAAGGACTTTTCATTATGCAAAGTGGATATGGGCATGCATATGCAAAAGATCTCACTGAAATGAGTACACAGAATCTTCAACTTCTTTTATGATAGTTCCCCTAAAAGGCATATTAATGAATATTACCTGTGACTATCCATATGTGTGTATATGCATACATACTTATATACATATGTACATATATATACACACATTTTATTTAATAGTAATTCCCACTCTTAATGTTGCTAACCTTTGGCACCATTACTGATAGATTTACATGCTGAAATATTTTCATAAGGACAGGCATTCGAATTAAGAACATGGAAATTGGGATTGCCTTTCTAAAAACATCCTGGACCATAATATTATTCTTTTTGTCATCACAGAATTCTGAGATGGAAATAAGTGACATCAAGTTATGAGAGGTTGTTAACACTTTGCATTAGAGCATAGCAATAGACTAACTGGAGAAGTCAGGAAGATGAAATTGAATAGAGACACACAAACTTCAATCATTTCTAATAATAGAGAATATATATGTATATTATTTGTATGTTATACATATATACACATGTACATCTACATGGATATACATATACATATAAATTCTCTCTCTGTCTCTGTTTCTCTGTTTCTCTGTCTTTCTGTCTCTGTCTTTCTGTCTCTGTCTGTCTCTGTCTCTGTCTCTCTGTTTCCCCTGAGAAAACCCTATATTTTTAGAAAAGCATTAGTATTCTTATTAACAAAAAGTTCATCGAAATATACTATTTGCCATAGTTGTTAATGAAAAGGTTAAATTGTTTTAAGTAGCTTCCTCTTGTATTTTCTTTGTCTATCCTTGCAGGACTAATGTATAGAACTATGTCAAAAAAGCAGGAAGAACTATCCTGGTTAATTCCCAAACTGATTACTTGGCAAACAAATGTCAGTAATATTAAAAAAAACCCTTAAATGATATTTCAATATACTAGATATCATAGCTTTAGAACAAGAAGGGAAGTTAGAAGCCATCTAGCCTCAACCCCCTGATTTCACAATTGAGGGGTTTGAATTTACTAAATTGACAAAATGCAATAAAAGGCAGTGCAAAGATTTGAAGTGAGGCTGAGACTCCCAAGTTACTGCTCTTTCATTGTAGCATTCTGCCAGCATAGTCATAGGGGTTCTCAATATCTGAAGGTCCATATAATGTGCTATAACTACTTTTAGCTTCTGTAAATTAAGGAAGATGTGACAAAATTGAGAAGATTCTTAGAAATATAGTTGAAGCAATGAGTTGGCATAGTCCTGTAAGGAAATCATGTTGAGTACTGAGGCTCAAAATGAGCTCAAGATGGTGAGAAAAAAACCAAGGAAAACAAACAAAAAGCTGGATTTTTTTTTTTAAAAGAAGCTATATTGGGTGAGAGAGCCATGAATCACAGCTAACTTCATGTGGAAAGGATGATATATTTGATGGAGAGAAGGTAGAACTATTTAACTTCTATTTTGCTCGTATTTTCTCTACAAAAAAAAAAATCAATTTGAGACTGAAAGGCACAAAACAAAACAATGGTCAGTAGAGAATTAAAGAGATAATGAGAATCAATGGCAGCCCTTGAAGATTTCAAGTCTTTAGGTACAGATGAACTATACCTCAGCATAAAGAAATGGCAGGTTAAATTGTTGAGTCACTGTCAGTAATCTTTGAAAGATTGTTGAGATTAGGGAAAGCACAATAGGACTAGAGAAGGAAAAATGTCTTAGTACTACTACTACTACTACTACTAATAACAGCAATAATAAAAATATCAACAAGAGTGTGTGTAAACTATGGACCAAAGAACTTGAAATAATTTCTCAGCAAAATTCTAGAGAATGTTTAAAAGTGGTTACTTAAAATCTAGAAAAGGAAGCAGTGGTCCTAAAGAGCCATCATAGCTTCATAAAGAATATACTATTCCAGACTAATTAATTCCCTTTTTGACAGGGCTACTAGATTGGTGAATCAGGGGAATACTATAAACATAGTTTACCTAGGTTTTTATTTTTTTCTTTATTTTATAAAAATCTTTTCTTTTTACATTAAAAACATTTCCAGATTTTCCCTTCCTGGGAGAGCTGTCTTGTTATAAAGTAAAGCAATTAAACAAAACTAACAGTATAGGGACCTTGTTTGAAAGTACATGCAACAAACTATATCTGTAGCCCACAAAGCTCACTATATTTTATATATATATAATGTGTGTGTATACATATACATATATACACTCATGCATACATATGTGTATATATATGATTTATATGTGTGCATATGTGTATATAGATTTATAATATATGTATATAGTTAATAGAAATCTACATTCTTTTCTTCCCACCCCTTGCCCCATAAGGGAAAAGAAGAAAAACAAATTCCTTGTTAAAAAAAAAAAAGAAACATGCATAGTCAGGCAAAACAAATCCCCTAATTCACTTAGAATTTAGCAAAACCTTTGATAAAGTATCTCATTGTATCCTTGTGGAAAAGACAGAGAGACATGAGCTAGATAATAGTATAATCAGACAGATTCAAAATTGATGAAAGGTCCAGCCTCGATGAATATGCATTATTTCAATGTGACCTTGAAATGAGGTCTCCAGTGGAGGGCCACTGGCATCCATGCTTGGTTAAATGCAATTTGACATTTTTATCCAAGACACAGATAAAGGTATAGGTTTTAGGTTAACAATTTTCAGTTGTAGCAAAGCTAAGGATAGCAAACTCTCTCGATGACAGAATCAGAATCCCAAAAGATCTCAATAAGCTAGATTGTTGGGATAATACTAGTAAAATGAAATTTAATAAACTTGGATGTAAAGTGTTACACTTAGACTCAAGAAAATCATCTTGGCAAATTATAAGACAAGGGGAGAATGTTCAGCATCATTTTTCTGGGAAAAAAAAATCTGAGTATTTTAATGTACTAATAACTCAGTATGAGTCAAGTGTGATATGATAATTAAGAAAGTTAATAGGATCTCAGGCTGCATTAGGAGAGAATAGTTTTCAGAATGAGCAGTGGCATATTTATTCAGTTCGGAGTTTCATATGTTAAAAACAACACTGATAAGGTGGAAGTTCTCAAGGGAAGATAATCAAAATGATGAGGGACTTCAGGATCATTCTATGTTGAAGAAACATAGATATTTAATTTAGAGAAGAGTTAGGATGGACAGAATTACCCTTTTCAAAAACTTAACTCTGAACACTTTCTATGATAAATTTTCCTATCTGCTCTACTCCGGTAAATTCTTCATACCTCTTTGAAGAATGATGTAAACAGTTTTATTTCTTATACTTCTTGCACTTGTTCATGCATTGTCTTGCATTATAAATTATTCCTTCATTAATCTTTATATAGATGGCTCATATTCATATATGTACACACATTTATAAACTTGCACATCATGTGCATACATAGACAAATGCATGTAAGCGTTTTGCACATGTATCCATGTTCATGTGTATGCATACATTTATATATGTGTGTTTACATATGTATTTATGTATGAGTATGTGCATATCCTACATATTCAGAAAATGGGTTGTTTTCTACTACCACACTTCCCTTTCTCTCTCTCTCTCTCTCTCTTTCTCTTTCTCTCTCTCTCTCTCTCTCTCTCACACACACACACACACACACACACCCATTTCTCTTTTTTTTTTAATTGCACTTGCAGTCCTGTATCACCAGCTATATTTTAGATATATCTCAAGCTCAGCATGTCCAAAATTAACCTCATCTTCTCTCCCTCCCAAATCTCCCATTTTCCAAACTTTTTAAAAAAATTTCAAAGGCGTCACCCTACTTCCAAAATTCCAGGTTCATAACCTTGGTATTATTGTTGACTCATTATCATATATCATCTTACACCTCCAGTTAATTGGTAAATCATGCCATTTCTTTCTTTACATTACTTCTCATATCTTACGTGTTTTTTCCACTCATACATCATCATTTTATTTGAAACACTCATTACCTCTTGTCTAGATTATTGAAACAGCATTCTAATTCCTCCTTCCTACAAACTGCTGGTATAATAGCTTTTCTTAAGCACATAGCTGACAGTGAATTTCCTATTCAGTCAAGTCCAATGATTTTCTGTTGCCTTGAGGATAAAGACATATTATCTTTTATTTTTAAAGCCTTAAATGATCTAGTCCTGAAGTATCAAATCTCTGCCCCACACCCATCCATATAACTGATCCCTCCCACTCTGCAATTTAGGAAAAAAAAACCTGACCTTTATTCCTCATGCATATCCAGAAGAGGCTCTCATCTTACTTCAGCTTCACCAAGTCTCCCTCTTCATTTAACATGCAACTTAAGCATAACCTTCTATATGGGACATTTGTAAGATCCCTCCAATTGCTTGTGTCCTTACTCCCAAATTACCATATATTTAACTTGTTATTGTTCATTCCTTTAGTCATGTCCAACCCTTCATGACCCAATGGCCCCATATGGCAAGCCAGGCCCTTTCTTCCTCATCTTGTAAAAGAGAGCAAAAAACCAAAAAGAACGCAGACCATAGAAAGCTACTATTGTGTAAGACACAAACTCAGGAGATGACAACCAATGTCACAATGCCTACTTGTGACATCTCACAGAAGAATGTGAATTGGACTAAACCACCAAAAGTCCTCTTGGAATAGCTCAAAAAGTATTAGTCAAGTAAGAGAGGTAGAAAAAATTGGTAAAAGAAATGAGTTATGAAGGAGAATTATGAAAAAAGAGTCAATAGCTTGAAAAAGCAAACAGAAAAATTGACTGAAGAATACAACTCCTTAAAAAATAGTATTGACCAAATGAAAAAAAAAAAAGAAATCCATTGAAGAAAACAATTCCTTTCAAAATAGAATTGGCTAAATGAGAAAACAAATCCACTGAAGAAAACAACTTTAGAAGTAGAATTGGCCAAATGGAAAAGGAGGCACAAAAGCTAATTGAAAAAAAATTACTTAAAAATTAGATTTGGGGAAGTGAAAGCAAATGACTCTATAAAACATCAAGAATCAGTCAAACAAAATCAAAAGAATGAAAAAATAGAGAAGAAAATTGCTTCACTAGAAAAATAACTGACCTAGAAAATAGATTTAGGAAAGGTAATTTAAGAATTATTAGACTGATAAAGAACTAATTTCTTAAATATATAGAGAACTGAGTCAAATTTTAAAGAATACAAGTCATTCCCCCAATTAATAAATGGTTAAAGGATATGAACAGGGGAGAGGAAGCAGTGA
>CM053586.1:294547906-294589563 GCA_028646515.1 Pseudochirops corinnae | reverse complement strand
TCAGTCTTCTGGTATTTAAATGAATGCACTATCTATATTTCTTATGTAGAGAGCCTGTTCTATTTTGTGATTAATAACTATATCAGCATATTTATAGTTACTGTAGGCATTGTGAATACTGCATTGCTGATACAGTTAGCTTTGACAATTAAGAGATAATTTGTAACATTGGAGAAGCAGTTTCAGTTAAATTAAAGATTACACTAAATCTTAATACGTGTCACACAGAACTGAACACAGTACTCTAGGTATGCTCTAGCCAAGGCAGAATACAGGAGGACTATCAGCTCCCTCATTCTGAATACTATCCCTTTTAAATGCTATCTAAGAAACTACAATGGAGCAGCTAGGTGGCCCAGTGGACAGAATGCCAGTTCTATAGTCATAAAGACTCATCTTCCTGAGTTGAAATCTGACCTCAGCTACTTACTACCTATGTGACCCTGGGCAAGTCACTTAACTCTATTTGCCTCAGTCTCCTCATCAATAAACTAAAGGAAAAAAGAATGGCATGAAAACCCCAAATGGGGTCACAAAGAGTCTGATACAACTGAAAACAACAGGAAACTGTAACCTTTCAACTAGTTTATATTTACTTGGAAACTGGCTAAATTTGATGTAAATTGTTTCATTAAGTACTTTGGATGAAAAATCTACATTTAAAACTTTTTATAGCTTCAATATTTATTCATCTGAGCATTTCAAACCTTTCTCCCCCCATAGACATCATAATTAGTGGCACTAGGCCAGATAATTCAACTTGTAACTTGGTCCCTCTCTCTCTGATATTTTCAGCCCACTGATGTGACAATGAATCATTACACCTGATTTTCAAACTGGAAACTGCATTTGATAGACCTTGGAAGTTCTTTAAGATTAGACTGTGGGCTACAGACATTAATGTGATACCACCTCATCACCCATAATCACTGTCTATTCAACTCAAAATCACATAGCAGAGGTTGGAATTCATCACTGGGCTCATATGAGATTTCTAATGACTTATAAGAGACATGGCATTCTTCACAAAATTCAATGTTCGGGTTCAAAAGAATTATAATTTGTTTCATTCAGTTTCTGGATGAATTCCTATTTGGATATATCATGCAAAATGGATCTCACTTCTGCCCACACTGCATTACACTGTATGAAGTATATCTTGAAAGGAATGATGAAAAGGACAAGAAAACAAAACTACCCATCACATTTCTAAGATTATTAGAATTAAAATAAAAATAATGAAATTGAAGAATGTTAGGAATAAATGAAACTTATTCTATTCTAATATTTTAGACTTAGACAATCACAGATTTAGAGCTGAAAAGGGGCAAGTCTAGTATAGTAGAAGCTTAGTCTAATTCTCTCATTTTACAGATGAGGATACTTAAGCCCATGTAGGTTAAATGACTACTCCAAGATCTCACAATCAACCAGTGGTAGATCTAGTACTAGAATTCGAGTTTCTTACCACCAATATTCTGTGTACTCTAAAACACAAAATTCTCTGTAATTGTTTAAAATGCTACTGTTTGTTCCATCATGTCAATTAAAAATTAATGTGTAAACTACTTGAGGACAGAAACTATTCAGTTTTGTGACTTTATATATTTAGCACCTAGCACAGTATCTAGCATATAGTAGACACTTAACAAATGTTGAATTGACATGAATTAAATAGTCTCACAAACTTTGATATCTTAGCCATGTTAATCAGTTGTTTTTACCATGCTCACTTTCCCTTTCCTTTCCCATTTACATCCTACACGTAAGTATAGAATTAAAATATTATGATGATAACATGAATTTCAGAGTTGACAGTCTCTGCTGCATGAAAAATATTATTGCCCCTAACTGTGCTGTATATTATTACTTTAGGCATTTTCACTTAGTTTCTGCAACAATAAATGATTTTCAAAGTTCAATTTGGAATGTTTATCATATGTCTAGAATGTCTCCAAACTCTTTTTAAAAAATTCATAATAACAGAGGACAGTATTGTTTTGTAGGTTGTTGTTTATGTTTCTTATTGTTGTTGTTTTAGAGTAGCTTATAATGTAAAAAATTAAAGTTTAATTTAGCCACATGTCCATCTCAAGCTTGTCGCTTTCTGGAGCTCTTTGAGTGTATGATATTCTAGGAAAGATAGAATGTCACTGTAGCTGTTAGTCTCTAATTATTTTCATATTTATCATTTCAGCATGCAGCATACAAGGTGAAATTAAAACCATAGTGGACTATATTTTCCCCATCAAGATGCTAGCTCGCTTTCTGTTTAATATGAAGTCCAAAAAAAAAGAGGTGAAACATTTAGACCACATCCTACATCTACAGATACCTTCCAAATGGTTCGCTGCCCTTACTTAAGAGATGAGAGCCTATAGTCATTTTAAGATGGTCACATGCCTTTCATACCAGCACATTTACAGACTGAAATGGGAGGCTGTGTTATTCTTAAAAAGTCTGATTTTCCTGACATAGTCTTTATTGTGACAGTTTGTCTTTGCTCTGGAAAATGTCTCTTTTCTTCATATCTGCAATATCTCCCTTTCCTTCAAATATACAATTTCTTTTCCTCTAATGCACTAACCTTTCCTTTTTTGTGAAACTGTAACTATTTTGAAACATTCATGTCCTATGCAGCCTAAATATTTGGTACCTCCCTTCCTGGGGTATACGAGGTAAGAAATCAATCACAATGTTCCTAGGTCAGACCTTGCCCCTTCCAATAAAAACTTGGTCTCTCACTTGCTTCATAGATCTGTCCTTATATATGGGACCAGACAGACATATCTGCACCAAACTCAAAGGAGTTGATGAGAGCTTGGTTTCATAGACACCAGATCCATAAGGGGGATTTTTTATGGAATCTCAATCCTTTTCCTCCTATAACTATGCCCTGAAGATTCTCTTACCAGAGACCCAAACACCTCCTCCTCCAACTTCACCCCATCACTCTGCCTGGTTAAGTGAGGGATATATACTGCCCCTCTACTAATCCAGTAGTGCGCCTGTTTCTCTGATGACTTTGATCTGAAGAATCTTTAATCTCTCTATTCTCCTCTTCCTTTTCTTCCCCCATTCCACCCCCTACCTGCCTCAACTTAAACTACAAGATTTCCTTTGCGTGAATTAAAAGGTACTGAATAAAGACCTATTGCTTTCAGCATCCCTTGATCATTGTCTCTTTTGGGTAAGTCCTAGAAAGCAAGAGAGACTGGCATGTCTTAAGGATGTTACAAATAAATCTGATTCTCATACACACACACATATATGACACTATATATGTAAATACCTCTTGTATACTATATATACATGTGTATATATGTATGTGTGTACATATACACACACACAAACATGTATATGCACATACATACCCAAGAGATGATGATTGGCAAAAAAAAGTCAAATAAAAAATTGTGCAGATTTGAGAATTTGTAACATAGTAGAATTATAGGGTAAAAACATTGAATAACAGGGCTATCTTCTACTTGTTTATCTGACATCATGGTGTGTTTTTCCCTCATCCCCATCCAGTAGAATGTAAGCTCTCTGCGGATAGAAATTACTTTTTATTTTGTCTTTTTTTATTCCCAGGACTTAGTGTGATACTTAGCATAAATAGTAGCCATTTAAAAAATATTCAGTCATTGAATATAATCAAAATTTTCTCACATTCTTGCCCTTCTCTCCATTCATACCCACCCAGGTACCCACCCAGGTCAGGGCACTACTGCAGTTAGGACCCCATCACATCTCTCCTGAACTATTGCAACAATAGAATGTTCACCTTCCAGTTTGTCCCTTCTCCAATCCATCCAGCACATAGTTGCCAAAATAATCATCCAGAAGCACATGTATGACCATGTCACTCCTTTGCTCAAGAATATTCTGTGAATCTTTAAACTATCTAGGAAAGAATGTACTTTCTGTCATTTAAGGAACTTTACAACATGACTCTAGTCTACTGCAATGGTAATGGGAATTTGAAGATCTTCCCTGCCCTTTAATAAGCCTAAGTGAATTTGAGGACCTTTCCTGATTTAAAAATATACTTTGTGCTCTAATAGGATGAATGCAATCACATCGAGCCTATAGTGGGAAGAGTTTGCTGAAGAGTGGAGCAGATCCCACAGGAGAAGCTTGCTTAGAAGAGGCTTATTTTTCAGGAAGGCTCACCTTTTATTACTTTGTAATCAGGCAATGGATCACACGGGTTATGATGTTCTCTGACCCTGGAGAAGGCTATATATACCCTGAGGTGAGGTGTGGCTTTGGAGCTCACTTTGGGAAGAGTTGTGAGATTTGGCCAGATCAGACTCTGGGCAGCCTTTGAGCCTCCCGGCTTGGAAAACCCAGGTGTTGGTGCTTCTCTCTCTGGTGACTAACAGACAGCAAGAAGTACTGTCTTTTGAATTGTGTTATTTTCTCTATTTTTTGTCTGTTTGTAACTTTTGTTTATATTTTCTGAAGTTCAAGATGCTGTCTTTTCCCCCTGAACTAGGTAATGATATATGTTTGATTAAAGAAAGATTGTTAACCCTTTTTGAGTTGCTTTCCTTTAGAAAAGCAGATTAAATAACCTGTGCTAGCAGTCATCCTAGGTATGCTAGGATGTTTGCTGCTACATCTACTTCCCAGGTTTAGTGGGGAAGGGAGAGAAAGCTCTTCCCTTGTTTTCTTGCTTTCTATCTCTAGAAATAATACCTCTATCTTTCCTGATTAACATCTAACTGGAAAAGGTCACACATTTCTTTAGTATCTAAATTTCATGTCTGTCAAAGCCACTTTGGCTAGGCTAGCACTTCCAGGTCAGTGAAGGTCACAGATGTATGGTGAGTATGCCAATTCACTTGCAAGCCATGACATCACCTTCCTGATGTTATGGTCCTCTTCAAGATGGAAGAACAAACAACAATCTGTGAGTTGTAGGAAATGCATTGCCCAACTGGAACTGGCCACTTGGGTCCCCAGTGGGGCAGCTCCTTCCTTCTTTCTTTCCTTTTCCTTTCTTGTTCCTTCTGTATGGGATGAGTAAAAACTTCTCAATTTGGGGTCGTTAACTTTTCAAATTGCTTCTGTCAATCACTTTTATCTTCCCTTGTCAGTTTTCCCGCCTTGGTGGGACTCTCCCCTTATCTTTCCTTGCTGTCCCAGTTAGGGAAGTATTTGGTGAAGTCTGCCTCTCCACCAATGAGAGGGAAAACAGTCAGGGAGGGGTCTTGACTAAGTTAGGTTATAAATTCCAGCACTATCTTTTGTAACTGGCCTCTTCTCCATGATGAGTCACGGGGAAGACCGCCCTCTTCTCCCAGGGAAGAGAATAAAGTCCTGTTCTTATCCTAAGAGATCTCTGGGTTTATTTCTTTTCACCAAATTAAGGATGAAGGATATTTTTCATCCCAAACACTTCCTTCCTTGTTTCTTTTCTTCCTTTCTTCCTTCCTCCTTTCTGTCATTCCCTCCTTTGTGCTCTGCCTAAAGGAATATAAATTTCCATCACTGAAACCTTGCAAGATATCTTGGGGTTTACAGACTAGATTTCTTTTTTGAGGATCATGCCTTAAACTCCAATCACTAGGGCTGTCATTGATTGACCAACAATAGGTCCCAGCCCAAGTCTCACTCAGTCATTGTTCAGGCTCTGATTCCTCAGAGAGAATATTATTTCTGTTTTGGCCAGAAACCCTAAGGGTCTTCCCCTCCCAGATTGTTGTTTGTTTTTTTTTTTTTTTTGACTAGGTAAAAGAGGCTCTACTTTGCCTCCTTTCTAACCTAGCCTTAATCATTGAGTGGGTGTTGCCTCAGTCAAATTGAGACCTGGGAAAGACCTTAGTTTAAAAAGGCCAAGATCTCTCACTGTATCTGGAGCCATCTCTAGTTATCCTGATCTCTATCTTGCCAACGGACCCAGCTGGCTTTGGAGGAAAGTGTGAGGCTGGTGATTTTGCCCAGCCCAGCCTCACTTAAATCCAATTCACTTGCAAATCCTGACCTCACCTTCCTGTTGTCATGTTCCTCTTCAAGAACAAAGGACAAACAACAACAACCACCACTCCTTTATATAGTTTGTCCAGATTCCCCAAGGGAAGAGGTTAATATAAGAAAGAAAAAGAAGAGGAAAGATGATCCCGTCCTTTGACCCAGAATGGAGGGACCTGGTTTGAATTTCCTCTTCAACATTTCGAAGGATCCTCTTCATCTGTGTGGATCACCTTTAGTAGGCTAGACTACTTCCTGGTTGAGCTCTATTAGGAGCTATACATTCCTCCCCTACTGCCTTCCTTAAGGAATTTGAAGGGAATGGGTGAGTTTACACATCTGTCTATTCCATGACATGTAAGTGACCCATCAGCATTTAGTATATATGTTCCTTCTCAAGGAATAATAGTTGAGATGAGAAATAGTTAATTCTATTATCTATAGAAAACATTCTCTGTAATCCATTCATACTGCAGAGGAACCCATCCAGACATACTTCAACAGGCTTAGGTTGTTACCTAGGGTGTCTCTCTAAGTAGTTTATCAAAGAATCAACTAGTCGTCTTCATGACCAGGCGAAGTTTCAGTCTCTGTCTGTCTCTGTCTCTTGGTTTCTCTCTCTCTCTCAAGCAAACTTCTATATAAAACTACAAATTTAAAAGATAGACTAGTTGAGTTAGACAAGCATTTTCTAGTGCCATGGACTGCACAATACCAAGTAGAATATTTCTATAATCTGTACTGAAAAGAAGGGAGTATACTGAAGTCAAATAAATGGAACTGCCTAAACTCTCTTTCTCTTACTACAGAATACAATGAAATCCAAGTATCATGGGACGTTCTGATGAAATAATATACAGAAAATATCTTGTTATACCTTTAGGGCATAGTTGTCTATATAATACCAACCACATTGGTTTTAATCTCCTCCACCACCCTAGATGTGTATGAATATAGTGTGTCACAAAATTCATATATGTATGTATATATGTGTGTATGCATGTATATACATTATTCATGTGCATCACTTTGCTTTTTGGGCATCTAGGTGGTACAGTGGATAGTGGGCCTGAAGTCAGAAAGACCTGGATTTAAACATAACCTCAGAGACTTCCTAAATGTAGGACTCTGAGCAAATCACTTAACCTCTTCAGTTTCATAATACAAAAATGGGGATGATAATAGAGCCTACATAGACAGATAGATAGACAGACAGATAGATAGGTAGAGATAGATAGATAGATGTTATATACACATATATAACACACACACACATATATATGTGTGTATATATATATATATATATATATATATACACACACACACACACATATATGTATTTAAGAATGAATGTAAAACACTGTGCTAAGCTCCAGGAATACAATAAGAAAAGTAAGCCAGTCTCTGCTTTCAAGGAAGTCATATTCTAACATGGGGAAATAGCACATATGGGAAGTTTTAGCTGCAAGTTAGACAGAAAGGCTCTTTGGTTCTTGGACTGTAATGACAAAACTGATAAGACTGTATTTTCTTTAATGTTATTTTCATGGATAAAATGATACCCAGTTTTGATGTTGATCTATTTGAACCATATCAAGGGCTTGGGTGATGAATATTTCTTTCCCAGTCTTTGGGAACCATGGCTGTTATGGGGTAAGAACTGCAGTCCCTGAAGAAGCAGATACCAGATTGTATATCCTCAAGGATTGATGCCCTGGATATAATGAGTGTGGCTACTGAGCTGGAAGCAGCTGCTTTTCCCAAGGTTCTCAGCTCAGGATCCTGAGCTATCTCCATTAGGGTGTGAGGGGACATAGTGGTTGAGGTAGCACCAGTGGTTTGACTTTTGTGGTTCATGCTACTTCCTGTCTTTCTCAGGGTACCTTACTTCTTCAGTTAAGCTGGTTTGCCTGAACTGTTGGTGGCAGCTGGTCAGCACTTTGTGGGATGGCAGCAGGAGGGGTTGTGAGGCTCGAAGTAGATATTGGTTGTAAAAGACTTTGCAAAACTTAAAGTGTCATATAAATGCCAATCATTATTATTATCGCTATCAGCCTAAAGCAGGGAGGGGGAAACTGTGTCCTTTATCATGCTTGAGGACCTAGTCCTAGAGGGTTATATGTGGCAGGTTCCTCACCCCTGGCCTAGAGTCACCAGACCTGCCTTCTGTTGATGACTTCATTCCCTGACCTTTCTGATATTCTAGAACACTCTTACTAAGCTCAAGCAATGTTTATACAGTAATACTGGAGTGTGCTGGGTAAATGTTTAACAACTGACTTTTCAGAATAAAATGTATATAAATGTACTTTTAAGTTTAATCTTCAGTACTAATAGTTCCCCAAGTTGAAGCAATCAATAAAATAATAAATCAAGCCCAGATTTGTGGCAGTTGCTGATTTCTAAGGTGTAAATACTCATACCAAAAATTTAAGGGCTGGCTCTCACTAGCAAGTTAGAGCTGACTCCATTACACTGCTGGATGGAGAATACCTTCACTAGAGGGATTGCTTTCACAGCTCTTGACATCAGAAACTGGTATGGAAACAGGGCTTGGTGGTCTGGGGTGGTTGGGGGCACTGTGGTACCTACTGTGGTAGTGGGGGAGGGGAACTGCTATTCCTAAGATTCTTGGGTTTAACTGCCTGCTGACATCAATTTTTCATGATTGGTGCTGATGGGAAAGGAAGGAATGTCTTATATAACTTTTTTCTGTGTACCACTTTACCAGAAAGAGTTAATAACATGTTAAGGTTTTTGATATATTTGTGATGAAAAATAAAGCCATCCCTATTCTCACTTTGTACCAGAAGAAACTGATTCCTCTGTTTTAATTTTAAAGATGTTTGAATCCTGGCCCCTTCCTATATTTCCAGTATTCTTACACTTTACTACTGTCCACAAATTCTATGATCCAACAATACTGGCCTACTTTTAGCCCGTTAAAGAAAATATGCTTTCCCCTATTTCTGTCCCTTTGTACTGGCTATGCCCCATTGCCTATAACTTTCCACCTCTTAGCTTCCTCAGTTTCCTTCAAGACTCAGTTCAAATATTGCTTTCTGCAGAAGACCTTTCTTGGCTCCCCATAGTTGCTAATGTCTTTCTCTGTCATATCATCTTCAGTTATTCTATCTATATCTTATATGTATGTAGTTATTCACTAAGGTACGGGTCTCCTGATTTTGCTTTTATCTGCAGCTGTTGGGAAATTTTGTCTAAAAAAAAAAAAAAGGTGAACTTGCATTATACTTGTTCTATTAGAATGTAAACTCCTTGAGAACAGAACCCTTTTTTATATTTTGTAAATCAATTGTTCAAGTAGTAAATAAACCACTGACACCAACTTCATAAAATTAAATTGTAGAGATGGAATATGTCATCACACAGAAATGGTATATTATCAAAGAATGTCAGAAAATATGAATCTGACCTTGATCAGCATTATGTTCAAGATATAAACTCATTTTAAGAATTTCAAAAGAAATCAGTACACCTATTTTATAAACCTATAGTTTCAAATACTGTAAGCTTGTGGTAAATGGAGAGTATCCTGAGAAAGATAAAGGAGTAGATTTGACATGATATTCTATGAAGGAAACCTGTTAAAGATTTAAAAGAACCCTTTTATATATTGTGCCATGCTTAGCAGAGTATCTAGCACTTAGTATACACTTAACGAATGTTTACTGATTGGTCACTGTCAACCAATTACTTAGACTTTTACTTGTACCAAGAAAAGAGTTAGTGATAGGGAGAAAAAAGAACCATCTGGTTGACTTCAAATCAGCAAAAAAAGTATGGACCAAATAAAACTACTGATTTCATTCAATCTTTGGAAAGCTTTTGTCTATGAAATATCCCTCACTACTTGCCAATAAGTCAGCTGCAAACACATTCCTGCCCTTTCTATTAGCATTATTTCTAGCTTAGTTTTAACAATTTAGAAAGGAGTAAAATGTGTAGGACAAATATTTAGAGTATATCCATACAACATCAAGAGTTTTGCTAAATCAGTTATTTACAATAAGGATTTATTTTGAAATCATTATCTTTTTTTTTATCTTTTCCTTTTTTTGTTTTCATCAAACAAATGTGTGTATAGACAGTCTTAGAAACATTTAATCCATCTTTAGTACAAAGAAGTTGGTGAAGTTTATCATCACTTATGTCATTAGTCAGTAAAACAGTCAAAGGAAGCACCTGCTCTTCTGGGCCTCTTTCTAACAGGCTCTTAGGGGCAGCAGTTCATACTTAGAGTCATACAAGACCCAGTGAGGAAGACCCAGGCTCATACCATGACTCCAGTGTCTATTCTCTGTGTACCTATTGACAACTCAACTAGCCTCTCTAAGCCTCAATTTCCTTATCTGTAAAATAGAAATAATAATTTATAATCTACTTCATGGTATTGCTGTGAGTCTCAAATAAGATAATGTCTGTATAGAGCCTTGCATACTTTAAAGTATTTCATAAGTGTAAGTTATCATTACTAAATCTTTAACAGGTTTCCTTCATAGAATATCATGTCAAATCTGCTCCTTTATCTTTCTCAGGATACTCTCCATTTACCACAAGCTTACAGTATTTGAAACTATAGGTTTATAAAATAAATGTACTGATTTCTTTTGAAATTCTTAAAATGAGCTTATATCTTGAATGTAATGCTGATCAAGGTCAGATTCATATTTTCTGACATTCTTTGATAATATACCATTTCTGTGTGATGACATATTCCATCTCTACAATTTAATTTTAAGAAATCGGTGTCAGCGGTTTATTTACTACTTGATACGGTCTTATTGTAAAATTCGGTCACGAGACAGGACAACCTGAGGACGAAAATCACATTCACGTAAATCCCACATGAATCACATTTTTTATTAGAACTACCAAAGTGTGGGGACAGAAATGAAAGAGCTACAGAAATGTAGCATCATGATACTCTTTCATTTTTACACTAAAGATAGAAATATAAAACAATGGAACAAGAAAATAGAATTTTTTAACTATTGTATGTTAATAATTGGCAATATATAGCGAAGATAGAAATGAAATTCATTTATATTTATTTCAACCAACATTTAACAAATGCCTACAGAGCATGGTCATAGGGAGCTATACAATTTCTACAACACATGGTCCCTCCCTTCATGGGCTTAACAGTCTAGTGTGGTAATGCGACACATACACAAATAACAATAGTACAAAATAATGTATAAGTGTATAAGACAGAGATACAAAATGCTATATGAAATACAAAAGAAAAAATCAATATCACTTAAAGAGATTGATCAAAAAAAAGTCTCAGAAAGCAAACAATCTTATTTGAAGGATGGTTTAGGAATTCAAAAGGTTGAGAGAGGAAGCTAGAGTATCCTTGTATAGAGAAAAAGTTAAGTAACCAAAGAATAGTAGAAAAGCATGAGGAAGATTCAGAGAATGAATAATTCAGTTTGGTTGAGTGTAGTAAGAAATGAAATTGGAAAGAAACGGTGATACCAGATTGCATAGAACCTTTAATCCCAGGATAAGAAGCAAATTTTACACAGCAGGCAATACTTTTGATTAAAGTAGATGACTGTATACAAGGAAAATTAGTCTGAAAGACAGATTGGAGTGATGCATAGCATAAGCTCAATGTAAATGTTAGCTATTATTGTGGGAAGATTTGTTCAGAGCCTATTGGCATAGTCTAGGCATAGGGACTGTACTAGGGCAATGACAATGAGAATTAAAGGAGAGGATGACGCTCTATTGCAGTGGTGCCAGGACTAGCTAGACAGTAACAAGGTTGCCATATAAGGTCCTAGAATAACTGAAGAGGTTATACATGTAGCCAGGTGATATCTATTGATGGAGTTCATATGTCCTTTGTATTGCTTGAGATTGCTATTTCTGTTGTACATCACACAACCACACTAAACTACACATGCAATACGTATTTGGGATTAGGGCCTGTGACTATGCCAAATTCAAATTATTACTTTGAATACCCAAGCACGTGACTATGGATTGCTGTTGTTTTTTTTTTTTTTTTCCCCTGGGGGAAGGGGTAAGAAGGAATATGTAATAGAGGGTAGGGAGCTCTCCAGTTCAGCTTCAGAGAAAAAAATAGAAGTAAAATCTCTAAGATATGGGACTTCTGAAGGGAGATAAAAACCCTTGGTATAGAATGCAAGGATTATGGCAGTGGTACAAACTTGGAAAAGGAAAAGAAGGAGTAGATGGAGAGACAGAAAAGTTATTGGGGACAATATTTAGGGAGTCCTGGAGTCTTATTAATAAGCATCTGTGAATATAGAATCAGATTTGGAGATGGAAGTAAGAAAAGGAAGGTAAGAGTCACTGTACCAAACAAGCCAAGATGGAGAGGCAAGAGAAGAAAAAGAAAAGGAGAGCATGTGGAACAGCTCTTCAATGATGTTCCCAAAGCTAGGCATAGCCATACAAATTCTTATGACCTGAGTGTCTTCAATAGATTCTTTTCTGCCCTGAGGGTTTAGCAAACCTCTGTGCTCTCAGATAAGAACATTAGGAGAGCAGATAGGGGACCCATTAACAATTTCCTCAATGTAATGACTCCTGGGCTTCTTTGACCTCCTCCTATAGATTTTCCTTTTCTTTAAGAAAGTCTCTCTATAACTTCTCTTCTTGGGAGGTAATAAGTTTGCCCATTTGTGGATATGTAATGGAATGATTCAACTACTTGTTTCCTCTTTTAAAATATGTCCTAAATAAATAATTTAGCTTTCTGATTTATTACTCTCATATGGCTTGATAAGTAATTTACATAACACAGAAAAGCGACCCCAAGCCTGTGAAAAGTAGCAAAGGATTCCTGGATCAGAGTTCTCAAAAAATTCAGAGGACCTATGTTAGAGTAGAACTTGTTAAACTTGTGGCATGAACTTTTTGGAGCTTTATACATTTCTGGAATTTTCAGACTTTGAGAATTAGTAGAAATCACTCAAGAACTGTTGATAGGAAACACACCTTAACTGATCACTTATTGTTTGTTTAAATTATTGAGGATTTTCTGCAACCATTTCATTGATGCACTAGGTTTGTAAGAGAGTCTGGAATGATTATTTGAAAAGTACCAGACACTAAAATGAATTTCATGTTGTCTTCCTTTCTTTGCTTGCCCTCTAGTGGAGGGATTGAAGAGTCATTTTTATCTTGGGAAAGTTATGGCTTATTCTATGGCTGGCAAACATTAAAACATGCTACATATATATGCTGAGAGACAGAGCCAGCCTAAGATATCTTTGGCATGGCAAAACAGTGTGGGCCACCAGTTTCTTTCTTCTACCCTTTTTATATTGGTGAAATCTGGCTAAAATAAATATCAATGGCAACTTTGAAAATGAAGGTGTCTCTAAGGGCAATACACAAAATATGGCCTTTGGGGTTAGGATAGAAAGTGAAAATGGATAAAGAAGAATAGAAGTTGGGCAGTCAGGCCCCATCCTATATGTTGTAAGTATATGGTTTTTCTAAACTAAAAAAAATTCCACTTAGAAAGTGACACACTTTTCTCCCTCTTTCTTCAGCCAATTTGAATGAGGTCTCCAAATTTGTCTCCCAAAGCTCCACAGTTCAGGATTCCTCCTAACCAGTGAGCCCAGACTATCCCTCTTAATTTCCTGTTACTGAGGGATATCTCTAAAGTGGTTTTTAAATTACACATAAATGCTTAGAAACTGTCAAAAAGCAACAAAGCACCTTTTTTGAAAATCGTAATTTATTTAAAAAAAAGGTTTTCAGAGGGAAGGCCATGGTTTTCATCATATAACACTTGATACATGATTATAGTATTCAGTCATCACCTTTTTACAAGTTCTTCATATAATTATAGTCAAATTGAATTGTCATCTGATCTCTAATTTTGGAGGGGAATGTTTTTCAAGCAGCTTTGAGATACCATCAGACTATACAAGGCAAGTCATTTTGCCCGTCCAGAGCTCAGCTTCTTCATCAGTAAAATAAGGGGGTTGGAACTCTTGATTTTACTAAACTTCCTTCCAGCTATAAAGTTTTATGATTCTTTGATCCTCTGGCTCTATCTTAATTACAATATTTCAAGTGCTTTAGTTTTTCCACTTCTTAGAAATGGAAATTATTCACTTATTCTCTCTGAGAACTCATCGTTTTCCAATATTTAAAGTCATAACTTCATCAATATGGAAACTTTCTCCAATGGTACTGATTGAAGTCCATCTATATTTCGTCTTGTGCAGTTATTATCTATATACTCATATACATACTTCATCCAGGATCAATTCAACATATTAGAGGCCTTCCTCTAAGTCTTTTAATTTGTCTTGACTTGGAAGCATATCTTCAGTACCTGGTTCTATTAACTCTCCCTACTATTTCACAATCAGCCCAATTCCTTTTTCTTGTGACATCTTTTAGTTCACTTCCTGGCAATCAAGTGTTCATTGACAATAGGCTTCAGTCTACTTGTACCTCTCATATGACACATTTTCCTTTAGGTAGCCTGCAATCTGGGACTCTTCAGAGATTGTGCTATTCCGTGATTTGTAGCTATATAGTGTCATAAGGAGAATATTGACATAAAAAGATGGTATTTTTGCCAGTTTGAGATCCTTGAGAGCATTATGCAGCTGTCCAAAGAAAATTTAGGTTGCTCTTTTCCTTTTGATCAATTTTTGTTCAGGTCATTGTTCATCTATAGTATACTTAAAGTGTTTACTTGTCAAGTATGTCAAATTCTGATAGATATTACTCATCCATTTGGGTTTTCCTATGTGGATTGTGAGGTCAATTTTAGTTGAGTGGTCATGTGTCTTATAGACTTCTCTGCAGCATTACCTTTCCTTATAAAGTTATCTTCCATCTATTTTATATGCATCTTGTATATACCTATGCATGTATATCTCCCGTTTTAGTCTACAAACTCCTTTGGAGCCAGGACTATTTTGCTTCTGTCTTTGTATACCTCGCACTTAGCACGGTACCTGCCACATAGTAGCTTGTTGATTGTCTGGTTAATTAAAGGATCTATACCATTGTGTAATTACCACAATGGGTCATCCAAAAACAAGAACATAGAAATGTTCATCTATAAGAAATCCCTCTTTCATTTAGCCTCTGTAAAATGTATCCTCTATGAACCCAAAGACCCCAGCTTCTGGATAAGAACTCATTATTTGACAAAAACTACTGGGAAAACTGAAAAACAATATGGCAGAAACTGGGCATAGACCAATATCTTACACTGTATACCAAAATAAAGTCAAAATAGGTACAAGATTTATATACAAAGGCAGATACTATAAGCAAACTGGGGGAGCAAGGAATAGTTTACCTGTCAGGTTTATGGAGAATGGAAGAATTTATAATCAAACAAGAGACAGAAGACATCATAAAATGAAAAATGTATAATTTTGATTACATTAAATTGAAAAGATTTTGCACAAACAAAATCAATGCAACCAAGATTAGGAGAGAAGCAGAAAATTGGGAAAGAATTTTTACAACCAGTGTCTCTGATAAAGATCTCATTTCTGAAATATATAGAGAATTGAGTCAACTTTATAAGAATACAAGTCATTCTCCAATTGATAAATGGTCAAAGGATATGAACAGGAAGTTTCAGAGGAACAAATTAAACCTATCTATAATCACATAAAAAATGTTCTAAATCACTATTGATTAGAGAAATGCAAATCAAAACAACTCTGAGGTACCGCATTACATCTATCAGATTGGCTAACATGACAAAACATGAAAATGATAAATGTTGGAGAAGATTTGGGAAAATTGGAACACTAATGCATTGTTGGTGGAGTTGTGAACTGACCCAACCATTTTGGAGAGCAATTTGAAACTATGCCCAAAGGGCTATACAAATGTGTATACCCTTGACCCAACAATGCCACTTCTAGGGCTGTATCCCAAAGAGATCATAAAAATGGGAAAAGGACTCATGTATACAAAAATATTTATAGCAATTCTTTCTGTGGTGGCAAAGAATTGAAAATTGAGCGTATGTCCATCAATTGGGAATGGCTGAACAAGTTGTAGTATATGAATGTAATGAAATACTATTATGCTATATGAAAAGATGAGCAGGCAGACTTCAGAAAAACCTGGAAAGACTTATGTGAACTGATGCTGAGTGAGGTGAACAGAACCAGAACACTGTACACAGTTATAGACACATTGCATGATGACTAACTTTGATAGCTCATCATAGAAAATGCTATCTACATCCAGAGAAAGATCTATGGAGTCTGAATGAAGATCAAAGTATATGATTTGCTCTCAACACTCTCTTTTTTTTTAATTATTTTTTTTTTGTTTCCTTTTTCTTGTGGTTCATCTTATTTGTTCTAATTCTTTTTTGGGGGGGCAGGGAAGGGCAGGGCAATTGGGGTTAAGTGATTTGCCAAAGGTCACACTGCTAGTAAGTGTTAAGTGTCTGAGGCCAGATTTGAACTCAGGTCCTCCTGACTCCAGGGCCGGTGCTCTATTCACTGCACCACCTAGCTACCCCTATTCTAATTCTTTACAACATGACTAACGTGAAAATACGTTTAATGTGAAGGTATGTGTAGGGCCTATATCAGACTTCATGTTTTTTTGGGGAAGGAAAAGGGGAGGGAGGCAGAGAAAATTTAAAACTCAAAAGCTTTTGGAACTGGATGTTGAAAACTAAAAATAAATTAATTAATTTTTAAAAAAAGAATATCCTCTGTGACAGTGGTAAATAATTTTGATGAGCATATATCTTTCATTTATCAAAGAATTTTGGCGAAATGTTGTCTGAACTGTACTCTACTGAAACCAACCATCTTTTTTGGTATTCAAAAAATAATAGACACAATGGGATATTATATTCTCTCTCAACTTTCTGCCCAGTTTGTAACCAAAGGTATGCTTCAGAAAGTAGCTTTATAGGAAATGCTCCATGTCAATATCTTTCCCCTTACTCATTTCCCATTTTTTAATGTCAGTAGTTTGAATAAGTTGGATTGAAGGTGTTATCATTCCATGTTTTGTCTTTCCATCATCATTCTTTTTTTTTCTAATGTGATGTTGATTTTTACTTTTCCTCTAGTGAGTTGAGGGTGTGAGTGCACAGAGAATGTATTTTCTCTATGCTCTATGTTTTATTCTTTTATACTTTATACTCTTTATACTTTTATATGCACACAATCTGCATCTGCAAACATGCTACTTAGGCAGTATTGTCAAGAGCTCAATACATTCAAATGCTTTTATTATCTTCTTGATAAGAGTATTTGTGATACATATTATGAGGCCTTTAAATAGTTCATAAGCCTTTCATTTCTTAATCCTAAAACATTTACTGCCTTTCCTTTTCAAAAGTCATCATGTATCAGAGTATATGATTACTTGCTTTGGAGGATTTTATCAAGTTATGTTTGTTATGTTATGTTATGCTATGTGATGTTATGTTATGTTATTGTCACGTTATGTTATATACCTATATATTTGTATAATATATTTATGTATCATACAAATAGATTTCTGTTATAAAAAATATACATATTTTATATAATATAATCTATCTGATACATTATATCAAATAAAATTTTATCAAATTCTTCATACAATGTCTCCACCTCTTCATCCTCTGCACCACAAAACTGAGCATAAGCTATAGTTATCTTCATGTTGAGCTATTTTTTATGTCTCTTATGGGCATTGCAAGAAAAGAGAAAGCCATCAAACAAAATTAGTTTCCTTTTTTGCCTTTGAAAATGCAACTCTACCAACTGCTTTATTTCTCTTTCCAAGGAGAATCCGTGGACCATCTTTCCATTTAACCGCAACTCTCTTAAGTGTTACAGTTTAGTTTATGGGGAGAATGTCTCTAGCGATAAGGACCAATTCCTCGAGAATGCCAGTCCCTTAGTTGTTGGACAAGAATTTCATATTTGCATTATTAAAAGTTAATGTTCACAAAATGTCTAAAAACCATTGTGGTCTTTCACATTTCCCCTTCCCACATCCCTTTTTCTACCAAGCTGTTACCCTCACTGTAGAAATGGAAGAAAACTGACAGTTATGAGGGTCATTTCATATTTTTCTTTGATTTATGGGTTACCATGACTAAGGAATCTGATATCTAATAGATTTGCTTGTTAAAGTTTTCTGTACTTAGCCAACCTGTTGCCTTACAGTAAAGAAGGTATCACCAAGGATATAATCATAATCTTTATTTAACTTCAAAGACTTTCAGAACTTATATTCCTCTGACATCAACATTCTAAGATGCACTGAATAGGTATCACTGGAGCAGGGCATCTATGAAGAACCCCTGCAGATTTCAGGAGGGGGAGAAATCATAAATGGGTCTGAATTCTTCCTCAAAAAAAAAATGTTAAATCCTTTGCATGATTTTGGTGGAATTGAGAACTCCCTGCTGTGCATTGCCCCACTACTTGCTCTTCGATCTTTTCATTTTTTGTCCATGAAATAAATGCCACACAAGTAAACATTTTTTTTAAAGAACTAAATGACTTGGATTTATACAGGGGTCAACTACTAACTAACTAGGCCTTATCTCTAATTTCTCCAATGCTTCTTTATCTGATTCTTCCTCCCGACAATAGGGTTATTAGGATTAATGAGATTTTTGCCTCTAAAGCATTATGAGAAGATTGAGGCAAATCTTTATTTAAATATACTATATTAAATTGCCTTTATCCCATTTAGTAGGAGTAAAATTGCAAAGCTCCCTCCCACTCCCATATTAATTTGATTGGAGGGTATGTCCCTCAATGTAAACTGATGGTTTTACAGCCCTGGCTGTCACCAAGGGGGAAGATTCATGCTAACTCTTACTTCAGATTAGAAGAGAAAACCTCTTTAATCTGGTGCTCTTTTTAAATCTGAAAATTTAAATCTATAACCTAGTGAGTAATACTCTGTCCTTAGCCCAGAGAGACTATAGAGAATTGGAGGCTGTGGGTTGAGTGCCTAAAACTGCAGTTATAAGTTATGAGATAGCTTAGCTCAGGTGTTCTGTGGAGTTAAACCCAAGCAGAGCCACTACTGGAAACAGAAAAGTGAGATGTGTTTCTATCATTGAAAATCTGGTTTGTTTACAACCTTGACTTTTTATTTGGTTATGTGTGCCTCTCCTCACTGTTTCAGCATTTCTTTGAGTGATGCTGCTTAATATCTTTAACATTCAACATGGATATGTGTTATGGGAATCTGAAGATCTTCCCCGCCCCTAGGCCCTTTGCTAAAGTGGCTATGTGACTCTGAGGACCCTTGGATATTTGAAAGTATACTCTGTTCCCTAATAGGCTGAATGTGGTCATGTGGAGCCTGTGGCACCAGGCTTGTTTTTCAGGAATGCCCGTGCCTTGTAGCTTTGTGATTGGGCAGTGGGTCTAGAGGGCTGTAACATTCTCCAAGCCAGGAGAAGGCTATATATACGCCCTGAGGTGAGGTTTTGCTTTGGGGCTTACTTTGAGAAGAGTTGTGTGATTTGGCCAGACAAGACTCTGGGCAGCTGTTGAGCCCCCCAGCTGTGAAAAACCCAGATGTTGGTGCTTCCCTCTCTGGCAACTGAATAAGTAACTGATGTAATGGTCAGGCGCTAGAAGCCCCTCTGATGATCTGTTTTTCTGTTTGTTTGTAACTTGTGTTTGCATTCTCTGAAGTTCAGGGTGCTGACTTTTTCCCCTGAACTAGGTAAATTATATGTTTGATTAAAGTAAGATTGTTAACCCATTTTGAGTTGCTTTCCTTTAGAAAAGCAGATCTAAGAACCTGTGCTAGCAGCCACCCTAGGTATGCTAGGGTACTTGCTGATACAATATGCAGCAACCTAAAGCTGTCTGAAGATTTGGACCCTAATATGTGTAAGGATAAGACGGTGTCCCACATTTGGAGTGAGACTTACTTACGGGGAGGGGCTGCCATTGTGGGGTTCAAAGGGAGGCTGAATAGATAGCCTCTCTCTCCCCACCCTTTTCCAAAGGAGACTTATTTCTGCCAAGATGGAAAGCAGGAGGTTGAGACTGGAGCCCCCATGCTCTCCTCGGAGAAAGGTGGTACTCAGACTATTTGCCCTCCTAAATAGTGTTTGTATAATGTCCAATGTGAAAATGTGTTTAACAGGGAATGTATGTGCAAAGTCAATATCAGATTGCATGCCATCTTGGGGAGGGAGGGAGGAGAAAGGGGAAGAAAATTTAAAACTTATGGAAGTAAATGTTGAAAATTAAAAATAAATAAACTAATAAAAATTTAAAAATTCAACTAAAATAAAATGCAAGCTTTGTAAAAATATATATATATTGTTTGTTTAGGGGATATGATCAGGTTCCATCTAATTTTTGATTGTTTTATCATTTTGAGGGGGAAGGAGGATTCTAAATCCTATATCCAAGCCTTGACCCCTTACCCACCTTATATCAACTCCACACGAGCAAACATAGAGAATAGCAAAAAAGCCCATTTATCTAAATCATAACAAAACAGAAATCAGAGAAGGTATACACAGGAAAATATATGCCAGAAAATACAGAATGAAAAATCTCTCCCATTAGAAGTGAGATAACAGTTTAATCAAAAGAGAGGGTCCTGAATCTCACACAAGGAGAAACTCTCTAAAGTTTCTGGAGTAGCAAGATGGACATGATGGAGACTTCCAGTTCCTTGCTCTTTAGTCTCTCACCAACTTTGCCCTGCCCCTCACACAGGGCAAAGCCATTATTTCCCTTAACAACGAGGGAGTCCTGTGCCAAGAAGCCTTGAGACAGAAGTTATATTATGTTCTCTGTCCTTGCCAAGGACCTTGGATGCTAGGCAATGGAGTTTTAATCATACTCAATGGGAAACCATTGAAAGTTTAAGAACAAGGGTGGTAAGTAAAATAACAATTATAATAGCTAGCATTTAAGGTTTACAAAGTATTTTAATATAAAATCTCATTTAATCCTCACAACAACCCAGTGAGGTAGGTATAATTATTATCTCAATTTTACAGATAAGGAAACTAAGGATGAGACAAGTCTTCCTGATTCTTCCAAGATTCAACTCAACAGTAGCAAAACCTGAAGGGTTTCTTGCCACCCACCCACTTTGGAGTGTTGCAGAATTTCCCAACGCTTACTTCATTTCATTCTTGTTCTCATTTCTCCCAAGTTACCTGTATAAATCTCATGATCTAGTGGACAAGAGTTTGTGTGGGGACGCTCTTCAAAGGTACACTAAACGATCTCAAGGTAGAATTTTGGACCTAGATTCTCTGGTTCCAGAGTCAGTGCTCATTCTTCTGTACCACACTGCCCCATTTAGGATAGATTGGCTAGGGGCAGATTAAAAATTGATGTACACCACAACTCTCACATAAAATTTTGAGGCCCAAAATTAATATGATGGCAAAGAGAACAGAAAAGGAGGAATAAAATACCCAAGAATGAAACTATAGGAGAGCATACAGATTAACAAGTGAAAAAATTATTCCCCTATATCTGAATCTATGGAGCAAAAGAAAACTAAATTGATTAGCAATGATCCATTTCTGATTAAGTTTTAATAGGTAACTAGTTTAGATTCTACTGTTTGATATCATCATTTATTTGAAATTCAGTTTTCTTATGGAAAAATATATCCTCCAGACACCAAAACTATAGACTCTCCAGATACAATCCATCATCAGTAAATAATAGTTAAGAAGTTAAATTCTGTAATGTACTACCAAGTTGTGCAAGGTTATACCTAAGAGGAAAGTTTTCCTCTCTGTCTTTGTGCAGAGGACTAAAGAAAGCCTTGCTATAGAAGTTTTGAATAGCTTTATCAACAATGCTTTCTATTCAAAACCAGAAGACTTAGTCAGAAAATATAGTTGAGAGGTCTGATTTGAAGAATTTCGTGAATTTTTTTTCCATTCCATTCCTTGCCACTGGAAGACAATTCAGACAGCAGGTTCCCACCAGACTGCACAAGTTAGTATTATGCTTTTAACCTTGACAAAAGTGAAGCAGCAATCTCATTGTGTAGGTGACTTCCTGCTGAGTGCCACTAGCAACTTAGAATCTCCTTAAATTTGAGAGAAATGTTCTGGGAAGACTTTCATCGGAAAGAATTAGACATTCGATTACTGGGACTTAACAAGGAATATTAAGTTAAGATTTGAGGGGCGAAATCTGATTTTCAGTATGGAAACTGTAACTTTCCCTAATTCAATCAGTGTGATGGGGTATTTCAAATTGATGGTTATTTACTTTAAAGATACAGGCCTAATGTATTCAGTAGACAATAAACACTGAACTAATTATAAACTTTCTTTAGTCCCTAATTCACAATGCTATTTTTGGTGATGTATAAATAAGGCTGCCTGGTGTTACAGAATGAGCTCTGGATTTTTAGTCAGAGGAGCTGAGTTTGAATCCTAACTCAGTTACTATAAACTTCACCTTTGGTAAATTGACTAACCCCTCTGGGATTTCAGTTTCCTCATCTGTGAAATTATAGAATTGCCCTAGATGACTTCTAAGGCCCCTTCCAATGTTCATGACATCTGGTTCCTTGAGCAATTGTGAGAAAATCACTTTGTAAAATTTAAAGTTAAAAATGTATGAAATAATTACCCTGTGAGGTACAGGCAGGGGTGCATATACTAATACAAAGAGTTAGCAGTCATGAATTTATTGTAATTCCAGGGTTGCCAATAAGACTCCTTTGCCCTAAAACCACCTCACTTAAATCCAATTCATGCACAAGTCATCACCCTTGATATGTCATTTGTCGTCTTCAAGAATGAAGGACAAACAACAATCCTTCCTTATCCCCACATACACATACTTCTTTAATGGAATCTTAAATTCCCAAGGCCTTGTATTTTCTAATTAGAGACAGAGTATAAAATTCAAAGACCACAAAGAGACACAGAATCATGTAATGGAAAAAGTGATAAATTTGGAATCAGAAGATGAATTCAAATCCTGTCCGTGCCCAATTTTGCTTTGTGTGTGATGTTGAGATAATATACGTAAAGAGCTTTGCAAACTTTAGCATGCTCTATAAATGTTAGCTATTATTATTGGATAATTAGCCTTTTTTAGGTGTCAGTTTCCTACTGTTTAAAATGATGGAGTTGGGCCAGAAAATATTTACAGTCTCCTGGATTTATGAGATCTGAGTTTGAATCTTGGCTCTACCACTCACTACCTATGAGAAATTGGACAAATCACTTAACCTCTACGAACCTAAGTTTACTCCTCTGTAAAATGGTGAGGCTGAAGTAGACAGCTTCCAAAGTACCTAATAAATCAATATCTATAATTGCAAACTTGTGATCCTGTGATGATATCAAATTATTGTATAATTCTTTCCAGAAAAATAAGTAACAGAGATTCAATATTGACAATAGTTTTTAGAGCCAAGAAGAACATGAAAATACTGGATACCTTGCATTAAAAAAGAGTACCACAAAGAACAAGAATAATTTTTCCTACTTCATAATTTTGTTTTAGTCTAATGACCCTAAAGGTTAGAACTCAAATCATTTCTGGGTATAGGGATATCTCCTTGTACTTAAAGTCTTTGAGCACCCAAACACACACCAACTTGCTCTACATTATTTTCAATGTTCATAGATGTATCTAGTGATGTACCCATAAACTCAGGCACAAAGAGATGTAACTCTAACCTCAACCCAAAATGGGCCATATATCTAAAAGCAAGACATGTGTCTGGGAGATAACACTGTAAGCATAAACTAAACTTCCTCTCCCTAAGGAATCTTTCTTGGAAACCAGTCTAGATTAAATTCACTATGTCTAGATTAAGTTGACTGATCTACCAATTCCTCATTTCAATTTTCTTAGAAGCAACTCAGGGCACATTTATTAAGCACCAATTATATGCTAGGTCAAGTCACTTAATTCTCAGAGCCACTACAGCAAATTTTTATGAGTATAAAACTATACAGAGTTTTAGACTGACATTGGTGGAGAAAGTTTCCAAAGTGGGAGTTTCTCATGCTGACAAAGTACTATGTTAAGAACTGAGAATACCAAGACATATAATGAAATAGAATTTTAAGAAGTTTAGGTATTGTCTCAACAAATAAATATGAAGGGCATATTATGAGAGGCAGTGTGGCATGATGGCTAGGAACTAGCTGTGAAGCCAGGAAGACCTGACGCATACTAGCTGTGTGATGCTGGGCAGGTCACAACCTCCGAGTACCCTAAGCCATCCTCTGAGACAGTAAATTACTGAAAAGATGCCAGTGCATAATGCAAGATAGGGTATATTTGCACAAGAGTTCTACATACTAATAAGATCACAGGTCAGAGAAGTATTGCTAGGTGCAGCATACTATCCTAGGCACAATTCAGAAAGAATTTAAGCAGGTTTCCCACAGTCGTAGTGAGCATATTGCCCTTAGTAGAAATAAATCTATAACTGAAGGAGGACTTAGTGGTAAAGGAAGACTATCTATTAGCATATCCTTACAGATAGATTTTTCCACAGCATTTGCATGCAATTATGTCCATTATATAAATTAATTGTAAATTTGGCTTTTTCAAAGAATAAATTTCATAGAAACAAGTAAATTAAAAATTCAAATGAGAGCCATGGAAGTAAAAGATATTCTCCTTAAATATCACAGAATAGTTCACCTTTGAAATAAAACGTATGTTATTTTTACATAATGTTTTCTCTGTGCTGTTAAGAAAATCCACTGAGATGAAGCATCTCATTTATTGAAGAGTTCAGTAAACAACAGCATTTATACAGTCATTCATGAGGTTTTGTTTTTTTAAAAGCAAAGGCAGAACACATCACCAAATTACCCATAGAAACTTTATGATGTCAATAATTCAAAAATATCACTAACGTTAGGTTTAGAAAGAATCTTAAACTGCATTCCTGATCTTTTTAAGCCTAGAGCAGCGGCTTGCAACCTGTGGGTCACGACCCCTTTGGGGGTCAAATGACCCTTTCAAAGGGTCACAGGGGTCACCTAAGACCATTGGAAAACACATATTTCCGATGGTCTTAGGAACCGAGACACTGCTCCTCTATCCATCTCCAGGCGGGTCTACCCACATGCAGATATGCTCAAATACCAGTATTAAAGGGTCACGGCATTAGGAAGGTTGAGAACCACTGTCCTAGAGCATCATTTACAGCTGGCCACACACTTGGGACTAAATGATTCCTAAGGCTTAAAAATTTATAATTTGACAAAAATTGCTTGCAACGTCAGGATATCTTGGCATGATTTTATCTTTCCATTTAAATATTTGATGTAGAAACATATCTGAACTTGGTTTATGGAATAGTGGATAGGCAAGAAGGCCTGGGCTCTAGTCATTACCTTTGATCCACACTAACTGTATGGCCCTAAAAACATGACTTAATCTTTCAGCACTTCAAGAAACTCTCTAAGACCACAGTTATAGATCATTTGCAGATTTGTATAGTTGGACAGAGGAGGAGAGAAAGAAGAGAAGAAAAAAGAAGGGAAAGGAGGAGGAGGAGGAGAGGGCAAAAGTATTTTTATCCTTTGTGTTCCCCATTATGTTGATTTGTGATTATGCGTTGAAATCCTTGTAAGTATGGACCGTGCCTTATTCATTTTTTGCATCCCCCAAAACACTCGGCAGGTGCTCAAAAAATAAGATGAAGTGAGCCAACTTTAGTGAAGAGCCTTGCATAGAAGAATGGAAAGACCAGAAAGTTTTCCAGGAAGTTGCTAAACTTGCTAATAAAAACCATTAACGAAGAATCGACCTGGATAGTTATCCCCTCTCCCACTGGAACCTGGATTCTGCCACCTGGGACCCTGAGCTCTGATAAGTCAACTTTCACCTTATCTTGCCATTTCCAAACCAATCTGCTCAGCTTTTTCCCCTACCCCTCCCAGGTTCCTTTTTTGTATTGTCTTTCTCTATTAGGATTTATGGTCTTTCTTTGCTTTTATTTTTATCTCTAGCACTCAACATAGTACATGGCACATGCTAAGTGTTTTATTTCTTTGTATGTTCATTCATTCTTCAAACAATCACCAATCAACCACAAATGCAAGACAATATGATTGTTGCTATGTGGAATAATAAGTATAAGACACAGTCCCTCTCCTCCCTGGGAGACAGCATGGTGTGGTGGCTAGAACTATGGAATTTCAGTGAGATAGCCCTGTGTTCAAATTGCAACTCTCACGTTTGCTAACTATGACCACAGCTAGCTCATTTTACTTTTTTGCTACCCAGTTTCCTCATTTATTAAAAAAAAAAATGAAATAATGCTTGCAATACCTACTTCTCTGAGAGATTTTAAGGATCAATCAAGATAATGTTTTTTTTAAAAACACTTTGAAAGCTTTCAAGTTCTGTACAAATAGTTAATAATAAGAAAACTACATAAACATAAAAAGACTCCATTCTCCAATAGCACAAATCACCCAAACCATCTGTTCTTTATAAGTTGACTTTTAAAATGCACAGTTATTTGACCAGCATTTGTTAAATGCCAACTGTGAACACAGCATTGTTCTAGTACAGACAAGGGCCCCTAAGAAGTGGTGAAGTTAAAAGAAGTAATATGGTTGAGCATGGGTTTGTGTCTTTATGAGATTCCATTTTAAGTTGTTTTCTTAAATTAGAATATCAAAAACATTCTTTCAACAAAACATGTATCACAGCAGAGTTGAAACGCTGGAAATGACACATTGGTAGACATATGACTCCTAGAGGTATGCAATGTGTTTAAGAGAAGGCCATGCCAATTTGACCAAAATGAAAAAAGGAGAAGGAATAGAGTTTTCCGGGAAGAGGGAAATTTAAAATTTAAAATGACACTTATGAAAGCATTCATTTTATTAAGGTAATAACTCATACACCTTATTAGGCATTTAGGCTCTCTATTCAATCTACATTAGAAGTGCTGATAAAAAAACTAACTGTAATGTGCCACACCTCATAAAATAGTGTAACATTTAAATAGATTCAGAACAATTACATTTTTCTCTTCTGAACTTTCAGTTTTAAGTAGTTTCACATATTTACTTTTTTATAGCTGAGAAGTGTTAAGAGAATCATAGATGGAGAGCACTGGATTATATTCTTGGTTCTGCCTCCATTTACCCAGTACTATCATTATAGTTTTCATCCAGTTAGACAAGAAGTCATTTTAGCACAAGAGAAGCTGATAGGTTCAAAGAAAAAAATATCATTTTCATTTTTCTTTAACCTCAGGATATTACAGAACTAAGCAAACTGAATAGATATGAGAGCAAACTGTTAGCAGCTTTCAGTTCAGCATAAATGTATGTTAGTATAGGCCAAAAGACAATTTTTTTTCTTTATGGCAAAAAGAAATCTTTAGTTTCTTAAATAATGAGATGACAATTAAAATAAAAATAAGTAAATAAAAATATAAAGATTAAATTATTTTATTAAAATTAAAAATAAAATTAGAAGGTTTACCTAAGGTAATGATTTCATAATAACTTATTTACATTACATGACTTTCATCTAAGAACTTGTATTTCTGCACAGATAGTCAGTATTACTGATGTTCTAAGATACCATACATCTATTTATATGAACATTTAATTATTTTAAAAACCAAATTAGCTGAATTATTTGATAACTAGCAGAAGGATTATAAACAAGGGGTATAAAGGAAAACAGACAAGTGCTTGGTAGAGTGTACAGGGATCTATGTTGAGTCTGACATAATTGATCAGGCTAATTGCATGCTTCCTGATAGTTTGAAAAACAGAATGAGTTCTTTAGTGAAATTATTGGATAAAAAAGTATTGAAAATCCAAATTCTTAAGTGAATACCACAACTAATGTCCAAAACAAGTTACTATTTTCATTAACCAGTTCATCTTAATATCAGTCAAATTGAGAGATGAAGAATTAGGAGAGGAAGGAAGTATACTGGATGATTTCTTTACATTAACAATGCTAACAAAGATGGGAAAAACATTTGGAACAGAACAGTATATACAGAACACTATGCTAGAAGTCATACAATTTTGACTGTTTTAAGAAGTTGATTCTCAAGTTATCTTTAGGAGAGAGAAAGGAAACAGTGCAGAAAACATATTAGATTTTACTATTAACAAAAATGGTGACCAAGAGAACATCAGTAACTCCAACCTATCTCCCTACTTTCTCATAGATATATAATGCTTATCAGAATAAACTAAACATGTATTGACAGAATATGTGACAATGATCAGGGCACTTGAAGGGAAAAAACAAGTTTTTATAAGTGATACCTTATAATAGACCGCTTCTTTACCATCACACAATTGACTGAAAGTTATAAAGAATACATGATCCCACTGTGTTTATTTGTTAACTATAAAAAAGCAAAATGTGATATGACATGGCAAAATTTCTCCACAAACCTCTCCCACAAGATGTTTCCCACTCATATTACAAAACTACTTCAGATTCCTCAAGTGATATAATAATATCATTGGTTGTTGACCATCTGATCATTAATATCACTCACAGCATAAACAGAGAGACACTATGCTCACAGGAGGTCTTTATTCCTGCTGTGGTAGAGAACTGTCACCAAGTTCAAGTTGGGGAGCCCTGGATACTACTGTTCACAGATGCCATTGAACTAATTGCAGTAATCCCTGAGAAACTGAAGAGCTTCCTCAATGAACTACATCATCACTCACAAGAATTTAGCCTCACTGTCCACACAAGGTGAGATCATAGATTTTGACTTAGAGTTCAATCCTTTAATTTTACAAATCAAGAACTTCTGGCCCCCGAAACAAGAAATAATAGAGCAAGTTCATACAATTGGCCAAGCCAGGTTTTGATCTGCAGTCCTCTGAGTATAACTGCAGAACACTTGTGACTTTATCACATTGTTACCATATAGCCTGATATCTATGCCTATCATCTTCACAATTATATGCAGTTACATAAATAATATAGGACCTGGCTATTAGTTACACAATCAACTAGCATTTGTCAGGAGACTTTGTTAAGGTGGCAAAGAAGTGGAAATTTTAGAGATGGGGAATGGCTGAACAAGTTGTGATATATGATTGTGATGACTATTGAGCTATAAGAAATGATGAGCTAGGTGATCTTAGAAAAACATGGATAGAGTGTCATGAAATAATAAAGAAATGAGCAGAACTAAGAGAATGGTGTATACAGTAACAGCAATGTTGTTTTAAAAACAACTTTGAGCAAATATATTCATCTTGACTATTAAATATATCCAAATTAACTAGAAAGGACATATGAAGGAAGACACCATCTGCGTCCAGAGAAAGGACTGATAAACAGAAGTATCTTTGCCAAGAAAACCCCAAATAGGGTCAGGAAAGTCAGACATGACTAAAAAATAGCTGAACAACTGAGAATATGTCAGGCATTGTGTTAAATTCTGGGGACACAGAGAAGTGGGGGAGAAGTCCCTGCTCTCAAAGATCTCACAGTCTAATGGGGAAACAACATGCAAACAGCTATATAAAAAAGATAAATTAAGGGCTGGCTAGGTGGCACAGTGAATAGAGCACTGGCTCTGGAGTCAGGAGGACCTGAGTTCAAATCCAGCCTCAGACACAAAAAACCAGCCATGTGACTTTGGGCAAGTCACTTAAGCCCAGTTGCCCCTCCAAAAGAAAAAAAAAGATAAATTAGAGATAATCATATAAGAAAATCACTAGCATTAAAGGGTATCAGGAAAAGCCTCTTACAGAAGATAAGACTTTCAGCTGAAATTTGAAGGAAACCAGGGAACTTGGGAGGAAAATATTCCAGGCATTAGTGACAGTCAGTGAAAATACTCAGAATCAAGGGATGGAGCAACATGTGCAAAAAACAACAAGGTCAGAATCAATGAATGCCGAGTGAAATAAGGTGTAAGAAGACTGAAAAGGCAGAAAGGGGCTAAGAAATGAAGGGACTATAAACAGAGGGTGTATATTGGATACTGGACGCAATAGGGAGCCACTGGAACTTATTGAAAGGGGGTGGGGATGGGAGTGAGGGTCATACAGTTAAACCTGCACTTTAAGATTGGTTTTACAGTTAAGGGGAGGCTGGATAGATAGAGAGAGAGAGAGAAATAGAAAGAGAGAAAAGATAGATAAATAGAAAGAGAAAGAAAGATAAGGACATAGCATATATGTATAAATATATTAGTATATACGTATATACATATATATTAGTATAAGACTTTCTTCACCAAATGCATAAAGTATTTAAATATAAAACAAATTCAATAAACCTGACCCCATCTCTTTGTATAATCAAATGCTTTTCAACCTATGTATACTCAAACACCAATATACAATGAGGATCGAGAAATATAGCAAAATGGATTTTCCCCACAACCACAGATCCTCTGTGCATGTGACCACTAGAGTTACTGAGACTATTCTGCTCTTCTCAAACAAGCCATGGCCCATCCTCCACCCTCACATCAATGTTTTGCTTGGAGTTTGCCTCCAGAGTGAATAGTATGCCTACAGCTCTTTATCCAAGACCCTAGAGCAGAAATTCTTACCCTGCGATCTGTGAACTTTTAAAAATATATTTTTATAACTATATTTCAATATAATTTATTTCCTTTGTAAATGTTTAAATATATGTATATACATATTATCCATTTACAAATATCATTCTTGGAAGTGTTCACCAGACTTATAAGGGAGTTATTGACACCACACACAAAAAAATGTTAAGAATTGCATATTAGAGACACTAAGGTACTAAGACAACATTGGAGCTTTTAAACATTCCCATAATGACTGAGTCAAAAAATTCACTTAACTATGAAAAAAACAACTTTCTCTATAGTGTTCCTAACAAACTAAGTGGTGCACCAGATAAAGTGCTTGATCAGGACTCAGTATACAGTTCAAAATTGCTTTCTAGAATGGCTGGATTAATTCCCAGCACCAACAGTGCATTGATGTGTTCATTTTCCCAGAGTCCCTCTAACACTAAGCAGTGGTTCTCAACCTTCCTAATGCCATGACCCTTTAATACAGTTTCTCATGTTGTGGTGACTCCCTACCATAAAATTATTTTTGTTGCTACTACATAACTGTAATTTTGCTACTGTTGTGAATCTATCTGATATGCAGGATGTATTTTCATTGTTACAAATTGAACATAACCCATAGGTTAAGAATCGCTGCAACAGATGTCATTCTCCAATTTTGGCATCTTTGCCAGTTTGATGGGGTTTAAGTAGCTAGATGTTTCAATGGATAAAGCACCAGACCCAGAGTCAGGAAGACTTGAGTTCAAATCCAGTCCTAGAAACTTACTAGTTGGGTTACCCTTAAGTAAATCTTCAGTTTCTTCATGTGCAAAATAGGGGAAATAATATCTAATTCTCAAGCCTGTCATAAGAATAAAATAAATCAGCATTTGTGAAACACTTTGCAAATTGTAAAGTGTTATTGTCATAATAAAAATAAAATCCAACATTTATATAAGGCTTACTATGCTCTGGGCACCAGGCTAAGTACTTTACAATTTTTATTATTATCTTATTTGGTCCTCACAACAACCCTGGGAGGTAAGTGCTACTACTATCTGCATTTATTAGGAAACTGAGGCAAACAGGGGTTAAGTGACTCACCTAAGATTCACCTCACTAGTAAGTATCTGGAGCCACCTCTGAACTCAAGGCTTCTGACTCTACCTACCTGCCTCAGTTATTATCATTACTGATGTCATTATTAAATGTGTCTAATGAAGAGAAACTTACCACCTCCAGAAGCTTCTCATTCCACTCTTGAACAATATATCTGATTGTAAAGAAAACAAAAGTTTTATAGCAATTCAACAAGCCCTTAGTGAGAATCTACTATAGGACAGGTTAGGCCCTGAGAATACAAAAATAAAAAAGGAAGCGATCCTTGTCCTTAAGGAACTTTTATTTTAGGGGATAAGAAGGGATAGCAAATATACAGATAAGAACAAGAGAAACGTGTTTTTTTAAAGTAGTTTCTGGGGACCCAGGGAAATTAAGACAGGCCTCTTTTAAACAAGTATATGATCTTTGAAACTAAAAATTTTAAGATACATGTGAGATCATTTAATTTAACCTGCACTTATTGAAAACAACAACAACCACCTTCCTCTAGCAGGAGGCCTCTGAACTGAATTCTAAAGAAGGATAAGAATTCTAGGAAGCAAAAGGGAGGAGGGAGAACGTCCTAGGCTTAGAAGACAGCCTATACAAAGACACAGAGGTGATGACTATATCATGAAGGAGAAACAGAAGTATGGCATTTTGAGGGAGAGTACCATAAGATCAGTCTGAGAATACCGGTTGAAGTCATAATGAAAAAGACATTAAATGTATGAAAATTTTGTATTTTATCCAAGAGGCAAGAGGAAACCATTAAAGATTCTCAAGCAAGAGAAAGGCACTTATTTTAATAATGGCCATTTTACAGCTATAAGGATAACACTGCAGATGATGGCTTGGTGGGGGGAGAGACTGGCATCAGAGAAATCAATTAGGGATCCATTTCAAGAGGCAAGGTAAAAAGACATCAATTAGGGTGGCATCTATGTTTCTGAAATAAGAGGACAGATAGGTCTAAGAGATGTGTAGAAGGAGAATCAAGAGTTCTTGGCAACTGATTGGATGCAGATATCAAGGCTTAGTCTACCACTCTGCAATCTCCATTTGTTCCAAGTTCTGTCTTCCGGCATAAAGCAGAAGTCTTTTTAATGTAACAGCTTTTTAAGAATACTTGAAGACAGATTCCTTATGAGCTGATCCCATGTCTTTTCTACTACAGACTAAATATTCCCAGTTCCCTTAGTAATCCTTGCTTAACATATAACCTCTTTGAATTAACTCATTCTTTCCATTTGTGAATTGAGATAGCAAATACTCACACTCTGGTATAATCTATAATAAAAAGAAAATCCATCTAAGTCATTAAATCAATTGAAGGCTCTTACTTTTCATTCTATTCTTAAGTATTTCGAATTGCACCTTGATCCATAGTTGTCCTTTCTGAATACTTGTCCTATTGAAGGCCAAATAGATTCCTTATAAAATACCTAAAATTTTAAAACTTCAGTTATTCCACATAATAATTTATCTTTATAGTGCCTTTCATGTCTGAATCTAAAAAGTTGATTTTCAAAAAGAGACCAGTACAACCTTAACTATCTTTTTTATGATAATCTTGTATGACCAAGTCTTTCCATCTTACAGGTAATGGAGGAAATTTTAAATGCTGTGGTGCCACCTTGTGGTTATTTCCCATAGTACAAACATCATTTAAGAGTTTCCTATTATAGAACCATAACAAAAAGTAAAAGTAAAAGAAAATCATATTCATGTCCTTTGGTTCTTTATCTACTTGATCTGTAAAGAATTACTGGTTTGGTAAATGGCGGGGTAAGAGTTCATCTAAGTTTGGAAACTGCAAGATTCAATTCTTAACTAAAGAGGAAGTCAATTATAAGCATGAGAGATTGCCCTAGCTTATGCCATCATTTTGTTAAAATGAGTGGCCATTTCACCCAATCATTCCTTGTACATTGTTGTGAGCGGAGAGAGGAGTAGTTAGAAAAATCACTATTTTTTGAGGGCAAAATCTCTGTGATACACAAAAAATGAGATCCCTTGCCTCCTAGGTTTTAGTCCTTGAAAAACTCCTACAAATCAGACCCTCTTTCTGAAGGAGCACTAGATAATGAGCCTTTAGCAACCAGACTGCATGGGCTCTGGGCTATGCTTTACTAAATGATTGCACTGTGGGCTAAACAGCTGCATGATGCTAAGGAAGCTTCATGATGAATGGATGGGATTTGCCAAAAAGTCCCAAAGGGACCTACTTAACACCGAAGCAGGTTTGATGAATGCACTTGGTAAGCAATCATATGTAACAGACCATGAATAGCCACTGAATAATGCATAGCCCTTCCTATGTTTGGGAGACATAACATGAATATGAATACAATTGTGAATTCTCTTTTCTATACTGGGGTTGTCTGACATCTCAGGGATGAAGAAAAAAATCTCGAAATTATCACTTTGATAAACAAATCTACACCTGTGTGGCAATGCTGCTATAAAGAGGTAGCCTTTTTTCTGGCTACCTTCCCCAGAGAAATATCAGCAGAAGAAAGAAAAAAAAGAGAAGAAGCCATCTTTGTGACTGATTATTCTAGTATCATATTCTTTGTTCCTGATCTGTATGGTGGCCCAGGTCATACAATTTAAACATAATATTAAAGGAATGACAGGCAACCTGACATAATGGATAGAGGGCAGGCCATGAAGTCAGGAAGAACCAGGAATAAGCCTTGCCTCTGACATATGCTGTGTGACCATAAGTAAGTCATTTAACCCCTTCTTGCCCTAGGCAAGTCTTTAAGACGATAAATTATAGACCAGTTGCCTATCTGTCTTAGTGAATAGGGTTTCCATACCAGGAATTCTATATGCAAATGAAATCACAGATCCAGATGGGCAAACACACATACACACAAACAATACATACATATGTATACACACATATGCACACATACATGTATGTGTAGATGTGTATGCACTATGTCTATACATTATATTGTGTGTATGATTACAATAGATTGATACCAACCACAACTAAAAGCAGAAAATGTATCAGAATCTAGCAAATATTTTAAAATTTTATTATATCTGAAAGACCATCTGTCCTTCCAAATTGTTTGAGGAAATGGCACTGTAGAACTCACCTAAAACATAAAAACTACATTTAAAAAAGCAATGCAGTTTTAAAATTATATTTCATTATATTTATTGGTAAAGCAGCATAGCACAGCAGCTTGAAAGCCAGTTTCATAATTAAGGAAAGAGACAGAGACGCAAACACAGAGGGAGACAGACAGAGAAAGAGAGAGAGAGGTGGGGGCGGGGACAGAGAGACAGATACAGAAAGAAACAGAGACAGAGAGAAATCCTCTGGGTAGGGAAAGATGCAAAAGCAATACATTGACTAATTAATAGGGATTCCATGACATTCATACTTTCTTATACTAGGCAATTCCTGCTCATATTTTTCCACAAATCTTCCAATAAGAACACATTTGACATACTGATCACCTTTCTTTAATCTCATGATTTTGTGTTCTTACAGATGGAGAACACGGGCTGGTCATCAATTGTCGCTATCTCTCATTACATGGATGTTCTACCTTCTTTTCTAACCATTTATCTCTGTGATGATTATCTTTTACACATCTTCCCTTATACCTTCTTCATTGTTGATATTCTACATCCTACTCAAGCTCAGCAGAGAATTTACCACTGTCTGTTGCATAACCTGTTACTTAAATCCTTCACACTGGTATTCCATATCTCAGGAACATTTAGCATCACTAGAAGAAAAACAGGCCCTTGTCTCAGAAAAGAAAAATGTGAAATCATTAAAAGTATTTTGCAATTTTCTAAAGGCAATCCAGCAAGGTCTCCACCTCTTATACAATTCTAAGCCCATTTCATTATCAATTCTGAGTATTTGTGCACAATACTGTCAAGACAGATCATTCTTAATAGGCTTTGCATCCAACTATCTATCATAACCTGGGGAAAATGTCATTCTTCATCTACTTGGTTTTTTTCTTATATGGATAGTTGGCTGAACTCTAGTGAAAGATCATGAATCTCAGTAGACGGTGCCATGTTCCAAAGACTGATTTAACCAGGACAACGTCAAATCTCTCTTCAATTTAGACTCAGAATCAGAGAAGGTGAAAATTTGAAGGGGCCTCTAGTCCAACCCATATCCCAAAAAAATCCCTTCTATGATATAACTAACAAGAGTCCATCCATTCTCCCCCGAAAGATTTCCAAGGAAAGGGATTCCATCACTTGCTGAGGTAGCCCATTCCACATTTGACAAATTTAATTACAAGGAATTTTTCCCTGATATTAAACCTAAATTTGCCTCCTTTGCAACTTCTTGCTATTTTAGCTGGTTTTGCTTCTTCTGGGCCAAACAGAAGTAGTTCATTTCCTTAATTATACGACAACATTTTAGATACTTGAACATAACTATCTTGTTCCCCGTGAGTCTTCTTTATTTCTTTTTCCAAACCAAATTAATGATTTTATATTTCTCCATAAATTCAAAAGAGTGTCTTTCACTTATAAAAACCTACAAAATGATGGAGTATAAATAGACAAAACAACAGATATTCTGAAAATGATTTCGGGCTTTTCATGAACTACAAATTTAATATGAGTGATCTGTGTAATGTGGCAACCAAAACAAATTAATGTAATCTTAGACTTCAGTATGAGGCATATCTTTCAGTAATATAGAGTTAACAATCTATTCCTCTGTTATCTGATATTGTAGGTGATATGTTTTAATAAAGATATTCTTAGGTTAAAGAATGCCCAGAAGAAGGCAATGAGGATGGTGAAGGAAATTGAGTATATAACATATAGATATCAGTTGAAGGAACCTAACATGCTTAATGTAGAAAGAAGACAAGGGTACCATAACTGCCCTCAGATATTCAAAGACCTGTCAAGTGATGAAGAATTAGGCTCATTCTATTTGGCCCAAAAGGACATAACAAGAAACAATGAATGAAAGTTACAATTAGAGAAGTTCCAGATTGATATGGGTGTGGAGGGAGCCTCCTAACAATTAGAACTACCCAAAAGAGGAAGAAAATCCATCAAGAGATGGTGGATTCCACCCACTTAGAGGAATTCAAGCAGGAGCTGGATGAGCATTTGCTCACTATTTTATTTACTCACTATTTTAAACGGGGATTCCTTTAACACAATGATTAACAAATTATGTCCCAATCCAGTATACCACCTGTTTCTGTACAGCTATAAACTAAGAATGGGTTTACATTTATCTTAAAAATTGTGGCTGAAGGAATTGGTGATGGTAACTCTAGAGAAGAATCACAGAATCTGAGAGTTGGAAGGGACTTCAGTACCCATCTAGTCCAATGCATACACTAAATCAAGAGTTGACAAACTACTTCCTGCTGCCTGTTTTTGTACAACCTATGAACTAAGAATGGTTTTTCTAATGATTTAAAGTATAACTAGGGGACTAAACATTCCAAGTTCTTTCAACAAACCCTCATATGACATGGATTAGAGATCTGTTTGTCCTCTTCTGGATATCCTCTAGCTTGTCAATATCATCCTGGTATCAAGGACTAAACACAGATCTCCAAATGAGAACTGACCAAGGTACAATGGCATAAGGACCATCACATTGCTATTCCAGGAAGCTATCCAACCAATGATCTAACCCAAAACTGTCCCAGTTTTTGGCTACCACAACATATTACTGACCCACTTTGAACATGAAATCCACTAAAACTACTGGATCATCATTCCTGTCGATTTGTATTCCCCCCCATTCATAGCAGAGAAGATGATTTTACATCCAAGCATAAGACTGCATTTATCAAGATTTCTGATCCTGACTCTATCACCCAGGGTGTTAGTTATCCCTGGCCCTTCTTCTTGCCTTCTTTCTACCTACACAAATGATCAGGCCATGAGCTTCTTGAGGACAGGGACTGTCTTCTATTTTTCTATCTAACCCTAGCACTTAGCAAAGTGCCTGGCACATAATGAATGCTCAATTAATGTTTATTGACTAGCCATCCCAGCTCTGTGACATGTGCAAATATGATGAGCATGCCATCTATGCAGTCTTCATGCTGCACCAAAAAACAGGCTTTTTAGCAAGAGCAAACATGTTTGACCTCTTCCCTTTGTATGCTTCATTTGATATTGTTGTTCAAGCATTTCAGTCATGACCTACTCTTCATGATCTCATTTGGTGTTTTCTTGGCAAAGAGGCTGGAGTAGTTTGCCATTTCCTTCTCCAACTCATTTTGCAGATGAGGAAACTGAGGCAGGGTTAAGTGATTTGCCCAGGATCACACAGTTAGTAAGTGTCTGAGGCCAGATTGGACTCAAGTCTTCCAGAAACGAGGCCCAGCACTATATACTGCACCATCTAGCTGCCCTCATTTGATATTAATAATCAGTAAAAACAAATCGTTTCCATTGTTATATTTTTTAAAGAATATTATGTTATCTTAGTGTACTAGATTATAAACTACCTGTAGGCAGAGACCATGGCTTAACTGTTGTAATGTCATTCTCTTGATCAAATACCGCCATAGTCCCAATGACTCCTCATTGATGTCTAAATTTCTTTTGGCTAATATTCAAGATCCTTTACACTTTGACTCTGATCTAAATTTTTATCTTTTACTTTAACTTTTAGCCTTCCACTTTAACTAATATGATTGACTCACTGTCCCCAAACATACCATTTTCTCTCTATCCATATTTCTACTATTCTTTCTCTCCTGGAAAGTGCTCCTTCCTCTATGTGCCTTCTTTAAATCCTTCACATCCTTAAGAAACACTTGAAATCAAAACTTTTTAAATAATTATTTATTTTTAGTTTTCAATATTCCCTTTCATAAGGTTTTGAGTTTTGAATTTTCTCCCCCATCTTCTCCTCCTCCCCAATACAGCATGCAATCTGATATAGGCTTTACTTATACATTTATATTAAATGTGCTTTCACATTAGTCATGATTTAAATAAGAATTAGAACTAATGTTAGGAACCATAAGAAGGAAGAAACAAAACAAAACGACAAAAAAAAATTAGAGCAAATAGTATGTTTCCATCTGCATTCAGAATCCAAAGTTCTTTCTCTGAGTGTGGATAGCATTTTCCATCATTAATCTTTTGGAGTTGTCTTAGATATTTGCAATGCTCAGAACAGCTAAGTCTGTCAAGGTCAGTCATTATACAATGTGGCTGTTACTGTATACAGTGTTCTCCTACTTCTGCTCATTTCACTCAACAACAGTTCATATAAGTCTTTCCAGGTTTTTCTGAAGTCTGCCTGCTCATCATTTCTTCTAGCACAATAGTATTCCATTACATTCATATACCACAACTTATTTAGTCATTCACCAATTGATAGACATCCCCTCAATTTCCAATTCTTTGCCACCACAGAAAGAGCCACTATAAATATTTTTGTACATGTGGGTCCTTTTCCCATTTTTATGATATCTTTGGGATACAGACCTAGAAGTGATATTGCTGGTTCAAAGGGAATGCACAATTTTATAGTTTTTTTGACATAGTTCCAAATCACTCTCTAGAACTGCTGGATCAGTTCACAACTCCATCAACAATACATTATTATTTCAATTTTCTCACATCTTCTCGACATTTGTCATTTCCCTATTTTGTCATGTTAGCTAATCTGATAGGTATGATGTGGTATCTCAGAGTTGTTTTGATTTGCATTTCTCTAATCAATAGTGGAAATCATAACTTTTCTATAAAAAGTTCTCTAACCATAAATTGGGCCGTGGGGTATCCTGTTCTAGTAAGCTTCCACCGTGTAATTCAGGGCTTTTTTTTTTTCCTTACAGGTCCCAATTATTCACCCATTTGTTCTTATCCACTAACCATTCTTTTAGCTAGTTAGTTCTCCTTTTGGACCCACTGAGGAAAGCGCTAAAGTATCACAGTTATTATCCCTTCATCTCAGAGGGAACCAGATCATCTAAATCTAATATATTCTTGCTTTATGCAAGGAAAAGTAGCCAAAATTGTTCCATAAATGAGGGTAGAGATGACCAGTATTTTTATATTTTAAAACTTCATTCAAGTGCAGAGAGAAACAATTTTAAATTGATAAGATAGAAAGAGTACTGTTTTTGGAGTCAGAGTCCTTGGTTTCAAATCCTGGTTTAATTGTTTATTAACCAAGTAACATAGACCAAGCCATTTAATCTTGGTAGGACTCAGTTTCCCTTCTTTTTTTCCCTTCCTTTTGTAAAGCATTATTTATGTCAAAGCAAGAATAGGTAACCACAGAGGATGTGAAATTACAGAGAAATTCTGACATGTATCCCATCCCCAGAGAAGGCTCAGCTGACCACAACTCATTTTCATTCCAATTCTGGCTATTTTCTCCATTTCAAGAGATCATTTTTCTTACTCTGGTAGAAGCAGTTCAGAAATCTGCCATATTAAACTGTCACAAAGAAACAAGACAATAAAAGATCCCAGATAGTAATGAAACCTTAGCAGCACTGTCTGTCACAGAAACAGCTATCACCAAATCAGGGCAATAATGAATTTAAGAGGTAATTTAACCCATCTTCTGGGACTATCTTGAGATTCAAGAGACAGACTTGGTAAATTCTATTATGTGTAACAATCAATTATGCTTGCAAATTGGGGATGCATAGAGTTACCTGAAATTGTGAAGTAAATTGGTCCCTTTCTAAAGGGCAAGTAAAAAGAACCATGAATTGGCATTAGGTTAAAAAAAAATTTAAGTCATCTTGAGGTTACATTTTGACAGAGTAATTAAAGAAATATCTGCTCTTAGTCCTGAAACACATATGCAAGAATTTGATTACTTGGAAAGACATAAGCATTTTACTATTGCCTGCCTCAAAATGAATATTTTAGCTAATAGGTTGCTTTCATCCCCTAATGCTGTGAAACCTTTAGAAAAAGTCCCTTTTAAAATTGTTGAATCAAAAATATGGATTCATTTATTATTCTCATACTTTATTCATGAATAATTAAAGGCAGAGAAGAGCTGATTAGTCCTTATATCATAGTAGATGGAAAAAATTGAAAGGCATGTGTATTGGAAATGTTTATTTGGAGATAGTGAGTTGAATTAAACCCTGCCTTTGGATGCAAGGCTAATGGTTCTTTGCTGAATTATTTGGTAGTGATAAGAACGTGAGCCTTTATTCCAATTTTCTTTGTAATATCATAACATTAATCATGAAAACTAATCACTATTAATTGTATAATGGGATAATAGGGGAATGTGAAAAAATGATAATAATAGTGAACATTAACATAACTATGTTACACAGTGCTTTATATACATTATCTCATTTGATCCTCACAACAACCTTGTGAGATAGTAGCTAATTAGAGACAGTAAAGTATATCCTTCTTTACTAATCACTCAAGAAATCTTTGTGGCACCTAAGCGATGAAGAGCCAAGATTGTTGCCCAAAGCACAAGCAACAGTCACCAACTTAGTGTGTTTCCATATGTATACAGAAATGATCATAAGAAATGAAATGGAATCATCTGCCCAAAGATACCAAGTGGACAAGTTCTGTTCATTAAAGTTAATTTCAAATAGCTGTCAAATTTTTACAAAAGTGTAAAACAAACTTTAGAATATATGCTATCAAAGAGAGAACAGAGGCAGCATATAATAATGGAATTAGGGCTAACCTTGAGTCTCTGACAAATAAATGTTTGCTGAATGACCCTGGGCAAGGCACTTAACCTCTCACCTCCCCCAGAAAACTAACACCTTAATTTGAAGAACATGCTGCAGAAAATCTGAAAATCTACATTGATAAAGGGAGTTTCATCACCGCGAGTTTTCATACTAATTAAATCATAGGACTGGAATAAAAATAAAGTAAATAAAGTAAATAAATAAAACTTACCCATCAATGTGCCCAAATTCTTACATGCCTTAAAAATTTGCCTTAGCGCCTCAGCTTCACAGAATCTCAGAGTTGGAAGGGACTTTGGTAGATATCCACAAACTCATCCCTCAACTAATTACTGAGCAATTGGTCATCCAGACTTGGTATTAAGTCCT
>CM053586.1:294528738-294547406 GCA_028646515.1 Pseudochirops corinnae | reverse complement strand
TTCCCCCTTACATCAAGTTCAAATTTGCCTCTTTGAAATTCCACTTATCACTCCCTTCCAAGTCCCAAGTCCTAATTATTGATAAACAGATGATGAAGAACTCAACTAATTAAACTAATTTCATTTCTCTCTAAAGATGCCAGAATGTTCTCACGCGTTGATGTAAGCATTCTATGGCATGTTCAATGTATTTAGCCCAATAACTTAAAAAAAAAAATCCTGCTACCCCATTACTATCATCTTTAATTATGTTTTTCATATCCATTAGTAAATGTCTTTAGCTATTCTAAGAATTTACTTACATTGGTCATTATCTATCTTGAATTAAATAAAGCGGACATGGCCTACCTGACCAGTGAAACAATACTGCCACACAGATATTGGCCAAAAGTGCTTTAAGGCAGCTCTCAGTGATTATCTTCAAGAGCCCTGACCTTCTACCTGTTTAGCACCTCCCATCACTACCAAAAAGATTTACTCTACGTTTCCTTCCAAGTCACCCTATGCATTCACATATTAATGGTTTTCCTATAGCCAGAGAATTAATAGGCCTAGAAACAGATGCTCATTTACAGTAAGTACTACTGCAAGATCCAATTGGGCTTTATGCATGGCTGATAGCAAGCTGTCCCCGAAGAGTTGTTCCTTAAATGTTCTCTATTTTGAGATTCACATTTTTGTAATTTTATTAAGTTGGAAATTAACATTTGCTGGCTAATAGTGCATCACTGACTGAAAAGAACTGTACTTTGGGACCTTTAAAAGACTATATTCCTTCCAAGTATTCAACACCATCTTTCCCTGGTCAAATATAAACCAGGTTGGGTGAATTCCAGAGGAAACTTCATCCAGTTTTTGGCCAAAGAGATTGATGGATCTGATATATAATTAGAGGGCTCTACAAGGGAAATGAACTCCAAAGCAGCCAAGAGCAGATGCCATGGTTCTCTCTCAGGATCTGCTATGAAAAGAAATGGTTCTCTCAAACACAAAAAGCAACGCATCTAAAAAGTCCTGTGAGATCTGCCTTGTTTCAAATCTTTGCTCCAAAACTAAAGTATGTGGGGGAGTGGGTGAGGAGGATAGTCAGGCTGATGGCATTTTTCAAAGGCCTTAAATATGGAATCATAGAATGTTAGAAGACATCATAAAGATTGCCTAGTTCAAATCCCTTTATAGATGAGAAAACTGAGTGCCAGAAATATCAAGTGACTTATCCAAAGTCACACAGGTAGTTGGCAACAGAGATAAAATGAAAAATAAAATTCCTAACTCCCAATTCAGGGCCTTGTCCTGCCTTCCACCATCCCCATTCTACAGAGTCCTAATTAAGAAATTTTGCACCTGAGGAAGGAACCAAAAACTACTCCCAAGGCCAATAGCATATTAAGGTTATTCCTACCTCTATCCACAGAGGAATCTGGACATTCAGAGGCTTCCCATTTTAACTAATAATTCTAGAGAAGTTCCTATTAAGATCAGGTATTTCTTCACACTTGGCACATGATATGCCTTATTACTTACAAGCAAGGGAAAAATGGCAGCTCTTAAAGGAAATAGCTGGGGAAGGGAACTAAAATTTGTCTTGAAGACAACCCCATTTAAACCTTACAAGTATCATAATAGAGTGAGAAGGTACCTTAGAGATCAGAACCTAGGATTCAGGGAAAGCTTAGAGGAGAAGAGGGAGAGAAAGTGGGCTTTGTTTCTTCCTGGCACCAACCTCTCACATGTCCAACCCCACACCCATCCCCATCCTTGGGAAAGTTTGAGAAGTCAGGACATTAAAGAAACAAAAGCAGTTTGAGAGTTAGGGAAGACAGAAGTATCCCCAAGAATGCAAGACCCCACAGCAGGGGATGAAGAACTGTTGCCCTCTTCTGCTCTGCCCTTCCTGAAATGAACCAACATTCTTTATCCCAGGGTCCACTGTGCTGAGAGTCAGTGGAGAAATGCTAAAATCAAAATAGTCCTATCCCTAGACATCCAGGAAACAAAAGCCCTGAAGTACTCCTCTACTGATTCTCAGGTGATCATTTTCAATATCCTAGCAATATTTCCAATCTTCTACTCAATCTCATTCCATCCCCCAAGTCTCTTGTTCAAAAGAAAGTTTGAAAAGCTAGACAGAGTAAGATTCAAAGATAAATAAAAGATCGCAGAGCAGGACATGTTATCTCCCTTTATCAGCTTGGCCCTTTCTATGGAGTCTTCCATTCTGGGCTGATAGTACTTGGGGGTTTGATTTTCAATCCACCCCTTGGGCCTGAGGCTGCCTAACACTTACAATTCTCCCCTTCTCTGCAGGGTCAGGTACTCTTAATTCAGGAAATAATATGAAAAGAATTCCATAAGATAGAGCCATATGTGCAACCCTAGCTGATCCACTTTCCCAGTGGAGGGCACATCTACTTTTACCATCCTGTGAGTTACTGATAGAACCTCACTATACCTCCGTCCTGTCACTAGGCTTCTCCTTACCTTTTTTTGTTAGAGGACTGTTGGCAGTGATCCTTTAAATTTGCTGCACAGTGACAAATTTCCTACTCAGAGGTAAAGCCCAGTTCTGGGGTAAAGCCATAGATTCCCGTCCCCGATAACTACCATGTAATGAAAATAGATTACATTCACTCACCTACTTAAAATTACTATTTTTATTTAATTTATATATTGGCTTTACTGAATATGTGAAAAACCAAAAGATATTTTGACAAAAAAAGCAATATAAAAATACACAAAATAACAACAAAGTTGCAAAGAAAGGCAGCTTCTGGGATATTGTGCCAACAAGCTGGTGAAATAGACACTACTCTCAATAATGATTAATGATAGAGACAGAGAGAGAGAAATATAGAGGTAAATGCAGATAGACAAAGAGAGGCAGGAGTGGGAAGAGGAGACAGACTGACAATAGACAGAGACACAGATATACAGAGAGAAGGAGAGGAAGAGAGAGGATACTTGAACAAGGTAAAGTCCTTAGAAATTACCACTAGAGGAGCTAAAGGGGGGGGAGCCAAGATGGTGGCAAAGGAGCAGGAACACTTCACAGCTCCCACATAATCACCTCAAATACCCATAAAATATGACTCTAAACAGATTTTAGGGCTCCAGAACTCACAACATTACAGAAAAACACATCTCCCAGTGAAGGCAGCTTGGAAGGTGGGACAGGAAGGGCTCATTGCACCATGCTGGGAGCCGAAACCAGCACAGCCTGAAACCGTGGCTTGGCCCCAGGGCAGCCAGGACAAGGCCCAGCTAGAGCCTTCAGGAGAGTGGATCAGTGGCCGCTGTGGCGATTTCCAGGATTATCAAGCCACAATAAATAAGGACTAAGTGAAAGGTTAGTGAAACTCAGCTAAATCTGGGGGAGAGGATCTGGCCAAACTGCCTCCAGGGCAAGGAAGTAGCAGAAGCAGCAGCCGCCTCCACTTGGCTGCTTCAGAGTTCTCGGCCTGCAAGTTGCAGGGGAGCCAAGCGATCATTCAGAGGCTAAGTGCTCTTGCCTTAAGCTGCCTGGATCAGATCGTGGTCTTGGGTGGTGGTGCTGGGGTATGTTTTAAGTGAGGCAAAGCTACTGGAGGCTGCAGCAGCCCCCTACTGGCTCCAGCAGCTGCAAAAACACCAGTGATTTGGGACAAAGTGCTCCCCTCTGGAAGCAGAGTTCCACAGAGCCAAGAAGTCAAGTAATTGGCTGGCAACGTGAGCAGGCAAAGGAAGCAAAGTAAGAACAACAATCCAACTTTAGATTCCTTTTTTGGGGACAAAAAGGATCAAAGCACGGAAAGGCAGGAAGACAACACAGTCAGAACTCTTACACTAAAAGCTTCCAAGAAAAATGTAGACCAGTTACAAGCCATAGAGCAGCTTAAGAAGGATTTTGAAAACCAAATAAGAGAAGTAGAGGAAAAACTGGGAAGAGAAATGAGAATGACACAAGAAAATCATGAAAAGAGAGTCAACAACCTGACTGAAGAAAATAACACCTTAAAAAATAGATTAACTCAAATGGCAAAAGAGGTCCAAAAAGCCAATGAGGAGAAGAAGGCCTTAAAAAGCTGAATTTGCCAAATGGAAAAAGAATCTCAAAAGCTTTCTGAAGAGAATAATTCCTTCAAAATTAGAGTAGAGCAAATGTTTATGAGAAATCATATTGAAATAAAGATGTAATTTTTCTTATTCAAGTTCTAAGACCTCCTGAAATCTAGCCATCAATCCCAGATCATCTGACCTGCTGATGATAGGTGGGACACGTGACCCATCGAGTTATTTAATATGAGAAGGGCCTAGGCATTACACACATTTTTAGATTGTGAAAATATGGGCAACTAAAAAAAATCTTTGGAAAAGAAGAGGATTGAGGCATAAATTGATGAGCATATTAGAAGAGCAATTAGTATCCCCTGAAACGGGGGTGGTGAACCTGAGGCCTCAAGGCCACAGGGTGCCCTCTATGTCCTCAAGTACAGCCCTTTGACTGTATCCAAACTTTACAGCTTAGAGGGCTGCATGTGGCCTTGTGGCCACAGGTTCCCCACCCCTGTTTCAGGCTGGGCCTGAAACAATAATAAAGAAATAGAAATGAAATGTAGAGTTGAGGTACCTTTACTGACATTGATCAGTCTGTAAGTGTTTATTACAGTCTTACTATATGCCAAACACTGTGTTACTTGCTAGAGATGCAAAGACAAAACATGAAACCATCTCTGCCCTCAAGAAGCTCATTGCTGTTCAGTCATTTCAGTCATTTCTGATCCTTTATGACTCCATTTGAGGTTTTCTTGGAAAAAATACTGGAGTGGTTCTCCTAGGTCTGCTTACTTCACTTTGCATCTGTTCATGTAAGTCTTTTCAGATTTTTCTGAGAGCATCCTGCTCATCATTTCTTGTAGTACAATGATATTCCATCACAATCATATACAACAACTTGTTCAACCATTCCCCAATTGATGGGCATCCCCTCAGTTTCCAATTCTTTGCCACCACTGAAAGAGTTACTATACATATTTGTAATTTTGGGTCTTTTTCCCTTTTGTTTTTATCTCTTTGGGATACAGACCTAGGAGTGGTATTCCTTGGTCAAATGGTACTCATGATTTGATATCCCATTGGGCATAGTTCCAAATGGCTCTCCAGGAAGTTTGGATCAGTTCACAACTCCACCAACAGTACATCAGTGTCTCAATTTTCACATGTCGACTCCAACATTTTCTATCGTATTAGCCAATCTGATAGGTATGAGGTGGTAGTTCAGAGTTGTTTTCATTTGCATTTCTCCAATCAATAGTGATTTAAAACATCTTTTCATATAACTACAGTCTTACTTCATATGAAAACTGTTGTTCATATCTTTTGACCATTTATCAGTTAAGGAATGGTTTTTATTTCTTTAAATTTGACTCAGTTCTCTATGTAGTTGAGAAATGAGGTCTTTATCAGATGAACATGCTGTAATTTTTTTTCATAGCTATGATTACTATGTATTTCCCTCCATTTATACTATTCTCTCTCTGTTTCATCCTCCCCATTTGCAAAAAGGGTTTTACTTTTGACTTTAACTTCCCCCAATCTGCACTCCCTTCTGTCATCCCCCCTTCCTTTATCCCCTTACCCTTTTACTTTCCAGATATTTCCTTCCCTCTTTGAGACAACTGCACTAAGAGAAGGTTCACTTGCTCCCTACTATCTCTCCTCTGTTCCCTTTCACCATAAAAGCTCTTTCATACCTTTTTTATGTGAGATAATTTACCCCATTCTCTGTCTCTTTCCTCATCTTCCAGTGCATTCCTCTCTGTTATCCCTTAATTTCATTTTTGTTTTTCACAGAATCATCCCATCATATTCAACATATACTTTCTGTCTCTGTATACTCCTAACTGTTCCAATAATGAGAAAGTTTGTAGGAGTTACAAGTATCTTTTTCCCAAGTAGGAATATAAACAGTTTACCCTAATTAAAGCCCTTATGATTTCTCTTTCCTGTTTACGTTTTTATACTTCTCTTGAGTTTTTTATTTGAAAGTCAGATTTTCTATTCAGATCTAGTCCTTTTCATCAGGAATGCTTGAAAGTTCTTTATTTCATTGAATACCTATTTTTCCCCTGAACTCCTGAAGGATTATACTAAGTTTTACTGGGTATGCAATTCTTGGTTGTAATCCTAGGTCCTTTGCCCTCCAGAGTATTACATTCCAAGTCCTTCTGTTTTTTAACGTAGAAAGTGCTAAATCTGTGGCTCCATAATATTTGAATTGTTTCTTTTGGGCTTTTCTTTTTGACCTTGGAGCTCCAAAATTTGTTTATAATATTCCTGGGAGTTTTCATTTTGGGATCTCTTTCAGAAGGTGATAAGTGATTTTTTTTTCAGTTTATATTTTACTCTCTGGTTCTAGAACAGCACAGCAGTTTTTCTTGATCATTTCTTGAAATATTATGTATAGGCTTTTTTTTTTATCATGGCTTTCATGATTATTAAATTATCTCTCCTAGGTCTATTTTCTAAGAGAGTTGTTTTTCCAGTGAGATATTTCACATTATCTTCTTTTTATTCATTCTTTTGATTTCGTTTTAATGTTTCTTGGTGTCTCATGGAGTTATTAGGTTTCATTTTCCCAATTATAATTTTAAGTAATTATTTTATTCACTGAGATTTTCTACCTCCTTTTCCATTTGGTCAATTTTACTTTTTAAGGAACCCTTTTCTTCAGTGAATTTTTGTGCCTCTTTTTCCACCTGATCAATTCTGCTTTTCAAGACATTCTTCTCCTCATTGGATTTCTGTACCTCTTTTACCATTTTGCCTATTCTGTTTTTAAGGTGTTATTTTCTTCAATATTTTCATACCTCCTTTGCCAAACAATCAACTCTTTTTTCATGATATTTTTTTTTTGCTTTTTTGAGGGAGGAAAACAAGGCAGTTGGGGTTAAATGACTTGCCCAAGGTCACACAGCTAGTAAGTGTTAAGTGTCTGAGGCTGGATTTGAGCTCAGGTCCTCTTGACTCCAAGGCTGGTGCTCTATTCACTGTGTCACCAAGCAACCTTTCATGATTTTCTCCATTTTATGCTCACTTTTCTTCCTAATTTTTCTTCTACTTCTCATATTTGATTTTTAAAATCTTCTTTTGAGCTTTTCTATAGCCTGAGACCAATTCATATTATTCTTTGAGGCTTTGGATGTAGAGGTTTTTGACTTTGTTGTCTTCTGGAGTTTGTGTTTTGATTTTTCTTGTCACCACTGTAACTTGTTTTTAATTTATTTTTAGTTTTCAACATTCATTTCCCAAAGATTTTGAGTTACAGATTTTCTTCCCATCTCTCCCCTAACCCCACCCCAAGATGGCACACATACTGAATACCCCTTCCCCTAATCTGCCCTCTTTTATATCCCTCCAATTCCCCACTTACTTTCCTGTAGGACAAGATAGATTTTTATATTGATTTCTACATTGCCTATATTTCTTTTTTCCAAGTTACATGTAAAAAAACATTTTTTAAAATATTTGTTTTTAAAACTTTGAGTTCCAGATTCTCTCCCTTACCCCCTCCTCACCCATCCCCACTGAGAAGACAAGCAATTCAATCTAAGTTATGCATGTGTAGTAATGCAAAACATTTCCATAGTAGTCTTATTGTGAAAGACTAACTATATTTCCTTCCATCCTATCATGCCCCCCATTTATTCTATTTTCTCCTATCCCTTTCTCTATCTCCTATCCCTTTTCAAAAGTGTTTGCTTCTAACTACCCTCTCCCCCAAATTGCCCTCCCTTATATCATCCTCCCTCTTATCCTTCCCCCCCCCCACTTTCTGGTAGGGTAAGATACCAAATTGAGTGTGTATGTTATTCCCTCCTTAAGCTAAATCCAATGAGAATGAGGTTAACTCATTCCCTTTAACTTTCCTTCTCTTCCCCTCCATTGTAACAGCCTTCTTCTGCCTCCTTTATTTGAGATAATCCATTGCATTCTCTCTCTCCCCTTCTCCTTCTCCCAATATATTCCTCTCTCACCTCTTAATTTTATTTTTTTATATCATCTCTTCACATTCAACTCACCCTGTGCCCTCTATGGATACATGTACACACATATACACATACACATATACATACACACATACACCCATCTATTACATATATATGTAGGTGTGTATGTATGTATATATGCATATAAACACATATATAATCCCTTCAACTGTCCTCATACTGAGAAAAGTCTCATGAGTTACAAATACTACCTTTCCATGTACAAATGTAAATAGTTCAACTTCAGTAAGTTACTTATGATTTCTCTTTCTTGTTTACCTTTTCATACTTCTCTTGCTTCTTGTATTTAAATGTCTGATTTTTTGTTCAGCCCTGCTTTTTTCATCAAGAATGCTTGAAAGTCCTCCATTTCATTGAATGTCCATATTTTCCCCTGAAGTATTATACTCAATTTTGCTGGGTAGATGATTCTTGTTTTTAGTCCTAGGTCCTTTGACCTCCGAAATATCGTATTCCAAGACCTTCAATCTTTTTACGAAGAAAGCTGCTAGATTTGTGTTATCCTGATTGTGTTTCCACAATACTCAAATTGTTTTTTTTTTCCTGACAGCTTATAATATTTTCTCCTTGACCTGGGAACTCTAGAATTTAACTATAATATTCCTCGGAGTTTTCTTTTTGGGATCTTTTACAAGAGGTGATTGGTGAATTCTTTCAATTTCTATTTTGCCCTCTGGTTCTAGAATAACAAGGCAATTTTCCTTGAGAATTTCTTGAAGGATGATGTCTAGGCTCATTTTTTTTTATCATGGCTTTCAGGTCAGCCAATAATTTTTAAATTTTCTCTCTTGGATCTGTTTTCCATGTCAGTGGTTTTTCCAATGAGATATTTCACATTGCCTTCTATTTTTTCATTTGTTTGGATCCGTTTAATAGTATCTTGATTTCTCATAAAGTCATTAGCCTCCATTTGCTCCAATCTAATTCTGAAGGAATTATTCCCTTTAGTGAGCTTTTGAAATTCCTTTTCCATTCTGGCCAATTCAACTTTTTATGGCATTCTTCTCCTCATTGACTTTTTGGACCTCTTTTGCCATCTGAGTTAGTCTGTTTTTTAAGGTGTTGTTTTCTTCAATCAGGCCGTTGACTCACTTTTCATGATTTTCTTTCATCATTCTCATTTTCCTTACCAGTTTTTCCTTTTCCTCTCTTACTTGATTTTCACAATCCTTCTTGAGCTCCTCCATGGCCTATGACTAGTTCATATTTTTCTTGGAGGCTTTGATGCAGGATCTTTGACTTTGTTGTCTTCTTCTGGTTCTACGTTTTCATCTTCTTTGTCTCCAAAAAAATGATTCTATATTCTGATTTCACTCCCTCTCATTGCTCATCTTGCCAGCCAATTACTTGACTTTTGAAGTCTTTGCCATGGTAGAACTCTGCTTCCAGAGTGGAGAATGCCGTGTCCCAAATTTCTGGGGTTTTGATAGCTGTTGTCAAAGGTATGAAGAGGGCACCCTCTCTATAGCCACCACAAGCTCTGCCACCCAAGTGCTCCTCATCCCAGGACCACCATTCAAGACTGAAATCCAGATCCAAGCAGGTCAAAGCAAGAGCAATTACCTTATGAATGGTTCCTTGGTCCCCCTACTCTCTAGATATGTAGGCCTGGAGCTCAGCAGGCAACCACACAGCAGTAGCTGCAGCTGCCACAAGCTCTGCCTCCCCAGGGCCAGGGGCTGGACTGCACTCTTCTCTGACCCAGTTCCAAAGAGAGTTCCCCACTGATCTTTTACTTTCTCTTTCACATTTATGGGTTGAGAAGTCAGGGAAACAGCCACAGCTGTCAGTGATTCACTCTTCTGAAGTCTCCTCTGTAAGATCTGTGCTCTGGGTCTGGGCCAGCATGGCTCACACAGGACTACGCTCCACTCCCAGCTTAGTGTGATAAATCCTTCCTGTAGGCCTGCCAGGCTACCTTCAGTGGAAGATATATTTCTCTCTGTCACTTTGTGGGTTCTGTAGCTCTAAAATTTGTATAGAGTCATTTTTTTATAGGTATTGGAAGTGATTGGAGCAGGAGAGTCAAGCAGGTGCATGCTTTTACTCTACCATCTTGGCTCTGCCCCATAGTAACTTTGTATAGTCAGAAATTTTTCCTGTTTACTCATTTTTCCAGACTGTTTCTTGACTTTTAACCCTTTGTTAAAGTGGACTCTGTTTCCAGGGTAAAGGGGGCTTTGTCCCAAGCTTCAGGGCTTTTGTGCAGCTGTTTTCAGAGACACTACTGGGGACCTGTATATTTTCAATTCTTCCAAGGTTTTATGATCTAAGAGTAGTTGCTCTATGCTCTGTGAGTGATCACAAGCACTCTCTTCTGCCCTGAAACTGGGACCAAGGTCCCAGTTTTTCTATGGCCACAAGCTCTGCTATGCTAGTACCCCTCCTTGCCCTAGGACTGAAACTCAGGGCTGTAACCCAGGTCCAAGTATGGCCAATGCAACAGAGTACTGCCCCCAGTGCCAGTAAAGGAACTCTGTAATTTCTTACCAGTTGTCTTACCCCCTTACCATCTGTAGGCTGAGAGGTCTAAAAAGCACCACTACTGCCCCTGATTCAGTCATCCCAAGGCCTACTGCTGGTTTGCTGGGGATTGGTCTGTGCTGGACAGCACTCCACTATCCATCCACTGCAACAGACCATTCCTACTGACCTTCTAAGTTGCCTTAGACTAGAAAATTGTTTCACCCCATCACTTTGTGGTTTCTGCTTCTCCAGTATTTATCTTAGAGCATTCTTTAACACTATTTAGAAAGGTTTCAGGGAAAGTTCAGGCAACTCCATGCCTTTTCTCCACCATCTTGGCTCCATCCCTTGAGTAAAGACTTTAGTACTTTTCTATCTGTATCTCAGTGCTCATTACATTCTTTTGCACATAGCAAAAACTTAATGAATATTTTGTTATTCATTTATTCATCCACATCCCTAAAAAAAAATAGTAGATATGGAGCAAGCTCAGCCAGAGGAGAAAAGGAGTTGAGTCAAGAAAGGACTAGGAAAAGCAGCTAGCATGATTGGTTTCAAAGAAAAATTAACATGACCAGAATATTTGATTTTCAAAAATTCCAAACACAAAATTCCAAGGTAAATAAGTGCAATTGAAAAAGAAAGAATACTTAATAAAGTAAGTTTTGCCATCACTGTAAAACGATGATATAATTGTAAAGAAAAACAACTTCTTTAGGTTGTTTGGACCCAAAAAATGTGAACTAGACATTTTTCTCAGTCACAACTAAGGACAAAGAAAGAGAAATACAGAGACTGAGACAGAAAGTGATGGAAGGAAGATAGTTCAAAGGTTATAGAGAAGGAAGTGAAGGAAGGAAAGAGGGATCATCAAGAGATAAAAAAAGCATACAGGGATATAAAGATATAATTATAATTATAATTATAATTAGAAATTAGGAGAATCAAAGTTGCAAGAAAAGAAATGAAGGCACATGACCAAAACCCCAAACTTGTGTAATAGTAATGGAATTTGAAGATCCCTTTGTATTGCCAAGCTAACAGGTACTTAGCACTTAGTTTCAAATGAAGCCTTCTGTAAAGAAACAGAAGGTATGAACCCTTTTTGCTGACGTAACAGGAAGAAACTGAACGGGGAGGATCTAATAGCATATATAATAGCATATATAAGAAAAAGCCTCAGCTAGGAAAGTCAGAACATCTTGGGGCAAGCATCATAGAGGCAGAGCACCTAGTGCCAGGGCTGGGGGCGGGGGAGGAGTTGGGGGACAGAGAAGAGAGAGACAGAAAGAGATAGAGAGAGAGAGAGAGAGAGAGAGAGAGAGAGAGAGAGAGAGAGAGAGAAACAGTGTTTCTCTCAGTGAGCATCTGGAGGCTAGGTTTCTACTAAGTGATTTTGATTTTGAGAATGGGAGAAAGTGATTTTGATTTAGAGAAGAGGGGAAGGCCAGCCAGTGCTGCTGAAGACTTCAGCCAGAGCTGCCAAAGACTGAGGAAGCATGACTGTGGTACCGGTACTTTGTACAAATGTTGTTGTGGCTTTGTTAATGTGTATAAATGTTATTGTGGCTTTCTTAAGCCTTGTCTCCTCAGGAACAGAGGCTGTGAGAGATTTGAGATAGACTAGACACTGTGAGCTTCAATACAGGAATTGCAAGGAGAGATAGGGAAGAAACTGGGAGCTGTCTACCTTTGAATTCAGGTGGCAGTTGGTTAGATTCAGGTAGGAGCTGAGACCATGGAAGAGGAACCATGGGAGCTGAGAGCCTGACTTGAGTCAAGATGAGAAGACCTCTCCTTGGGTATTTAATGTTGACTGATGAAATTGTAACTTACTTGTGACCTAGGGGTAGATGGCCTTTGTATTTTCCACTACCCTTTATGAGGATACTGAGTAGTGACTGATGAAACTGTAACTTAATTGCCCCCCACGGGTGGAGGAATTTGACTTTTATACTTTGTGATTGAATTAAGAACTTTGTGATTGACTAGATGAATGTACTTTGCTTAAAACTATGTGACCACTCTGGTGAAAACTACATGGCCATTTTAGTGATAAGTTATTATGTCATTGTGAAATGCTGTACCTTAATTACTGTGAATGATTTGCTTTAATTTGTTATTGAATAAATATAGAGTTCACTATACTGTATAATCAGAATCTTGAAGCCGTTCACAGCAGCAGTCCTCTGGAAAGCTGCTCATGCTTGGCTCTACAATCTGTTCCCATTTAAAGGATAAATCAATATTGTTTTGTGTGTTGTAAGTGAAATTAAGCAAAGGTTGATTGAGACATATTTTCTCTAAGCAATATTTATTATAGTTTTATATATTTATAATAGTTTATTATCAGGGAGTGAACCTAGTATTAAAGTATTATTAAAGTATTAAACCTAGTATTAAAGGCCAGTGGTTGCCTTGGTTAGCTAGAGACTTCAAATTGGTGATGTAGTTCCCTTTTATAATCATTGAACAAAGAACAGAACAGGGTAGGTCAGGATATAATACAATTGGTTGTAAGGTAGATAGCATCATAAAGGTGAGAAATTATGATTTGTTACATTAAGGAAAGTGGGCCTCCCCACATGTAGGACCAAGACCATCCCTTTCTGTCTTAAAGGAATGCTTCATCAATTTATGGAATGCTGCTGCACCCCAAGGCCATGGCTAGTGGACCAGACTCACTATATCGTGGGGATGAGATAATACTACCTTTAATTGGGCAAGGATAAGCAAAGATGGGACAAGGTCAGCTTGCATATTCTCAAAGAGAACATACAAGTGACATGAAGTTTCTTAGGAGATGAAATGATGATTGATGACAAATTTCCTTGGAACAAAGTAATTTGCAGGTGGTTTTGAGATAAAAATTCCCTTAAAGTGTTTTATTAGAGTATTGAACCTCTTTAACTTAGTAGAGTTTTTCTTTAATTAAAAGTAATTGATTGGAATAATAAACTTTGGCCTCTAACTATGAGAGAAGATTGAGATTTTGAACACATGAGCTTCTTCATTCAGAGACAAAGAAAAGGCTTAGGTTGATATATAAAAGTACAGAATAAGGTTATAAAATCAATTACAGAATAGAAGAAAAATATAATAAAACTAAGGACTAATGTTTGATTTTCACATGTGGGACAAAAAATTTAGAGTAGAAGGATATATTAACAAGAGGAAAGAAGACTTCTGAGGATGGGAGCCAAGATAGAAGAGGAAGCAGATAAACTCTCTCAGCATTACCTTCCAAAAAATCTTTTAAACAAGGTCTCAGTTGGAATTCTGAAGAGTCAAAGCCAACAAAAATGTGGGGCGAGACATTTTTCTAATCCAAAACAACTTGGGAGTTAGGAAGAAGAGATCAGTGACACTGGGATGGGGGCTGGCCCAGAGCCTACTTGGTGGAAAAACCAGCTATGTGCCTTAGAAGCAGCAGTAGCAGTATTAGCAACTTCAGGAGCTCTCAAGCCAGAGATGGTAAAGGGATCTGACAAGCAGTCAGAAAGAAATTGTAGGGACCCATGTGCTAGCATTGGGCATAGGACATTTCCTATACCTACTCCTGGGACATAGTACCAGGGCAGAGAAAAGTACTTCAAGTCCCAAGAAAGCAGAGGCCCTGAGGAAGACTATTATTTTGAGTCTCAAAGGAACAGGGGCCCTGAAAAGCAGAATCCTTGAAGTGGCAGGGGATCAGAGGCCCTTACTAAGTAAGGACTAGGGCCCAGGTCAGGAAAGCAGTGATCTCCCTGGATCTGGAAAACACCAAAAACTCCCAAAACAAGATCTAAAAATAGCAATGTAAAGAAAGCCTGAAGTTTGGAACAGTGCCTTTATTCCTCTCCTTCCCAACACCAGAAACAGAGTGCAATTTTAACATAAAGTTCAAAGTCAAGAAATGAGCTGGAAAAATGAGCAAACAAGAGAACCTGAAAATTAAAAGCTACTATGGTCTCAGGGAAGATCAAGAAACAAATTCAGAAGAATATGATGATGTCAAAACCTCTACAAGTAAAGTCTCAAAGAAAAGATGTGAATTGCACACAAGCCCCACAAAATTCCTGGAAAAGCTAAAAAAATTATTTTTAAAATCAAATAAGAGTAAAGTTGCAGGATATAAAATAAACAAATATAAATCATCAGCATTCCTATATATTATGAACAAAGTTCAGCAAGAAAAGATAAAGTCTACTTAAAATAACTGCAGACAATATAAAATATTTGGAAGTCTGCTTACCAAGACAAATCCAGGAACTACATGAACACAATTACCAAACACTCTGCACACAAATAAACAACCCGAGAAATATCAATTGCTCAGAGGTAGGCCAAGCTAATATAATAAAAATGACAATTCTTCCTAAATTATTTTACTTATTCAGCACCATATCAATTAAACTGTTAAAATGTATTTTATAGAGCTAGGAAAAATAACTTTAAAAATTAATCTGAAGAATAAAAGGTCAAGGACATCAAGAGAATAAATGAAAAACATGCAAAGGAAGTTGACCTAGCCATACCAGATCTAAAACTGTATTATAAAGCAGCAATCATCAAAATTATTTGGTGCCAGCTAAGAAACAGAGTGGTGGATGAGTGGAATAGATTAGGTATACAAGACAAAGTAGTAAATGATTACAGTAATCTACTGTTTGAGAAACCCAAAGATTCTAACTTCTTGGATAAAAACTCACAATTTCACAAAAATTTCTTGGAAAACTGGAAAACAGTATGGCAGAAAGTAGGCATAGACCAATATTTCATACTGTATACCAAAATAAGGTAAAAATGAATACATGATTTAGATATAAAGAGTGATACTATAAGCAAATTAGGAGAGCAAAGAATAGTTTACCTGTCAGATTTCTGGAGAAGAGAAGAATTTATGACCAAACAAGAAATAGAGAACGTTGTGAAATGCAAAGTGGATAATTTTAGTTACATTAAATTTAAAAGTTTTTAAACAAAACCAATACAACCAAAATTAGAAGGAAAGGAAAAAGATGGGACAGTTGTTACAGCCAGTGTTCCTAATAAAGGCCTCTTTTCAAATCAAATTTATAAGAATGTAAATCATTTCACAGTTGATAAGTGGTCAAAGGAAATGAACAGGTAGTTTTCATATGAAGAAATTAAAGCTATCTATAGTTATATGAAAAAATGCTCTAAATCAGTTTTGACTAGAAAAATGAAAATCAAAACAACTCTAGAGGCAGCTAGGTGGTGCAATGAATAAAGCACCAGCCCTGAAGTCAGGAGGACCTGAGTTCAAATCCAGCCTCAGACACTTGACACACTTACTAGCTGTGTGACTTTGGACAAGTCACTTAACCAAAATTGCCTTGCCTCACCCCCCCCCCCAAAAAAACAACTCTAAGGAACCACTTCATACCTATAATATTGGTTAATATAATAGAAAAGGAAAATGAAAAATGTTGGAGAAGATGTGGGAAAATTGGAACATAAATGCACTGTTGGTAGAGTTGTCAATTGATCCAACCATTCTGGAGAGCAATTTGAAACTGTGTCTAAAGGGCAATCAAACTGTGTATACCCCTTGATCCAGCAATACAACTACTAGGTCTTATTCCAAAGATATCAAAGAAAAATGATCTACAATGTACAAAAAATATGTAAAACAATGTTTTTGTGGTGGCAAAGAACTGGAAAATGAGAGAATGTCCTTCAGTTGTGGAATAACTGAAGTAGTGGTATATAATTATGATGGAATATTATTGTGCTATAAGAAGTGATGAGCAAGATACTTTCAGAAAAACCTGGGAAGACTTACATGAACTGATACAAAGTGAAGTGAGTAAAACCAAGAGAACATGATAAATAGTAGCAGCAATATTGTGTGATGAGCAACTGTGAAGGACAAGTATTCTCAGCAATAAATGATCCAAGACAATTCCAAAAGATTCATGATGAAAAATGCTATCTACCTCCAGAGAGAGAATTGTTAGTGTCTTTATGAAGATCAAAACATACTTTTTAAACTTTCTTTGCTTTTCTTGGGTTTTTTGTCTATATTCTTTTGCAAAATGTTTAACATGGAAATATATTTTCATGACTGCACATGTATAATCTATAACAAATTGCTTGTCTTCTCAAGGAGATTTCAGGAGAGAGATAGAAGAAGAGAAAATTTGATACTTTTTTAAAATGTGTCAGAAATTCTTATTATATGTAATTGAGAAAAATGAAAAATATGATTTATAAGAAAAAATCAAATAAGTATTAGAAGTAAATTGGGAAAATAGATGAAAGTAATGTAAGAAAAATGTGAAAAGACAATTAAGAGATTGAATAAAAAAACCAAAAATAATTATTGAAAAAAATAATACCCTAAAAAAAGACCACCACAGAATTAGACAAATGGGGGAAAACATACAAAAGCTCACTTTTGAAGAAAAACATTCCTTAAAAATAGTACTGGGGAAATGGAAGCTAATGGATTAAAAAAAACAACAATAAAAACAAAGTCAAAAGAATGAAAAAAAATAGAAGAAAATGAGAAATCTCATAGGAAAAACAATTAACCTGGGAAATAGATCAAGAAGAGAACATTTAAGAATTATTAGACTGCCTGAAAATCATGATCAAAGAAAGATAGTAGACATCATATATCAAGAAATTATCAAAGAAAACTGCCTCAAAAGCCTAGAACAAGAAAGCAAAATAATTTTTTAATCCAATGATCATTTCCTTAAAAAGATCCGAAAAGGAAAATTCCCAGTGATACTTCGGCCAAATTTAAGAGTTCTCAGGTTTTAAGAGTAAATACTTCAAGCAGCCAGAAAGAAACCATTCAAATATCCTGGAGTCACAGTCAGGATTGCATAAGATTTGGCAACTACCACTTTAAATGAGTGGATAGCTTAGAATATAATGTTCTTGAAGTGAAAAGAACTAGGATTACAAATAAAAACAATCTACCAGGAAAACTGAGTATAAACCTTTAGGGGAAAACTGGATATTTAATGAAATAGAGAACACTCAAGCATTCCTGATGAAAACACCAGAGTTGAATAGAATATTTGACTTTCAAAATACAAGACTCAAGAGAAGGATAAAAAGGTAAATATGAAAGAGAAATCATAAGTGACTCCATAAAGTTAAAACTGTTTCATTTCTATATGGGAAGATGATACACATAACTCCTAAGAACTTTGTCATTAGAAGGGCAGTTAGAAGTACTCTATAAAGACAGAGGGCAGAAAAGTGAGTTGATTATGTTGGGATGATCTACAAAACAAAAAAGAATGGGTGAGAAAGAGGGATGCACTGAGAGAAGGGAGAAGAAGAATGGGGGAACTTATTTCATATAAAAGTGGTACATAGGAAAAGCTTTTACATTGAAGAGGACAAATGGGGTGGGTGAGCAATGCTGAAATCTGCTCTCATTTGAATTGGTTCAAAGAGAGAAGAATAGAGATATAGATTATACAAACACATACGTATAAACATACTCAGAGAAGAAAGGGGGAAGTAGAGAAAAGGGGAGAAGAGGTGATTTTTTTTTCCCCTATCAAGTCTACAAGTGAACAACAAAGGGATGATAATTCAACATCTTAGCAAGGGCTGCAGCAAAAAAGGGAGTATTAAAACTAAGGGAATAAAAAAGGCGTTGTCTTCACTAAATATTATTCCCATTAGGGATGATGATTTGAATCTATGAGGAGTTGGTATATTGTGAGAATACTCTCTCATAGAAATTTGTGTATCAATTGATAGGGTGTGTGAATAGGGAAATGTGAGTTCCTAGACACAGAATCCATTGGGCGGAGTGTTGGTCAGAGAGTACAGACCAAGAAATGTGATGGCATGTCCAAAGAAAAAGAGGACAATCCGGGCCAGGGACAGGGTGGAGAGTGATTGGGGGCGGGGGGGAGCAGGATAGGAAGAAGGGACATGTAATCAGACTCTCACAGTGTGCTCACTTTGGAGAGGTTCTGCGTAATTTCACATGTTCAGCCTGTATTTGATTGCTTGTCCTTCCAGTGGGGGTGGGTGACGAGGGAGGAAAAGAAAGAATCTAGAATCTAAAGTTCTACAATCAAATGTTATAAATATATATCTATATCTATATCTATATCTTTGCAATTATTATTATTATTATTAACTTCATCCAACTGGAACTTGAAATACACAGGCACT
>CM053586.1:294505179-294528238 GCA_028646515.1 Pseudochirops corinnae | reverse complement strand
CTACATCAGCAAGCTCAAGGGGCGTGGAAGATCTTCAAATCCCAGTATTGTTACACCCCCCTCCACTGTAGCTACAAGCTCTCCTATGCTAGCGTTCCTCCTCAGCCTGGGATTGCCACTCAGGACTGCGACCCAGATCTGAGTATGGGCAAAGCAACAGAGTCCTGCCTCAGTGCTAGCAAAAAGACCCTTGTAATCTGACCAGTTGTTCAAACCCCTCAGCCTCTGTGAGTCAAGAACTCCAGAAGCAGCCATTGCTGCTGATTCAGTAACCCTCAAGGCCTGCTCCTGGTTTGCTATGACTGAGGCTATGCTGGAGAAGCCTGAGTTGGACTGTCCTCCACTTTCAGCCAGATGCAACAGACCTTTCCTGCAGACCTTCTGAGTTGTCTTTAGCATCTGGGGGCTGAGAGGTCTGGAAACCACCACTGTTGCCAGTGATTCAGTCACCCCAAGGCCTGTTCTGGGTTTGCTAGGGCTGGGTTTAAGCTGGTCCAGCCTGGGCTCTTCTCTCACCTCAGTGCAATAAACCTTTCCTGCTGACCTTCCAAGTTATCTTGGGATGGAAATTTGTTTCACTCTGTGGGCTCTGCTGCTCTTGAAATTGTGTAGTCATTTTAAAAGGTATTTGCAGGGGTTTAGGGGAGAGTTCAGGCGAGTCCCTGCTTTTACTCTATCATCTTGGCTCTACCCCCTCTTTTTTTATCTTAACTCTAGTTCCTAGCAAAATTCCTGGCACATAGATAAATGTAAATTGATGAGTTAATAATTAAACAGTTCTACAGTTAGAAGACAATAGTGAATTTATTGAAGCTTGATTAAAAGATTGGCAACTGCCTTAATAAGGATTATTTCTTATCTGACTCAAATAGATCATTTAGAGCCATGGTATTCAAAACAAGAAGTTATTTTTCCAAATAAATATTGACCTCTACTTCCAAGTCACATTCACGAATGAAAGTGACTCTTGCAGTCATTTCAACAGATCTAAGGAACTCCAAAAGACTCAAGAGACAAGAGGTCCAATGAAGAAATCCCACATCATTCCCCTGGATGCAGCAACCCCCTCCTAGAGTCAGCTGTGATGTGTTGACTAATTCAGCCATGACTAAGACCCAACTCTACTTCCAGCCTACCACAGCAACCCTGTGGACTGACATTCTAAAGGTGTAAGGTAGTTATAGTTTCAACATTTGGTGCAGGTGAAGACAATTCAGGAGGGAAGTAAGAGATGGTAGAGATTTTGAGTGAATAATTTCTACATATCAAATCCCAAAGGGAGAAAAGATAGCTAACGAATACCAGGTCTCCACTGGAAGAGAAAACTGTTTTCCCAAGCCTGATAAAGTCTAATATAAAATTCTCTAGCATGTATACCAAGGTTTATGGAGGTGTTAATGCTTGTTTTTAAAGTTGTGCTTTGTTTTCATGGGTTGTATATAAGACTTACCATTCATTTGGTTGGTTTATGGGTAATTGTTCCTGGGTTATTTATTCTCTGGGTAATTCCCAACCTAAAACGTGCGCGCATGCATGCGTGTGCGCGCGCACACACACACACCAAGTAAGAAATTGTTTCACAGCTTCTGCCTCAGAAAAAGGACATATCCAGAAAACTTTATCAGCAGATTCATAAACTACCAAAAAGAAAAGGTCATTGAGGAGTACTGTTAGAAGAACTGTTTAGGAGCTGCATTCTGGCTCTGAGTTGAGACAAATGAAAGATTTCTCTAGCCAAAATTTTTAAAAAATCCAAAATTAAATTCCAATTTGATGAGTACCTGATTCCCAAATCTACTATAGCAAAGATTTCCCTCACTTTTAAACATTATTCTCTATCATCTGAAGTTGAAACCACTATAATAAAAATTTCGGCAAATGGAGAGCATGAGGAATCTACATTTTCTAATGGGTATGTGGGGAATTAAGATTTTTATGAGTTTGTCTGAAATTTTTCATACAACTAGAGACCTTTACAACTTCACATATTATTTCATCTCTCAGTAATACTTTCCTCTCATTTATAGGCATGGCAAATATTGTTCCTCTCTGTTATGAGCATGGTGTATATTCTTTCCAAGAATAAATCATTTTTTTCCTTTACTTCTCGGCATTTGAACCTTGGGCAATGACATACTATATTACAGATGAGAAAGCCCAGAGTACTATAATTTTTAAGTATTTCTTTGCCATACCTTCTTGTTGCTAGCAACAAAAATAAGCAGTGCTAAGCTCCTGGCAATCCTCCCATTAGAAAGCCTACTAAATATGGGTGAACTTTTCCTTTATGGAAAATCTTAGCAATAAATTAATGTACTTGTTTTCAGTGTCTGATCAGGTAACACTTACAGGATTGACCTAGGTCAATTATCATACATTGGCTTCAAAATAGAACATATAAAGCTGATCAGAGGTCAGGGTAAAGTCAAATATGACTAGTAAGCTGATTCTATGTTAGGGAAATAGAGGGGGTATTAATTCAAGTCATCAGTTAGCAGATTCACTCAGTCTAGTAGCATAACAATACTTCACATTTACATAGAGTTTACTTTGCACATTTTACTTAGTACTGTGCTAAGCACTTCACAATTATTATCTCATCTGATCTGCATAACAGCTCTGGAAGGCTGGCCATTATTATTCCCATTTGGCAGTTGAAAAAACTGAGGCAAACTTGTCCAGGATCATATAGTAAGTAGCTGAAGCCAGATTTGAACTTGGGTGTTCCTAAGTCCAGACCCAGCACTCTGTGCATTGTGTCCCCTAGCTGCCTAATGTATCACCCTTGGTGATGATATCTGAACATTTCTCATAATTAGAAAGATAGTAAAAACAAATAGCAAAACAATAACTTAAAACAGAGACAAAGAAGAGGAGTTATTTTGTATTTTTTTTAACTTTTGACAAGTATTTTTGTTGTATTTCCAGCTAGTTTGTAAACATTTTAAAGGAAAGGACAGCATGTTAGATTTCCTTATCTTACCAAATAGCATCAACAAAGCCTTAAATATAATAGGTATTTATTAAATATGTGTGAATGAATGCATGGGTGAATAAGCCTAAAAAAATCGTTCTGGATATGATTTTAGGATATGTTTGTTTTACTCCTAAACTGAACAATACTTACTTTCTGTCTGGTTTCTCTGGTGGTTAATACAAAAAAAAGTAGCCAACAAGTATTCATAGGGTACTAAAAGCAACTCATTATACTTGTCTCTTTGGAGGTTGATTAGGAAAATTAAAGCCTCTGAGTATTGTATTTTCTTCAAGATAGTGAACAGGTGATTCATATAATATCATCTAGCAACATGACTCAAATGTGTTACTTTTAAGTGAGCTACTTGACTCAACCGGTAGGTTATGTTCAATTTGTAACAATGAAAATACATCCTGCATATAGACATTTACATTACAACATAACAGGAGCAAAATTACAGTTTTGAAGTAGCAATGAAAATAATTTTATGGTTGGGGGGTCACCACAACATGAGGAACTGTATTAAAGGGTCACGGCATTAGGAAGGTTGAGAACCACTGGTTTAGATGGTATTTTAGTTTCTATGAGAACTCATGAACGCCATTTTCTCTTACCTATCCTACTGTGTGAATCCAAAATCCTGTGGAGAGCCAACACTTTTGCTGAAATCTATTCAGAGAACATCTAAACTCAGATCACCCAACTACAAGATAGAGTCCAAAGGACTCACAGACTTTTAAGACAAACCTATCCATTTAAATTATCCTCATTCATATCTTTACCCTATATCATATTCCAAGTCAATAGACAGTTCAGTACTTTTTTTTCTTTTGCTTATACCTTTTTTTTAATGTCTTTATCCCTTTGAATTAAATTGTTATGGTATTTCATGAACTAGTTAAAACACTGAAATAAGCCTTCATTCATTTTAATAAGCGATGCAATTAAATTAAACACCAGGTATGTGTAAGACACTATATTGAGTACAGCAGAGATGATCCAATATTACCTACTAAAATAGTTATAAAGCAAATCTAAACTTCAAGTTGGTTCAAATGAGAAAAAAATACTATTCTGTTTAAGAGCACCTCACAAATATCAATCAACTAGAGAAAGCTATCAAGGTAATGGAGTAGTAGCAAGAAATACAGGTGACTTCTATCCCACAATCACTTGACAAAGATCTAGAAAATGCAACAGACTGAGTCCTGACTAGAAAATCCACCCAAAAATAATGAGTCATTTTTCCAACCCAGATTGGTATAGAGAGACAGAGAGATCTTTGGGTTCAGTGGGAGTTGGGGAGAGGGAGAAGATCTAGCCAGGCACGTGTTAAGCCTAGTGTTAGAATTAAATGAGGGCCAATCCACATCTGTACACCAAATCCCACGTAGAGAAGGGCCTCACCTTGTGTAAAGAGCAGGTAAAGGTGCCAACCTGTACCTTGGTCACAAAAACCGGCATGAAGACAAGAGATATGAAAATAAAGTCAAAAGACTAAAAAAAAAAAATAAGAAAATGTAAGGCTATCTCATAGCAAAAAAACAGTTAAGAGGAAGAATGATACTGGAAAGGAAATAAACACAAGCAAAATAAATTGCCTTAAGGTGGGGCTTTTAAGGGGAGTGGAGAGGAAAAGAAAAGAAGTAGAAAATAAAGGAGTGCTTCAGATTTCCTTGTAGATAATTACAAAATATCTGAGCACATTGTGGTGTATGAATGTAATATAAAACTATTTCTCCATAACAAATGACCAAAGAGAAGACTTCAGTGTTTTCTGGAGAGTATGAATTAACAGAATGAAGTAAGTAGAGCCAGGAGGACAATTTCTACAAGGAAAATGACACTTCAAAGAAAGACAACATTGAAAAACTTAAGAATTCTGCTTCAATGAATAAACCAAACACATCTCTGGAGAAATCTATGATGAAGCATGTCTTAACAGAGGATGGATACAAGGATGCAGAGAAATACATTTCTGGACACATCCACTGTGTGGATTCATTCTATTTGACTAAATTTGTTAAATAAATGTTTTTTCTTTTTCTTTGTTTTTCTTTCAGCTAATTGGTCGAACTAAGAAGTCAGAGATAATAATGCCAAAAAAAACGAGGGCCATAAAACATTTTTACTAAATGCACAGAAGGGAACAGACATTCATGAAAACTTTAAACGTAATATCTAGTATTAATTAACTTCTTAACCAAGCAGTGTGAAATGGAGATTTTATAGTTTCATATAGAATCCTCTTTGGGGGATCTATGTGTATAAAAAGGCTTTTTTGTTGTTTAAATTTAGAATTTTTTTTTTTAAAAGAATGACTATCAGATTATCATGCAGGAAGACCTATATATACCAGGTGTGAAGAGGCTGTAACATATATACAATGAGGATCCCTGAAGAACAGGAGTGAAAAAGAATATCAAGTAGTTGTATTGAGGAAAAGAATTTGAGCTGGTCATGTAGCAAGAGTGATGCAACAAGCAGAGCACGTGCTCCATTGTGAGAACCCTAACAATGCCCGAAGAGATCAAGGAAAGCCCTGAACATATTGCATGGCCTTTGTGTGATGACTTAGTGGAAAAATGTGGATAAGGCCTGTACAGGCCTTGGAGGGAATTTTCACATCAATAAGAGTATTGAGTATTCTCTATTTGTTAAAGGTGAAAAAGAAGTTAATGTTTATATAGTTAGGTAAAATCATAATCATGTACAAATATTGAGCTTTCCATAGAGTTATAACAACACTGGACTCACAAAAAGGAGTCAAATCTTGGTAGTCAACTGTCAAAAAGCATTTATTAAGTGACTACTATGTGTCGGGAGCTGTGCTATTCACAGGGGGAAAGAGAAGAGAGAAGAGGTGGGGGGGAGACGAAGGGAGGGGAGAGGAAGGGAGAATAAGGGAGGGGAGGAGAGGGGAGGGGAAGGGAAGGGAGAAGGAAGGGGGAAGGAGGGGGAAAGGAAGGGAGGAAAGGGAAGGGAGGGAAGGGGAGGAGAAGGAAGGGGAGGGGAGGAGGGAAGGAGATGGGAGGGGAGAGGAGGAGAGGGGAGGGGAGGGGAAGGAAGAGGGAAGGATGAGAGACAGAGAGAGACAGAGAGAGAGAGAGAGAGAGGAAGAAAGGAATCCCCCATCTTTCTATTTATTAATTGTATTCCCAGAACTTAGCACAGTGCCTGGCACATACTAGTCACTTAAGTGTTTACTGCATTGCTCTTAAAGTGTTCACAGTCTAATGGGGATAGGGGGCAGTGTGTAAACTATGTACAATTAAGATAAATACAGGATAAATTAGATATAATAGACAGAAAGGAGGCACTGGAATTGATGGAGATTGGGAAAGATTTCCTGTAGAAGGTGGAATTTTATCTGGTATTTGAAGGAAGAAATGGAAGCCAGGAGACAGAAATGAAGAGGTAGAGGCTTCTAGGCATAGGAAACAGCCAGTGAAATGCCTAGAATGGGGAGATGGAATATATTGTGCAAGAAACATAAAGGAGGGGTAGCTAGGTGGCACAGTAAATACAGCACTGGCCCTGGAGTCAAGAGGACCTGAGTTCAAATACAGCCTCAGACACTTGATACTTACTAGCTGTGTGACCTTAGGCAAGTCACTTATTCCCAATTGCCCTGCCCTCCCCCCTCCAAAAACAAACAAAAAACCATAAAGGAGTTTAGTGTCAATGGAACAAAAAGTATGTAGAGAAGAGTAAAGTATTAAAAAAAAAAAAACTGGAACAGTATAAAGGGGCCAGGTCATATAGGGCTTTAAAAGTAAAATAGAGATTTTATATTTTATCCTGAGGATGATAGGAAAATGACTTGAGTTTAGTGAAGAGGGACAAAATATTGTCTGATTTGCACTTTAAGAAGAACATTTTGTTAGCTGAGTAGAAATTAGACTACAGCGTGGAGAGACCTGAGGCAGAAACACCATGCGAAAGGCCACTGCAATCATCCAAGAATGAGGTAATGGAAGCCTGCATCATGTGGTGGCAGCAAAATAAGGGAGTAGATACTAGAGATGTTGGGAGGGTAGAAATAACAAAACTTAGCAACATATTGTATATGGGAAGTGGTAAGGGGAGGTGACAGACAGTGACAAGTTGAGGTTGTAAGCTTGGATGGGAAAGACAGTGGTACCCTTAATAGTTATAGGGAAGTTAGAAAAAGTCAAGTTTGGGGGAAAAATAATAAATAGTTTGGGACATACTGAGGTTTAAGGTGTTTACAGGAATTCTAGGTCAAGACATTTAATAAGCAGTTAGAGATTTAAGACTGGAAGTCAAGAGATAATTTAGGGACTGATAAAGAGATCTGCAAATCACTCCAGTATTTTTTGCCAAGAAAACTCCAAATGGGGTCACAAAGAGTCGGACCTTACTGACAAAATAACTAAACAACAACAAAGAGATCTGAGAATCATTTGAATGGACATAATTATGAATAAATGGGAGTTGATGAGATCACCAAGCAAAATAGTATAGAGAAAAAAGAAAGCACAGAACAGAAACTTGGGGAATAGCCATCATAAACAGGAATGACCTTGTTGAAGATCCTGGAAAGGAAAAGATGGAGCTATCAGACAGGCAGAAGGAGAAATACGAAGCAGTATGAAAAAATAAATCCTAGAGAGTAGAGAATGTCAAGGAGAAGAGGGTAATCAATAATATAAAAAAGTTGCAATGTGAACAAGAAGGGTGAGGATTGAGAAAAAAAACCATTAGATTTAGCAATTAACAGATCTTTGATAACTTCAGAGGAAGTAGTAGCAGTCACATAATGAGATCAGAAGTCAGACTACAGCAAGTAAGGAAGAGGGTGAGAGGAAAGGTACTATTATAGTTAACAATTATAATTATACTTTTCAAGGAATTTTGTGACAAAAAGAGGAGAGATATGGGATATAGCTAGAGACAATAGATAGGTCAAGCAAAGGGTTTCTTTTTTTTTTTCTTTTTGGGGGATGGGAAAGATATGGGTGTGTTTGTAGATAGGAGGCACGAATTCAGTAGAGAGACTAAAGATTAGTTAAAGAGCAAGGAGATAGAGAAGACAATTTTTTGGTGAAGATGTGATGGAAAAGAACTACTGGGGCATGTAGAGGGGCATACCTGGACAGGAACCAATTCCTCATGTGAGATGTTTGAAGGAGAACATGGTGGCAGAAGGCATCTGAGTGAGATGAGATGGGGAGGAAGGGAGACAATGGAGTTCCTGGCAAGTGGTCTCAATTTTTTTCAATAACATATGAGGCAAGGTTCTCTAATGGATTACTACCGTATTCTTTCACTGTTTAGTATTACTATGTTTGTGGGAGGGTATGATGATTTCCATGATGATCCCTACAAGAAAGGATGGGTAAAAGCTATTCTGGACGCAAGGAATAATTTGTAAGATAATTTGGGGTAGAATTATGTAACTGAGTTAGACAGTTAGCATAGGAAGTATGGTCAATTTATTTTATTGGCTCCATTCAAGTAGCACAGATCTTTCTTGAAAGCATGATATAAGTGTGAATTGCTGCCTCCCTCCCCACCCCCCTATCCTCGCCAAAATTAATTCTAGTTACCCTGCTGATACCAGAGGAAAGAATTCCCCGTTCTTTTCCAGAATTTAAGACAGGCCTGTCCCTAATGGGGAAAATAACATAGAAGGCTCTCTCATAGCCCTAGGTCTGGGGGACAACAATTGGGAAACAACTTTAAGAGAACCTTGTCGGGGTGGCTAGGTGGCACAGTGAATGGAGCACCGGCCCTGGGATCAGGAGGACTTGAGTTCAAATACAGCCTCAGACACTTAACACTTACTAGCCGTATGACCTTGGGCAAGTCACTTAACCCCAGTTGCCCTGCCTTCCCCCCTCCAAAAAGCACAAAAAGATAAAAGAGAAAGAGAAACACACACACACACACACACACACACACACACACACACACACACAGAACCTTGTTGCCTCTTCAGTAATTCACTCCAAAACACTTTAGGTTCTGTTGACCACTAGAGGGACCCCTCAGATTATGCAGGGAATACAGTTATTAACAGAAAATAACTAACATTCTTTGGACATGATCTATGTATAACCAGAAACATTAAGGTCAACACTTTTCGTAGGCAAAGGGAGAAAAAATAAACAAATTTAAAAATGAAAACTCTTATGTTTTCCTTCTCTAACTTTGATTGTGTTCTATACCTTTTATAGTATCTCACCAGGCTTCGGATCTTCCTGATGGGCAATGGTTCAGGGGTCCACACCACCACCCATCCACAGTTTCTCATCCTGTGTGACTCATCCATGTCCTCCCATTGATCCTTAAAGGAGGTCAGCCTAACTCTCTGGGGACATCAGCCTCTCCTGACATTTAATGAATACCATCTGAACAGGCAGGCTATCCCTCCTTTTTGCAAGATGAGTGGTTCTCCCCTTTATCTAATCACAGATCTTTCTTTGGATATATTTTAAGCTGTTTCTCCTGCGTAATTCACTGTATTTCATAGTCTGGAGAAATTTGGCAATAAATTAGATAAAGAATTGTATGTATCTATTGTCTCGATTCTTCCTCTTACCCCCTCTGAACTTTTCTCCTCTGTAAAAGGAAAAAACAATACAGGTAGCAGGCAGTCTAGGAGTTCTTATGTAATTACATCCAGCATAAGAACTCCTAGACTGCCTGCTACCTGTAATATCCTATGATCCTATGATCTTATAGATCATCTTAGAGATTTTCTAATTATTTCATGTGCATAGATAAGGTTTAGCTCTTCCTAAGTGTGCCATAAATTTTTTTGAAGTTAAGGATATGTTTTTATGGCTTTTGTACCATTGCTACTTCTTCCTTCTTTCCCCCAACCCCCTACCCCAAGACCATCGAGTACCTAGCAGAGTGATGAGCATGTGGGTCAACTAATCAAAAGCTGTTCCTCTCCCGACCCCACCCCGGCCCACCCCTGCCATCTTGTTTCATTTCTCTAACCAAATCAAATGAATGGTTTTCTTTCCTTCTAATATCCTCCATTATCTCTAAACACACAATTACAACTCAATAACTTAATACTATGTTAAGGGTTGGGTTTTTTTGTGTGTATGGAGAGAAGGATGGGATAATCATTGGACTTCAGGGTAGAGGATAGAAACAGGCATTAGAGCAGGGGAAAATTTTAGAGCTCCAAACTCCCTCATTTTAAGGAAATGTAGGGCCAAAAAGATTAAGTGATTTTCCTGAGATCAGACTGTTAGTAACTAATAAACCAAAGATTCTAACCAAGGTCTACTGACTCCAGTAAACCATGTGATGAAAATGCTTCTATATTAGTCCCCAAATTCCAAAGCGACCTCTTTTACATTTCATGCACAGGTTTGTGGGAAGCCCCCAAAATAGAATGTTTTCTCTTCTTCTTTCATTGAGTCCAGAGACCACAAAATACTTAAGCTCAGACCTGGATAGTTGCTTTTGTTTTGAGTTGGTTTTGAACAAAGAAAGGACGATATGTAAAATGTACTTGCCACCTCAGTTTTGTCCCTCAGAATATTCCTAAAGCCAGACTGTGTATGTTCACTTGCCCCCTAACCCTGCAGTGAAATGATCTTTAAACACACTTCAAGGAATTGATACTGGGCTTCAGATGGATGTAGGTGAGGAGACAATACAGGTCTTTCTCACTCTTTTTCTCTAAAATGCAAACATTAAACACTTTTTTAAAAAAACCTGCCAAATGAAAAATGCCCTGTTTAAGATGCTGTGAGTGTTTTCTGATCCAATTCAATAAGTATTAGTTCAGCACCTATCAAAAATGCAGAAAGAGTTGTGTCAGTGAATAGCCCTACCAAGGATTCCTATAGCAGATAAAGGGCAGGAGGCTTGACTTAGCCACATAGGTTTGGTGTTTCCTTGTATTCCACTTCATTAACTATCAGTTGGCTGCAAGGATAAACTAGAGTTTCATACAGTCCATCCATGACAAGAAGAAACAGGAGGGCAGGATCAGAGGTTGTAGTAAAAGGCAGAACTAGCAACAGAAAAGCAACAGTATTGGGAGCTTCTGGTGGTTTTGAAATTCCCAAACTGACTTGATGTTGGTCCTCTGAGTTGCTGTAAGAAATCAGATGAGGAATCATGTGTAGCTTCCATATCTGGGATGTCAGATAATGGAAGCTTCAATAATGCTTGATTTCTATGTGTGGGAATGAAAGATTAGGAGACTGAATGTTGGATACCTGAAATGAAATTTGGGAACTCTTGGGGTTAAGGCATGGAGGAATGGCCGAGAACATAGTCCTTGGGGCTATGTCCAAGGAAACTGAACAATAGTTAAGAGTAGTGCATAATAGCTAGCATTTACTTAGTGCGATAAGTTTGCACAAAGTGCTTTATATATGTCATCTTATTTAATGCTAAGGTAGATGATATTAAGATCTCCATTGTGTTGATGAGGAGACTGACACAAACAGAGGTTAAGTGATTCATCCAGAGTCATACATCTAGTAAGTGTCTGAGTCTGGATTTGAACTTGGGTTTCCCTGACTCCAGGGCTCTATCCGCTGAGTCACCTAGTTGTATTTTTTTACTACAAATTTATACACACACATATATAGTGTGTATATACATAAATATATACAAACATACACATATTTATATACATACATCATGGTGTATATGTGTATTTGTATAGTATTATATGTATGTGTATAGTATGAATATAGATGCATATGCACATACACATATATGTATATTATGTTGTACACACAGACACACACATAGTTGTTCAGTAATTTCAGTAATATCCAACTCTCGGTGACCTCATTTGAGAGGTTTTTTTGGTAAAGATACTAAAATGGTTTCCCATTTCCTTCTTGAGCTCATTTTACAGATGAGGAACTAAGGCAAACAGGATTAAGTGACTTACCCAGAGTCACACAGCTAGTAAGTATCTAGTAGATGAGTCTTCCTGACTTTAGGTCTGGCATTCTATCTACTGTGCCACCTAGCTATTTAGAAAATACATACACACACACAAATACATACATACACATACATCCCTATATACATATATATGTTTATAAATATATATGGATACATGATAAGAGACCCACACAATAGTTTTAAACTATTAAAGCTGAAAACTACACTGACTTCTTTTGGGACACCCATTATAATTCTCTTTCTTGTTTCTTTATGTCCTCTCCCATTTGGTCATGAGTAAAAAATAAAGTGGCATACATCAAGCCATAATTTGTGGTCATCTCTATACATCCTAGTTCATGTGAGAATTCTTTGAAATATGCAGGGAAGGGAAGAAAGCAGAGATTTCTGATCTGAGCTGATATTAAGTGAATAAATCTACATTAGCCACACTCCTAGACTAATTGAGAAACAGTATCACCCACAGAACTACAAGAGGTAGGGATAAGAACTAGCAGTTCTCTTAAAACCACCAAAAGCTGAACATTTCCCTTAACTGCCCTCTATTATTGTCTGGGACACACAATTGCCACGGTAAGCATGAAACTGCCCTATGCCTGCTTTTTAGAGCTGAATAAGATCAGGTTAGTAGTCAGTAGTGTCACCTGCTGGATTAAATGAATAAAAAGGTATGTGATGGTGTGGACATGGAAAATTAGGTAATCATTAAGCGCCTAGTGTAAGCATTGGAATCAGAAGGAGAAATAATGTTTGGATATGATATGGATCATGAATTTACAGTCTGGTAGGGGAAAATTACAAAGGAGGGGAGGGGGAGATGAGAAGGGAGGGGAGTGGATGGGAGCAGAGGGGAGAGGGAAGGGGAAGGGAGGAAGAAAACAAGAGAGACAGAGAAAGTATGATACAAATCAGTACATAGCAAGCACAATAAAGAATCTCTCCTTAACCTCCCCAAATAATTAATTTTTAAAAGTCCTGATGGAAATGTTATCTATCCAGGTACAAAAGCAATAATTCAGATATCTGGTAATGAGGCTCCCTAACAGAGTAGGGTAATAGGATTAGAGAGGAAAGAATGGATGCAAAAGTTGCTGTTGAGGTCTGACCATAAACATTTTGTAACTGATTAGATATAAGAAATAAGACATAGGGAAGACTTAAATATAACTTCAAGGTTTCAAATATAGGAGGTGTAGAATGAATCTACAGCAAAAGTCATTGGAGATGACAGGGCAGGGACAAGCAAAGGTCCAAAGACAAAACTGGTACGACTCTCACAATTAGGGAAATAGGAAGAGGAAGAAGAGCCTGCAAAGAGTACAACAGTGGAGTTTTGAAGTCTCTCAAAGTGTTCTTTCTTCCTTCCCAGAATCCCTTCCTTGATCCTCCTTCTCCCCAGATCTTCCATTTCTGCTAATCCTTGCTAAGGGGTCGATCCAAAACTAAACTGATGACAGCTTAAGGTTTAGCCCTTTTCAAGTATATCAGCTTCTGAAAAGAAAATTGTGGAAGATTTCAAATGTAAACTCCAGAAGGAACCTAATTTCACTAACTCATGCTTGCCCTGACTGAGGTTCAAGAGAGCCTTTCTTCATGACCTTTGTCTCTAGGAAGAGGGTCAGTCAGTCTAATTAGACAAGTCCTCTCCCTGCCCTTGCCACAGTTATTACTACCCTATGTAGATAATCTTCCCTTTTGCAAGGGAAAAAATGAAAAAAAAAAAAGATCACTTATGAGTTATACAGCCCCCAGTTTTTTTTTCATCCCCCACACAAACTTCCTCTCTAAAAAGCATATGCCCAATTATTAAGATACAGAGGACTATAGGAGGGTACCATCAGATAAGTGCTATTATCTATATGAAGATTTTCCTCATTTCTCATTAGTTTCTCAGTAACACCAATCAGTCCCATAGCACATCATTTACTTTCTTACAGAAATAGAATTAGAAGGAACCATACAGGCTATTGAGTTGAACCCTTTGTTTTAAAGACAAAGAAACTCAAAATCATAGAAGTGAAGTGCCTTGCCCAAGGTCATTCAGGTAACAAATAGCAGGGAATAGGATTTGAATCCAGATCCTTTGGTTCTAGCTCCAGCAGAACTATACCACACCGACATTCTGTTTGCACCCATAAAAATGTAAGCTTTTTTGTGAGCAAGAACTATTTCCTTCTTGTCTTTGTATTCTAACTGCCTAACACATAGTAAGTGCTAAAAAATGTTTATAGTTTGATTGATGTTAGCTGCTTTGATGGGTAAGAATTGATTAATAACTGTAATGTGAATTCTCCAGAACCAGATGCTGCTTTGAAGTATGAGTTCTATCTACCCTAAATGGTCTTGTATCAAGGAATTTAATAACCTTATTGCATTCTTCAGATTGTTACCATTATTTATTGCCTTTGTAATAAAAAAAAAAAAACACTCCACTTATTTACACAATACCAGAACACTTTTTTTTAAACTGAAAAAGATGCCAGCCAATGAGAAATGGTAAAGTAGGCCAATATGAAGGCTAAAGCAACATCTTTCCACTAACTACAGTTGACAATCCTCTTAATTAGTCTGATTAGTGGTAATCAATCAGTAAACATTTATTAAGTACCTACTATGTACCAGTCACGGTGCTAAGCACTGGAGATTCAAAAAGAAGCACAAGAGAATCCCTGACCTCAAGGAGCTTACACTCTAATGGGGGAGACAACATATGAACAAATGTATACAAAGCAAGTTATCTTCAGGACAAATAGGAAACAATTAGAAGAGGAAAGGCACTGGAATTAAAAAGGGTTGAGGAGGACATCCGGTAGAAGGTGGAAATATAGTTGGAACTTAAAGGAAGCCAGGGAGGTCAGTAGTCAGAAAGATAGATGGATGGGTAAATGGATGGATGGACGGATGGACGTTTGGACAGACAGATAGATAGAGAAATAATCAATCTGATTTCATTTTCTGAGTTAAATTACATAAAAGAAAGACACATTTCTCCTGCTATGCCTCTATGTTTTAGAGGCTTACATAAAAAAGAATCAAATGGTGCCAAACCCCAAGCTATTAAAGCCAGGACACTTTGTAGTTTAATGTTGATAACAGAACACACCATCTTCCTGCTAGGGACCAAAAAGGACAGAAATTAGATGATGAAAATAAGTGACTTCTTTGAAAGTAAACTACCTTTTCTTTGCCCAGGTTGTTTCCATTGACATCAGCTCATAGGTGTTCCTCAGCATACACATGCCCTTTCCTGCCCCCAGGGGGAGGCCTAGGGTGAAATGAGCTCTGGCAATTGGTTTAGTCCTGGTGTCTCTCAGGGCTCACTGGCAGCTCGAAATGAATAGGTTTGCTTCTGCTGTCTCTCATCTTCTGCTGTCTACCATCCTACCACTCACTACTCTTGTTTCTTTACTAGAAACAACTATTCTTTACTCTTACTTATTTACTGGATCTGTGATCTGATAGAAATGAAGACTCTGCCTTCAGGACAGACAGAAGTCCTCTCAAACCATCTCATTCTATATGATTCTTGTTCATGCTTTGGTTTGTTTTTTTCAAGAGATACTCATAGAGTGTTAAGATTGTAACCTGGATGGGACCACAGAGATAGTCTAGTCGTTTTATAAATGCAGAAATTTAAGTTATTTGCCCAAAGTCACATAGGAGGTATTAAGTAGCAAACTGAATTTGGACCCAGGTTCTTAACTTCAAATCCAGGCCCACCATATCATTCTACCACCACGGAAGACCTCCATAGTGTCCTGGGGATTTGTGAAGCACTTTATAAAATTTAAAGTGCTATGTAAGTCCTACCTATTATATAGACACATATGTACGATCTCCTAGATAGATTTTTTTTTTAATGCCCCTTCTTTTATACAGTCATGTTAGAGTTTGCTTATACACACTATCATTCAAATGTGCTTTGGATCATTTGAAATTTTGTTTCTTGTGAAAGTATTGTATACCTTTATGTTTTAGCCATATAATAGCACTGGGAGATGCTATAGGGCTCCAACCATATTGTATATGCTGTACTTGGACCAGCCACCATTATTAACTTCAGTACTACAAGGATATGTGATTTCATTGATATGGACATGACTCATTCATGATTTAGAACATGGTTTTCCCTCAACAAAATGTAGCCTACTGGAGAACAGAGATTATTTCTTCTTCTTTTAGTTGATCTTCTTATCCTAAGGACCTAACATGATACATAATATATGGATTTGAGAATTATTGTGTCTAGGAAAGCTACAATACTGTAGCCAATATGGTGATACTAATTGGCTTTTATCTAGTGCTTTATGTACAATGGAATTGTATAAAAACTTCATGAAGTATACTTCGGGTGTCACTATTCCCATTTTCCATCATCATCGCTAAAGTTTATATAGTCCTTACTATGTGTCTGATACTGTGCTATGTGCTTTACAATTTGAACCTAACAACAATCTTGAGAGGTAAGTGCAATAATTATCCCCAATTGAAAGATGAGGAAACTGAGGCAAACAGTGTTTAAGTGACTAACCCAGGTCACACAACCAGTAAATGTCTGATGCTAAATTTGAACTCAGGTCTTCCTGACTCTAGGCCCTTTACTGTATCCTCTGTGCCATCTAGCCACCCCTGAAGAAAGAAAAGCTCATACTGTGAAAAGATTTACAGTAGGACTATAGATTGTGAGCAGGAAGGGACCTTAGTGGAAAATGAGTCCAACCCCTTCATTTTATTGATGAGGAAACTGAGAAGGGGTTAAATGGCTTACCCAAAGTAATACGAGGAATAATCATCAGAGGAAGGAATAGAACCTAGATTGTCTTAGATCTAAATCTATATTCTATCCACTAGGTACGGCTGTCTTTCCAAGGTGAGGAGGCTATCTGAAGTTCCTTGGATCAGTCCTTAGATAACAGACATGGAGTTTCTTACTGGGCCCATATTGAAGGCCTTACAAGTTTGGTAAGAGTTTATACTCTGCTGGCCTAGCTTTTCAGAATCTGGGATTGCCCCTATACCACAATAAGGTATCAGAATTGGAAGCAAGTGAAAATTTACCTTTTATCATTAAAAATCAATAAATCCCATTTTATTTAAAATTATTAGACAATGTCATTTAGGCATTTCCTCTTACTGGTTAAAATGAACTACTTACATAAGCAAAAAATAATAATTTTTCAATTCAACATTTATAAACACCTACATAGACCTTGATATCATAGAGCTTATTATGATAGTAAGATAAAACCAAAAATATTGTCAGGATTCCAATTAACTTTCATAATCCTGGTCAAGTTTTTAGTTAAATTGTTTTTAAATTGGCGATGAACTAGACTTGATGTCTTTTTTTTTTTTCCACCTAGAGGATTCCTAAACCACTCCAAGTTACCAAGGACACAACGGTGTGTTATGCCAGTATACTAGGTTCATGAGGTCAGAAATTACAGCCAGCTACTTTTTGCTATGGTGATAACAAATAATACAAAGACACATGTAGTAACACTGTGCTGATTTCCATAAATGATGTTGAAATTTATTAGAAATTATTTAATTTATAATAAATCATGCTCATAACTCAATATTTGAAATGCAAAGCCTTTTAAAAATGTGCTAGCCCAGTTCTACCTTGAAAAAGACAGTAACTCTCTACTTGGTAAATATTTTCACATATAAGTGTCCATCAACTGAATGTACAGAAGAGTTGCTGGGGTCTAGTTTCCTTAAAATCTACAATTAAAGTATCAACTAGGACAAATCTTAGAATCTAATCCCTGAGATTCAGAGTTCTTACTCAAGTCTAGTCCAATGTCCTAAGAAAGGGAACGTTGCTATTTAATAGAATTACAACAGCCAGTTTTAGGTAACCATGTGAAGTAACTGTAGATTTGTCTTCAGGGCCCTACCCTCTCCCTTTTTATTTCTTTTCTTCCTCACTGTCCTTCCCCCTAAAGTTGTTTGTCCTGTATACCATTTCTGAGCTACTGAAGAGTAAACCATAGAATTACAGAAATTTGTATTATGAAAAAGGACCTTTGAGATCAATTCTTTCTTTTCAAAGTAGTGGTAAACAGGCCCAGAAAGATAAAGTAAAATCCTTTAACATAATTGTCTTAACATGTGACTGCCAGGAAGGCTAGATGTGAGGGCGGTTGTCAACAAATCCAGAGTCTCCTTCATAGTAAAATTCTAATGAGGTTTCCCTGATTAATAAGTAAGGTGTTCACCCTTGCAGGAGTATTTTCCGTTTAACTAGCGGACTTGAAAACTTGAGGATTCAAAGGAATAGCTCTATGCTATGGATATAGTCATGCTGACTGAACAGAGGCAGCCAATCCATCAATAATATGGGCTGGGAAATATAACTACAAATAAGGAAACATTCCCTACTTGAACGAAAGATAAGGGGGGGAGGGGTAATACAGAGATATAGATACAGGTGATGGAATGTCTTCTTTTAGAACAGCACAAAGACCAGTTTATCCAGAATATAGTGAGTGGAGAAGAATAAGGTATAAAAAAGACTAGAAATATAGGAAGGAGCCTGGCTATGAAGAGCTTTAAATTCTGAAGACTTAAAGCAAGCCAGGGAAGCCAGGAGGCAGAGACGAGAAAGTTCCAAGCACAGGAGACAGACTGAAAATTCATGGAGTCATGAGATAGAATGTCTGGTGAGAAGAACAGCAAGGGAGTCAATGTCACTGAATTTTAGGGTACATGGTAGGGTATAGGGTATAAGAAAGTGCCAAGGTAGGGGAGAGTCAGGTTTTGAATGCCAGAGAATTGTATATTTGATTCTGAACATGATAAGGAGTCTCTGGAGTTTATTGAGTATAGGCGTGTGGTTGTATGTGTATGTATGTGTGTGTGTCTGCATGAGCACCTGTGTACATGTAGATAGGGAGGGTAGATTAGATTGCCACAGAGGTCCTTTCCAACTCTCAGATGCTACGATTCAGCATACGGAGAGGATGCCAAAATTCACCATCACTGGGTCAATTCAAAGAAATGGAAAGGAAGGTGGGAATCAAACTGTTTGACTGAATCAACTAGTCAGTTAATTGATTCAGTCAAAACCATGAATTAGTCCTCTATGTAAATGTCATTCAACTCAGTCTAAAAGATGACCCGACAGAATTAATGTGGCTCTCCAGAAAGCAAGAAATTTGCTTCTATCGTAAACTGGATCAAGTCTGTAATCTCACCAGAGCTCATTCACACCACCTATGTGCTCACAATTGTTATTACTATTAGGTCTGCAAATGACAAAGCATTTTCTTAAAGTTACCCACAATGTCAGAGACTAGAATACTCTGAGTTCAAAAGGCCATGTTTCTTAATCTCTGAGTTCAGCAAGTACCCGATAAAATAGTGATAATTAATCATTCTTTAGGTCAACACACACACACACACACACACACACACACACACACACGCACATGCACGCACACATACACACACACACATACACACACACACACAATTGACTTGACCTTGACCATACAGAGTTCTGTGGAGTTGACAAACCATAAAGATAAGTGACATCTGTCTTTGGAATATACTGTCTTTCCTGCCAACTGAGGTTCAGAGGAAGGAGATTATCTCCAAAGCAGCGGGAAGGTCACAGCAATCAATTTGTTAATTGAAGGAAGTGTAATGTAGTTTTAATTATTTGTAGAAAGCTCCAGGCCAATCACACTCATGTACTTAAAAAAGTCAAATCTAATGTTTGAAGTACAGAGTCTCAAGACAGGTCTTCCATACTGCTTTGTATGCTTGTGGAGAAACTAGTCAAAGGAGAAAGCTTCTTGGTTGGTTGTTTTTTTTTTTTAATTAATAACATTAGAATAATCATAGGATCTAGTTAATGAAAATTTCAGGATATGAATTTTTTTTTAAAAATCCTATTTTCCACTGAAATTGCAAAGGGTTTTAGAGACTAGCCCAAGGTCTCTAACTGTGTTACCTTGAGAAAGTCTCAATTTCTCTCAATTTCCTCTACAAAATGTGAGAGTTGACCTGGATCATGTCCAATATCCACTCCTGCTTTGAAATTTTGTGACTCTATCATGATGCATGCGATAGGTAAAGTAAGAAAACAGAAAACAACCCTGAAAGAACTTCAGAAAGCCAGGCCCAGTTCCTGGGAGATAAGTGTTGTGACGGTGAATTAATTAAATGGAATCGAAGGTGAGGTGCAGAAGAGAACTCTTTTTCCTCCTGTTTTCTCTCTTTTCAAGTTCAATGAAATGGAACCACTGATAGCAGGGACCACATCTCATACTTCTTTCTAACCAACATGTTATCTCCCTTAGTTCTATATGTGTTTTAGATTAAAATATTTGTGAATTGATCAAAAATATCAAAAGGAGTATGAGATCATAGATTTAGAGCTAAAAGGAAATTTAATAGACAACAAGTTCAACTGCCTCACTTTACAGATGACAAAACTGATCCCTAGAAAGGTTAAATGATCTGCCCAAAGGCACACAGATTTTGTGTGATACATTCAGGACTTGAACCCTTTGCATTTCCCCTCAAGTTCCTCTATCACTCTTCCTCCTACTTAAGCATTACACACATCCCTATAGCCATACCACAATCACTCAAGCACCATGAGTGGATCTACTTTAGGTAGCTAAAATGTAGTTAAGAATTTTTTTAAAGTGCTGTCTGTAATGATTAATACAATGGCGAGACATAGTGTATGTGAACGGATGTTGGTGGTTTTATAAGGCCCATGTGGTTATGTGGAACACGCATGTTGAGCAGAGTCTGCAGACACTTTGTCCAAAACTTCCTTTCACAGAGTACCTATGTAAATGACTTCTGTGCTGGGAGGTCTCCAATTCAGGAAAAAGAGATTGACTAATTATTGAAACCCTATATTACTCATTTCAGGCATCATTAGCTTTTTTTGATGCAAGGTGCAAAACCTTTACAGGATACTGTTCAAGCACTGGTTAGGTCACCCACATTAATATAGGACAGTTCCTTATTTGTGATGAGGTTTTCCAGCTGTGAACCTTCTGTTAAAAAACTACTGTTTAAAAGACCCTCAGAGAGATAGAATCTCTACCATCTCAGATCTGATACTTGGGTATCTGAAAAGCTCATCTCCAGGTGACTATGATAGGAAGCATCAATCAGCTGTCTTTCTCTTTCCTTTTCTTTAAAGCAGTGGATAGCTCAGATCAAATTATTCACAAATACTTTCTGAAAACCGACCTTACTGCTGGGAGAGAGTATTGGAAAGTGGAAAGAGCCCCGGATTTGGAGCCAGGAAATATGGTTCAAATCCTGGCTCTGCCATTTATAACTTATATGATCCTGGACAAGGTACTTAACCTCACTGGTCTTCAGTTCCTCATGTGGGCTTCAGTTCCTCATCTATATCATGGTGACTGGGGGAGGGGAGGAGAAAGGAAGGCAGTATGAACTAAATGAACATTAAGGCCTTTTAACACTTTAAAATTTATGATCTTTTGTATAAGGCACTGTGCTAGGTATTTCTAAGAAAACAAGGAAAAAATAAATAGGATCCCTTTCAAAGACACTTATAGTCTAATTAGGAACATAAAATGCATAGCCCTGAAAAACAATGAACAATATAATATAGTACATTATGAACTGAAAAATGATTGACATAGAGAACAAATGGGATAAATTTAACAGAGGAAGAGATCACTTATGAACTGAAAAATGATTGACATAGAGAACAAATGGGATAAATTTAACAGAGGAAGAGATCACAGTAAGCTAAAAGATGAGATATGAACTGGATTTTAGAGGATAGATATATTTTATCTGGAGAAAAGAGAGAGAAAGAAACATGGGGAGAATAAAATGAGAAAGACAGAGGTAGTAAAGTGCCAAGAAGTGTGCTCAGTGAATAGACAAACCTATCTGAAGTAAATGGTTTTTGGACCCTGTGAGGACCAATGGGAGACAGATGGAATGGGACCAGACTTTGTATGTCCCTGAATGGTAGGCTAGGGAGTTAGGAATTGATGGGAACCAGTGTCAAGATGGAAGTGAGATGAGGGGGCTGAATTAGATGTTCTCTATGATCCCTCCCAATTGGAAATTCTGTGTTTTAGGGAAGTTTAACCTGGTAGAGAGGCAACAAATGGATAGGAAGGTGGTCTCAGAGTCAGGAAAACCTAGGTTCAGACACATACTAGTCATGTGACCCTAGGCAAGTTTATTTAGCCAGGCAACACTCTGAGACCATAAGCTACACAAAAGTGTTTCTTATGTGTTGGTAGAAATTTCCCTACTGGAAGTTCCTTATGCCAATGAAATCACAGATCCCATCCAACCTGGTAATAGCATGCAGGACAGATTAGAAGCAGAGAGGGTGGAATTAGCAAGGTTAGGAGATACTAAACTCTCTATACATAAATAGCAACATGGGTCTAACCTTTGACTAATAGGTCTTTCCCTTGTTCTGGTCCATGTAGCACATCCATAGCTTCAGGTGGCTTAACATAAACCTAGGAAGGCATCATGCCAGCAAACAGATGAGCCCCATCCCACACAATAGGAGTAAATACTAATATTTGAACTGCCGATAGGATTGAACTTCAGTTTCTGATAGGTGGGCCACCTCTATTGTTGGGCTGCCACTGATAATATGGCAAAAAGGTAGGGAGAGCCGATTAGTTCAAGCTTGAATGCTCTGAAAGGGAAGGAAGAAGAGTCTTAACAAAGTTGGTGGCTTTGTTGAGTATGTGGTACAAGTTGATAGTACTTAATGCATTTCTCAAACTGTCCAAAATATTACCACCTAAAAAGAAATGACTTCTCTAAAGCAATGTTCCAGAATTTTTTTTAATGTTTAGACTCTTTCAGAGGGGCAAAGAAAATTATATAACATAACAAACAAGTCTTTCCTGTCATTGACCCCCCCCAAAAAAATCCAACATGCTCTCTCAAAAGAGTGGATAACCCACCTTTTCATAAGTGAATTATCATTATCATCATTAATAATAAGATTTGGAGGCAGCGTTTCAGCTTTTCTCCCAAGCTGTGTGCCAGGTTCTGCTGCTTCAGTCGCATCCCTGAAACAAGATGGTGAAGGTCGGAGTCAACGGATTTGGCCGTATTGGGCGCCTGGTGACCAGGGCTGCATTCACCTCAGGTGGAGTAGACATTGTGGCC
>CM053586.1:294478593-294504679 GCA_028646515.1 Pseudochirops corinnae | reverse complement strand
TCTTTAGCTGTGCATTGTTGAGGATAGTCCAGTTTATCAAGGTTGGTCATCATATGTACGATGTGTCTGTGATTGTGTACAGGTTTTGCCTGGCTCTGCTCTTCTCACTTAGCATCAGTCCGTATAAGCCTCTCCAGGTAATTATGATGGACTTCAGAAGATCTAACAAAAATGCATAATAATGATTTAATACACATGATAGGTAAGGAAATAATAAGAAAACACCTAGTTACCATTGATGATCTCATGTCAATCAATCATTCGATCAATAAGGATTTTTTTTTTTCATACTGAATCTCTCTATCTTAACCAGGCTGGGAGTACAGCAGCCACTGGTTGGCAGAATCCAGTACTGATCAACCTGTTTTGGTAAGACCCAAATATCCTACCCCACACCTTTTAGGCAGCCTGGGGGCTCATTACTCCTGAGGGCTCACCACATTGGTGCCTAACTGTGAGGACACCCAATAGTCTTTACCCCTACTTTAGCTTAAAATTTCCAGTCTCAGTCTACCAGTCTCAGCCTTACCAGCAGCAAGGATAATAGGCATGAGTGATCACCAACAAGCATATAATAAGGACACGCTTTGTACCAGATATAATGCTAAGTCCTGGGTATTCAAAGGCAAAAATAAAATAATCTTTCCTCATAGAGTTCACATTCTAAATCTGGATACAACAAAGACATATGAGATGTCTATAGAATATATACACAATGAACACAAGAAAGTTTTGGAAAGGATTATCCTAGCAGCTGGGGCGTCTAAAATAGTTCCCAAAAATACACTGCATTTGAACTGAGTTTTTAAGGGAATCAAAGACTACAAAGAGTTGTAGGGGAGTACATTTGAGGCATGGGATCTATGCACAGGGACAGGAAATGAAGTGATGTGAAAGGTTTAACAACAAATAAACCAGTTTCACTAGAACTCAGAATATAAGGAGAGAAATAAAGAATAAGATGATTACAAAGGTAGGAAATTGCTCAACAAACATTTATTGAATTCTTACTATATGCCAGGCCCTGTGCTAAACACTAAGAACACAAGTAAAGGTTAAAAAAAGAGTCCCTGCCCTCAAGGAGTTCACATTCGAACGAGGGAGACATTAAAATAATTATGTACATGCAAGTTGTATACAGAGCAGGTAGAAGTTAATCTATAAGGAGAAAGTCCTAGCAGCTGGAGGGAGAAGCTAACTCGGAAAGAACTCCCATAAAGGTGGCATTTGAGCTGAATTTTGAAGGAAGTCAGAGACTGTAGGAGGAAAGCATTCCAGGCATGTAAACAACCAATGCAAATGCATGGAGACTGGAGATCCAGTGCCACGTGTGAAGAACAGCAATTATTCTCATATGACTGATGGAGGGGAATATGGTGTCCTAAGGCTAAAGAAGTTGAAAGCAGTCAAGTCATGAAGATTTTTAAGCGCAGAAGAGAGAAATTTGTATTCGATTCTTATGTCAATTGATAGTTACTTAAGTTTGTTAAACAGAGAAATGATATGGTCAGACCTGTGCTTTAGCAAAACTGCTTTGGCAGCTGGGTGGAGAATAGATTAGAATGGAGAGACTTATGGGAAGGGGATCCAAAAGGAAGTTATTGTAGTAGTCCAGGTAAGAGGTGAGAAGAACCCAAACAAAGATGTGTGAATGGAGAGGAGATATATATGGAAAATATTGTGGACACAGAATCAATAACATTTGGCAACTGTTTGGATATATGAGGTGACTGAGAGTAAGGAGTTAGGTCTGATAGCAAGGTAGTTAACCAGGACAATTGGGAGGAGAGAGGTGCCTTTGATGATAATAGGGAATTTTGGAAGCAACGGAGATCTAAAAAGAAGCATAATGAATTCTGTTTGGGACATGCTGAAGTTGAAGTTCCTCTGGAAGGATCCAATTTGGAATGTCCAATAGATAGTTTGTAAGGTGGTACTGAAGATCAGGAGAGAGGCTAGGTTTTCATATAAAGATCAGGGACACATCTGTATTTCAATGATAATTAAACTCCTGGGAGCTGATGAAGTTACCAAGAGAAAACACAGACAAAAGAGAAGGTCCAGGACAGAGACTTGGGTTACACCCACTCTGGGTGTAAGAGAGTTGATGAATCATCAAAGGAGACTGAAATGGAGGAATATGATAATTTAGAGGAAATCAAGACAATGAATTGTCCCAAAGGCATAGAGTGAAGAATTTCCAGGAAGAGAGGGTGTTCAAACATGTCAAATGCTTCAGAGTGGTCAAAAAGAACATAGATTGAGAAAAGGTTCTTCAACTTACTGGTTGGGAGATTTGGGGTAATATTGGAGAAATATTGGTTGTAATATTGGTTTCAGCTGAATGATGAGGTTAGATGCAAGATTTTAGGGGATTAAGAGGAGAGTAAGAGAAATTTGAAGCAAGGGATATAGATTTTTTTTTAAAGAGAAGTTTTTTTAAGGAAAGGAAGAAGAATTGTAGGACAATTTCAGGGAAAGTAGGGGATTTATTGAGGCTTTTGTAAAGATGGTAGGGATCTAGACATGCTTTTAGGCAGTAAAGAAAGTAGGAAAGGAAAGAGTGAAGATGAGAGGAAATGAACAATAGCAGAGTCAATCGACTGAAGAAGCTAGAAGGGGATGGGTTCTGGAGTATCCAAGATTGGTTGGCTTTGGTGAAAAGGGTCACTTTATCAGAAACTGAACTAAGAGATAGATAGAGATAGAAATGTATGTGTGTGTATGAGTTTGTAGTACAATTCCCAAGTTTTTTCAGCTGATCTGGTAACTCCCCAAACCTCCCTCCTTGCCTCTCTCGATAGATAGACAGACAGACAGATAGATAGATAGATAGATAATGTGTGCATATATGTATATGTCTGTGTATATATGTACACTGTGTATGTATATACACACACACACACACACACACACACACACACACTCTCTCTCTCTCTTTCTTAAAACATTGCCCTAAAATGGACGACCAAATAACCAGAAAGTACATCATTTAAAAGTAGATTGCAATAAATGTTGATTATTCTATTGTCTCTCAATGGTAGTGTCATACTCATGGATCAGTGAAAACTTATTGAGCACTTATTAAGAGTCAAATATTATTCTATATGCCAAAGATAAAAAATACAATAACACAGTCCTTGACCTAAAGGAATTACGGTCTAATGGGGGAGTCAACGTAGATAGGGGAATAGTGGCCAGGAAAGGACATTGTGTTCCGGGAAGTCACAAAGATGGTGAGTCAAAAATTGAGCAAACAATTGACATGTTCTTTCCAAAGCCATGGAAGTACTGATTTGGTTACAGAGCTCAGAGCAAGAGGTGAAAAATGACCAGATGTGTCCAAAGGGGCAGAAAATGGTAGAAGTGAAAATGGGACTGAATTATCTTATAGAGAACATGGTTGATCTGGTTCATCTCTCCCATTCGTGGTCTCTAATAGTCTGGTTTGGAAGGTAGAACAGCAGTAACAGCAAAGTAGATGTAGAGACAGAACATAATATCTACTTAAATTGAAACTCTGAAGTCATTTTTAACTGATTTCTCTCCTGTGTCCCCAATATCTAATAAATCTATGGGCCTTGTTTAATATTTCTTGGAAATGGTTGTTAAAAATAGTTCCTCTATGGGAAAGAGTGCCCAAAGTGTTCTACTATTAACCACTCACTGCTGATGTTTTTGCCAGGGCAAAGCACAGTGCCAGGTGACTGGCACTGAGTATATGCATACCATGTTCCCCACTGCCTCATCTCTACCAAAGGGCAATACAAATGGACTTCCACACCAAGCAAGACACAGTTTCCCTCTCTCCTCCCCTGAAACATAGTTGGCTATTTCTGGACATATTAATAGAGCAATGGGGTAGCTAGGTGGCTCAGTGGATAGTACACTGGCCGTAGAATCAGAGGATCTGAGTTCAAATCCAGAGTCAGACCCTTACTAACTGTGTGACCATGGACAAGTCATTTAACCTGGATGGCCTCCATTCAAAAAAGAAAAAAAAGAATCCCTCACAACCTTTAAAGTCTAGCTCAGATACTAGGAGGGCTTTTCTGATCTCTCCCTCTTGAGATTGAGATTATTTAATAGAGCAAAGCTAAATACATTTTGAGTACAAATACCTTGGCCATAACTCCACCATGCTCCCATTTATCTCTGTCCTGGACACCTGTAGATTTTTGGCTTTAGCCCTGTATCTGACTCAGCTGGGAAAAGATTTATGACCACCAGTCATCACACCAGCAGGAACTAAGAGTGCTGATTAGTTCCTACTTAGGACGGTATTTCCATATGGAAGCTCAAGCAAGGGCCTTGGCCTCCAGTTATGGGTGAATTATCTTCTTTCTAGCTTCAACAAAATGGCCAAGCAGGTATAGCTTAGCAAGTTCAGCGATATAAATTCTTATATCAAGTCACATCTGCTAAGTTGCTGTGTATTCCTTTTCTGAGGCCATTTTCTAACCTATAAAGCAGAAGAGATGCCTTTTACCTAGTTTACTTGTGGTTTCAAGGAAACTATCTGCTAAAAGGTTTACAAGCTGATGATTAGAGATAGGAGTGGTATGCCATCTGAATCGGCTTTGAGACAAGGCATTTTTTTCAGCACATCTTAAGTCAAATTTTCCTTTCCCCACTTACTGTCACTACATTCACTGTTATCCATTCTATCCACTGAAATACACATTTATATGTCCTAAGCCTAAGTAAAAACTCACTTCATTGAAAATAATGAAATTTCAACAAAAAATATTAGACTAGTCACATAAAAATGATATTTAAATTATAATACCACATTTGACTAGTCCTTTATAGTTTCAAAACATTTCTATAAACTAGCATTTGTTAAATGATCACAAGTGCCAGGCACTTAGGGATACAAAGAAAGACCAAACAATTTCTGTTCTCAAGGAGCTCATGAGAAAGGCAACATGGAAACTTTGTACAACACACACACACACACATCTCTAATGGAGGAGACACACAAACAACTAAAAACAATTCACTTACACATATTTCAAATAGGGGAGACAACATACAAATGACTATGTATAACACACATACATGTGCACTGATACACAATTAATGGGGGGGGGGCAATCTCAGCGGGAAGGCACTAAAGAGACCTGGAACACATATAATCTCATCTGATCTTCAAAATAAGCTTGTATGGCAGTTATTACAAGTAATATTAAATACATTGTTCAGTAAAGAAAGCTAAGCTTTGGAGAGATTGACTGATTTGTTAACCAATGGTGCTGGAGTTGGACCTTGAATCCAGCTTTCTGCCCCTTACTATGTTGGCTATAATAAAACAATCAGGCATCAGCATGACTTTGTGAGGGGAAATTGCCTAGTTTCCTTTTGGGGAATTGTTTTGAGATGTTATATATTTTCATCAGTAATGATTTGTTTTACTCATATTCCTGCCTAAACATGGAAAATGGAACTTTTTTATAAGTCTTCTTTGGTCCTATGATTCATTGATATGAGACTGTTCAGCTTTTCCAGGTTGCTTATAATATGATTCACGTTGAACTAGCTGTGTTAATTAACTAGGTGGCTATTAGTCAAATATGATTGCATGAGAATATGATCTTTCTGGAAAAAGATTACTATATTTCATCTTCATGACCACCTTATGGTTTGAAAGAGTGATATGTTATCTGCTATACAAGCAGCATTCTGTTATGTTCTAATTCATGCAAATATTGAATCTGTTTAGAGGAAGGAAAAAAAAGTCCTGGGAGCAGAGTTGTATTGTAACAATCCACCCCCGCCCTGGCAATTGATCCATTGAGGAAATGAAAATAATGGCTATTTCCTACTTAAGGAGCAATTCCTCCACCAAAAAAAAATTATCTCTGAAACTAAGGTGTGAACTAATTTACAACTCCCTGCAATTCTTGTTCTATATGAAAATTTATAGACCTGGATTTATATGAAATGAAAAACTAAGGGATGACAGCATCTATAAATAGGTTTCTATTTTTGTGTATGTGACACTGGTTTTGTGCAGTTAGGGTTTGAGGACAGTATCTTGAAAGTAGCTGTAGATACTTAAACTTTCTGGATTAAAATAAATTAAAATGTTACATGTAAATATTTCTGACCTGGAAGGCAAGAACTGCTGACAAGAGTTTCTGGGTTAAACTTTCAGAATGTTTGAGAAATTCCCCTTTTGACTAAGTTTTATAGTTCAGTGCATCAGAAAACCATCCATACTGGGCATCCCCTTTGAACACTTTTTTCTTTAAAGGAGTCTTAAAAGAAACTGTGATTCATGGTAATCTTTTTACTAAAAAGAAATTAACTGTATGGAATACTTAAAGCTTTCCAGGTAAAAGCTTTACCTTTTGCGAGGTAACCTGTTTTTTCATCCTTTCCAATCATGGCCTTTTGCAAGGGTGAAAGTTCTTGGCAGTCTATACACTCCAAATAATTTGGCCCTAATAATCCTACCCACCAAATTATTATGATCATGCTCAGTTTTCTTAAGTTTTTTTTTTAATATCATGGACACTTTAGCTTTATGGACTCCTCAGAGTAATGTTTATAAAAGCATAAAATAAAATACATAGGGCTACAAAGGAAGCCAATTTTATGGACATATAGCTATAATTTTTTTTTAAGTTTACACACCACAAGCTGCGGACTCCTAAATAAATCAATAGCACAGGTATCATTCAGCTGTTTCAGAGATACTATCCTCCGATGCTATTGTTTCTTAGTCTAAGATTCAAAAGATCTGAGTTCTAGCCCCTCTTCTGTCATTCACTATATACTTGGAAAAACTTGCAACATTTGTGGGATTCCGTTTTTCCCTTTTTTCTAGCATATTCTTACACTTCCTTTTTCCATTTTTCACCAGGATGTATTCCCAGATTTCTACATCATCAGGATACTTCTTTTCCTTCTCACTTTTTATCTTCCTTTTATCTATTGTTCCCCGCCCCCACCATTAAAATATAAAGCAGCTACGTTGTCCAGTGGGTAGAGCTGAGCCTGGAGTCAGGGAGGCTCATCTTCCTGATTTCAAATCCTGTCTCAGAGACTTGTATTAGCTGTGTGACTCTGGGCAAGTCATTTAACTATGTTTGCCTCAGTCTCTCCTCTGGAAAAGGAGCTGGAGAAGGAAATGGCAAACCACTCCATTATCTTTGCCAAGAAATTCCCAAATGGGATCACAAAGAGTCCCATAGGACTTCAGGAGGGAAAAAAACCAAGACTGAACAGCAATTAAAAAATAAGCTCTGGGGCAGGAAGATGGTATCGTGGATAGAGTACTGACCTGGAGTCAGGAGAACCTGAGTTCAAATCAAGCTCAGACACTTTACACTTAGTAGTTGTATGACCCTGGGTAAGTCACTTAACCTCAATTGTCTTGACAAAATATTGGGGGGAGGGGGAAGGGCAGGGACTATTTTATTTCTGTCTGTGTCTCCGGTGGCTAGAAAACTGTTTGGTACACTATATGTGCTTAATAAATATTTATTGTTGAGTATGTGTGATTATGATAGGTATGTTTATCATGATTTTTTTTAAGAGAATAGTCATCATAAGGATGCACCATTAGTGCAAGGGATTAGGGAGGGAACACTCATAATGATAATACGCATGTATCATTTATAAGCAATTTCAAAACCATTTTTATAGGGAAATTTCCCCTTTCACTTCTGGTGAGTTTCAGATGAAAATGCCCAAATACTCAAGAATTTCTTCATTCCAAGTGAATTACTTCTAAAATTCCTCTCATCATTAGTGGAATGGCAGAAATCTCTCTTAACTGAGAAGGAAAATTCTCATACTTCCTCTTTTTAAGTTAACGGCCAATTTGAAGAAAACCAATATGTGGGAGCGTTTTTGTTTGTTTGTTTAAGAGCAGAGCACTTTAAAATACAAAATGAGCTAAAGGGCTGTACAGTGGTTGTATAGGAAATAAGGGGATTAGAAGGACCTGACCATGATGCTTCTACTGGTACCATTCCAACTCAACACCATTTTCTGTGATACCCAGTAAAACTAAAAGGATCATAGTCGTGTCAACAAAAGTTAGCAAAGTAAAGCAAGGAGATACTTTTCCAGAAGGCTTATGGGAGTTCAGAGTGGAGAGTCACCTTAAATCCTTTGCAGGGGTGAGGAATCTGTAGCCTGGAGGCCACTTGTGGCACTCTAGGTCCTCAAGTACAGCCTTTTGACTGAATCCAAACCTCACAGAACAAACATTTGTATTCAGTCAAAGGGTGCCACAGTGCACAGAGTGCCAGGACTGGCATCAGGAAGACTTGTCTTCCTGAGTTTAAATCTGTCCTCAGACACTGGGTGGCCCTGGGCAACTCCCTTAAAACTATTTGTCTCAGTCTCCTCATCTATAAAATGAACTGGAGAAAGAAATGGCAAATTACTCTAGTATCTTGGCCAAGAAAATCCCAAATGGGGTCACAGAGAGTCAGACATGGCTGAAATGACTGAACAACAACAAATATGTGTCACTTTCCTTTCTTTCTTTAGCACCTGCCATTTTGTTATACAAAATATTGGTTCTAATTGATAATTTTGCTATTTATCATAATGATGATTGAAGAAATCCCTTCTAATATATTTTCATTCAAATGTTCTGAATGAAAATCAAGAATAGGAATGATGAAAAGGTAAGAAGGTAGGTACAGGTTGCACTTAGATGAAGAATCCCTTGCTACTTCAGGCTCGGTTTGGGTATACATATAAAGCCCAAAGCCCCATCCAGCACATTTTCTATAAGCCAATCAAGTAAGAAACATAATTCTAATAGCGGAGATCTTAGTTCAAGCAGAATAGTCAATAAAATAAAAGAAACATTAAAAAACTTGTTTCCCACAAGATTATCAATATATTTGAGGGCTTTTCCCCAAAATCAATCATTCAATTTTATAATTTTCTATCATAGCCAGTGAAATTATACACTGGACAACTTAGAGAAAGTGCCTTTCATCTCCTTCTCCCACTAAAAATGCTACTGTAATGTATTTTAATGCATCCTTCCACTAAAATGCTTCTTAATATATTGTCAAGACATGAAGTGACTTAGATCCTTGGCAGCAGTTCCACAAAAAAATTCAGTTCTTGGTAGGGGCTACCAAGCAGGAGTCTTCCAAGTACAGGCCTATTTGCATTCAGTGGTCTTCAGACCAGCCTCATTGTTAACCAAGAGATTGCCTACAGAGTAATGAAATTGACTGGCCACTGGATCTCATAAAGGTAAACAGAAGTTTTGATTTGCATCAGGGCAGGGAGCACTCACAGACAGCATTATGGACCAAATTATTGACCAGACCCAAAGAGTGGTGACTAACAAATAGACTGATACTCACTTGAGGAAAGATCTCTAGAGGAGTTCCACAGGGCTCTGTCACTGACTTTCTCCTATATATGTATAACAATACAAGTCAGATTTCTAATCTGGTGACTAAAAATATTTAATATGAGCTGATGGATAAGAAAGGACTAGATCTGTTATTTCATTGACACAGAAAACTCTTAAGTGAGGAAAGACTGGGCCAGCACAGGCTTATCATCTTATCATCTCATCATCTCAGAGAATTGTGTAGAACACTGAGGGGTTAAGTGACTTTCCTAGGCTTACACAGTCAATTTGTGTTAGCAGCAAATCTTGAATCCAAGTCTTTCTGATTGGCTTTCTATCTATTCTGCCACACTACTTATTTTGAAATCTGTCTGCTTATAGAAGAAGGATCCTGGAACAGGCAGGCAGTAGTCCCCCTATACCCTGCCCTCATGAATCTGAAGGACTGTGTCCAAATCTAGACACCTAAATTTAGAGTGTAAAGTGACAAAGTGAGGTATGTTCAGAGGAGGGTAACCAGGATAGCAAGGGGACTTAAAAAAAATGTAATATGAAGATCAACTGAAGTACATGGGGGTGCTCAGATTAGAGAAGAGAAAGCTCAAAGACATTAACATGGCTATCTTCAAATTACTAACTTGTTCTCACATGGGAGATAAGTTGCAAGCATTCTCTTTTGCCCCAGAGGACAGAACCAGAAACCACGGATGGAAGTGATGGGAAGTCAGATTTAAGCTCAACATTTAAAAAAAAAATAATACTAATAATTAAAAGCTGTCTAAAAATTTAATGAACTATTTTTCAGGAGAGTGAGTTCATTCTCAATAGAAGTTATGTCACATTTGTTAAAGACACCATGGGAGAATTGTTTTCACTAAAATTACAAGGCAGAAAATTTGAATCCTTCCTGCTGAGATGACTAACTCCTTTCTGCACCTCCAGATGTTGAACCTGACTGGTCTATTCAAATTTATCCCCAATTCATTTGCCATTTCGTTATTTATAAGTTTCTGAATGAATCACAAAATGTCACACACTGAATTTTTTTTCTTTTTTTTTCTTTTTTCTTTTTTTTTTTTACTGATCCCAAACTAGAAGTGACAAAATGCAATTTTTAGGTCTTTTACTCTTTCTATAAGTCACTTTTAGCTGGAAAATAAGCATATGAAAGGTATTTTTAAATAAAACAATTGTACCTTCATTAAATATTGAAAATACTGTAATCTTGGTTGACTATTAAAGTATTCATCCAACTGGTCTGCTCATGATTCCCCAACTATTTTATGTATATTATAATCTATTATAATCTAACCTCTACATATCTGCTTACAGTTTTATGCAAACTGAAATCTATGATTTCCCCCTTACTACTAAACCCTTATCTATTCCTAAAATCATTGCAGTGTTCAACTATGGAACGTCAAGAGCTTCAAAACACTAAGAAACAAAAAAATTTAAAAGCAAGGTGAATTACATCTGATCACTTTCAAAATGATACGTATAAGAACTATGTGGTGCATTCCCCAGTTCCAAATAAGGAGATTAGATTAGATGAATAATCTAGATCTAGGTGTAGGAGCCTATGAGTGTATCCTCTCCTTATTTGAGATCTGTGGTTATTGTATCAGAGGATACTATTATTGTTGTTGTTGTGTACAAAGGATTATTATGGATAGAAAAGTTATTAGAAAGCATTCCTCAAGAGTGTGGACATGGCATTGCAAGATGACATCAATATTAGGACAACAAATAAAAGAAGTCAGAGAAAGGTGTCTCTATCTTTGGAGTCAGAGGGTATCTGCAGGGCAAAGGTATTAATATGGTAAGAAAAATGTATATAGTTGAAAAGAGTCATTCTGGAAGCAACATTTTAAAAATAAGGTTATGGCAACCAGATCCCCTGGCAAATAGAGGGAGAAGAAATGAAAGTAGTATAAGATTTTATACTCTTGGGCTCAAAAATCACTCTAGACAGCAATTGTAGCCATGGAATTAAAAGATGCTTGTTCCTTGGAAAGAAAGAAAGCTATGGCAAATCTGTATGGCATACTAAAAAGCAGAGACATCACCTTACCAACAAGGTCCATGTAGTCAAAACTATGGTTTTTCCAGTAATAATATATCGTTGTGAGAGTTGGACTATAAGGAAACACTTTTGAATTGTGATGCCAAAGAAGACTTTTGAGAGTCCCTTGGACAACAAGAGGATCAAGTCAGTCGATACTTAAAGGCATCAATTCAGACCATTTACAAAAAGGGCAGACACTGAAGCTTAAATACTTTGGCCATGTAATGACAAGACAGGGCTCACTGGAAAAGACTGTGATGTTGGGAAAGACTGAAGGCAAAAGGAGAAGTGAATGGAACCGGATGAGAGAGATAGTGTCATGGAAGCAAAGATCTCATGAGCTTGGAGAGACTGGGAAATAGTGGAAGATGGAAAGATCTGGCATGCTATGGTCTACAGGGTTACAAAGATTCAGACATGACTGAATGACTGAACAGCAAACATTCTGGAAAACAGCATGAGGACTCAAATGACTCATGGAAGGAAGTCGTAGCAGCATAGATCACCTGATCAGGGACCTACAGCCTCCTGAGAGGAGGAGGCCCACATGTCAGACCAGGAAAAAAACGAAGCCAAAATTACACTTAAAGGGAAAAGCCAGTCATGCTGCTGTATTTGGCTAATTAATTTGCTTCAAGCAAACCAGCCAAAACAAAGAGGGGTCAAGTCATGTGGAGAACCTCACATAAGTCATGTAATGTTGTTCAGTCTGTTTCTTCATCTGTAAAATGAGGGTGTTGGGTTAGATTAGATTAGATGGATCATCTAGATCTAGGTGTAGGAGCCTATGAGTGTAGTGGGCCAGAGCCACTGAGATCTCCAAAAGGTGATCTTTTGTTACCTGAAGATCAACAGAAAAATTTTTGGAGATGTATTCTGGGATGATATCAACTTAGGCCACTCAAGTGACTATGAGGATTAGAACTGGAACACTACAAAAACACTTATGGACCATAAAATACTGAAGTTTTTTCGTATTAATAAGACATAATTACTAAAAACAGAGACTGCTTCCTTCCTCAGTATTCATTCTGTATCACAAAGACCTCTTATAGGCCAATAGAAATTCAGCTAAATCTAAATAATTCCAATTCTTCTGTAATCGTTTGTTTTTATACACTCAGTCTTCTGATTTCAGAAACCTTCTCCTTTCTTTCTCTTTCTTTTTCTTTCTTCCTCTTTCTTTTTTTCTTTCTCTTTTTTTGCTTTATGGAGGGGGCAAGGCAGGGCAATTGGGGTTAAGTGACTTGCCCAAGGTCACACAATAAGTCATAAGTGTCTGAGGTCAAATTTGAACTCAGGTCCTCCCGATTCCAAAGACGGTGCTCTATCCATTGTACCACCTAACCACCCCTCTTTTCTTTCTTAAAGGGAAACTTTCCCATACTAAGTAGAATAAAAATATCCCTTACTACAAGACCAGCTCATTCAAGCATCTTTTTCATCCAGGAAGCCACAGGATAAGAATTAGACTCTCTCAAGTTGTCCACTGTAAGCCCAGGAGAAGAAAAGAAGAAAGGGGGGAGGGGAGAGAGGTATAGAAGCTATAATTGGGTAAGAAATAAGTAATTTTTTTTAAAAATAAGGGCCCTTTTCCTTATGTATTTATACATAGTATTAAAATTGATTAAACTTTGATAAATATATTTTTTTAATTTTTATTCAATTTTATTTTATTTTCAGTTTCAAATTCTCTCCCTCCCCTCCCCATTGAGATTATATTCATTACTCATACAAAGTCACTTAAAACATATTTCCTCATTAGCCATATTTAAGAAAAACAACAAAAAGAAAAAGAAAAAATGCTTCAATTTGCACTTTTAGCTCATCACTTCTCAGTCTGGAGGTAGATAGCATTTTTCATCATGAGCCCTTTAGAATCATAGTTGATTATTATGTTGATAAGAGTCACTAAGTCTTTTAACATGTTATTATATTTACAATACTGCTGTTACTGTGTAAATTGTTCTTCTGGTTCTATTCACTATTCCTTGCATCATTCTTCCCAGGTTTTTCTGAAACCATCCCTTTAAACAATTTTTTTTTTTTATAATAGCACAATAGTATTTCATCACATTTATATACCATAGCTTGTTCAGCTATTCCCCAATTGATGGGCATCGCTTTCATTTCCAAAACTCCAATAAATTATTATACTTTTCTACAGTGCCTAGCAGTATTTAAAGCCTTTGGCAGAACAATATTCCCATTAGTTTGGTTTTCCTTTCAACTGGCACAGATATTAAAGCATCAGCATGCCTAAAGGAAGTTTTGTGGTGCAGTGGATAGAGTACTGGGCCCTTAATCAGGAAGACCTGTGTTCAAATCTAGCCTCATATACTCACTAGATAAAGGCTAGCTACTATTACGACATTTTTAGAAGAGTTGAAAGAGGAAGAGCTGTAGGACCAGAAACCCCTTGCTTTGAGTTCTTTTCCAGAACTGCCACAGGAATGTACTAGATCTTCCTTTACCTTGGAGAGCTTATCTATTATCATAGCTTCAACTTTTCTATTTCTGTAAATGGAGTCACCATTCTCCAAGCCCTCCAGACTGGAAATTGGACTTATTTTTTATGTCTTCTTCCCTCCCCCTTCCCTATATAATCATTCACTGAGTTTTGCTAATTCTACCTGCACAACATCTTTCCTGTCAGTTTCCTTTGCCTTCATCTTTATTAAGGTATCTATTACATTTCACTTGGACTTATTGCAATATTTTTTTCAGTTCAGTCTTCAGTCTCTTCCCCAGTTCCATCCTATGTAACTACCGGACTAATCTTTCTAAAGTTACTTAATCCACTATATTAATCTTCCTAAATTACATGATTACCCCCTCCCAATTAAAGTCCTCAAGTGTCTCCCTCTTTCCCAAAGATAGGGATAGGCCCAGGGCCCAAAATTTAGGGATGAGGAAACTCTCTATTAATATGGACTGACATTTTCTCTGTGCCTTATAGTCTTACAGAATTGCCTAGGGACCTGAAAGTTTAAGAATATTTACCCAGGGGGCAGCTAGGTGGCACAGTGAATAGAGCACCGGCCCTAGAGTTAGGAGGACCTGAGTTCAAATCTGGCCTCAGACACTTAACACAAAACCTAACCATGTGACTGTGGGCAAGTCACTTAACCCCAATTGCCCTCCAAAAAAAAAAAAAAAAAAGAATATTTACCCAGAGTCACATAATCAGAATGTGTAAAAGCAGGACCAAAGCAGGACCAGGCCTTCCTGTCTTAAAGGCCCACTGCCTATTGACTCTATCCTATGTATTGCTTAAGGAATAATGTCTTAATTCCTTAGCTTCCCATTCAAGGTCCACCATAGTCCAACCAAAGTGTCTCTTTCCAATCATAACTACCAATATTCCCTTACACATACACATACCCAATGCTCCAGCCAAACTCTACTGTTCACCATTTCCTGACTCTACCCCTATATTATCATCTCCATGACTTTATTCAGACTGTCCTCCCGCTTCTTTCTCTGTTAAAATCCAACCCACCTGCAAGTCCTAGCTCAAATGTCATCCATTCCATGAAATCACCCCCTAAACCCTAAGGCAAAGGGATTGTTCTCTCCTTCTGAAATTTTGCAGCTGTTTAGCCCATATGATCATAACTGAGGCACCACTATTCACATACTCTAAGTACAGGCTAGTCCCTGGAAGGAAATATACATTTAAATCTCCATAATTTAATAAACTTAAGGCAAGAACTCTTAGCTACTCTTCATCTTTACTCTGCCTTATCAGATTTTAAGCTCCATTAGACCATGTCTCCTTTATCTCTGTATCTTTCTTAGTGACTAGTAGAATGTGTTGTCTATAAAAGGAATTCATTCACTGAATGCACTTGATTACCAGGAAAACATGAATACTGACATATTATGGGAGATGTACAGACTACATAGTCAGCCTCTTCTTTCACTTAGCATTATCTTTTTCTATTAAATGCAATTGCCTTCTTTTCCTGTCCACAGAGGCCTTGCTTGTCTAGCCACTAAATGTTTGTTTTAGAAAATTTGTAGCCAAATATCTAACCTGCTCCTGATGCTGTCCTACTTAGAGTTACTCAGAATTCTACTGACCCCTTTAATGCAATTGGAAGCAGATTAAAGAGCAGGAAGGCCGACTGTTACAAAAGAAGCCACAGTTTTCTTCTTTAACTACACCCTTGGAAGCCACAATGAACACAGCACTTCCACGGTACTTGTACAGAAATTTCAACTGGCGCCTTCACTCTCCTTTCCAGCAATTCTTATCTTTACTCTCTGATCTCTTAGTATATTATCTGCATTAGTATAGTATCTGATTCTTATCTCATCTTTTTCCATGAAAAGTAGCATTAACTTGCTCAGCATGGCTCTCAAATATTACATATAAATTAAGTATCATAATAAGAGTAATATTAATAGCTTTTATCTAACATGTTAAACTTTGCAAATCACTTTACATATATTAAATCATTTTATCATCACAACAATCCTGGGAGGTAAATACTATTGAGAGGCACTGATGTTAATCCACTGTATAAGAACTGGGTCTTTAGTCAGGACAACCTGAGTTTAAATCTATCCTCAGATACGTACTAGTTGTATGACCCTGGGTAAGTCACCTAACCTCCCTGTGTCTCAACTTCCTCAACTGTAAAATGGAGACAATAATAACACCTATTTTGCAGGGTTATTGTGAGGATTAAATGAGTTAATATTTATTAAAAAAAAAACACTAAGCACGGTGTCTAGTACACAGTTGGTGGTGTATAAATGTTTATTCCCTTACCCCTCCCCTATTATTATCACAAGTCCCAGAAGGGTTTACTGACTTGTCCAGAGTCACAGAGCTAGTAAATGTCTGAGGCTGTATTTGAACATAGGTCTTTCTAATTGTAGGCCCGGCAACCTATACACTTTGCCATTGATCTGTCCCCATTCCATTCATAAATATAAATAATATGTTGCTAAAGTGCCTATATGCAAGTGTGACTTCAGGCGATGTCAGCACTAAACACCCCTTCCCCCCCCCCCATATACTCATCCATGTACCTCTTTAAAAAGAACCTGTTAGGGCAGTGGTTCTCAACCTGTGGGTCAGGACCCCTTTAGAGGTCAAATGATCCTTTCACAGGAGTCACCTAAGACCATCAGAAAACACATATTTCTGATGGTCTTAGGAACTGAGACATGGCTCCTCTATCTGTCTCCAGGCAGGTTGGCCCACATGCAGATACACCCACATACAAGTATTAAAGGGTCGTGGCATTAGGAAGGTTGAGAACCACTGTGTTAGGGAGAATCCTTCCATTTACATGCTATTCCTTTCTGTCTTCAAGTTTTATATGCAGCAACAATGTCAAGATAATTCAGGTTCTCTAGGTATATGCCTGCTAATCAATCTTGATCTGAGTTCAAATCCAGATTCAGACACTTATTAACTGTGTGATCACTGGACAAAGATCTCATATTTAGAATGCCAACAATTCAATTAACCCAGGACCATAGGATCATAGAGCTAGAAGAGACCTCAGGGGTCATCTAGTCCAACTTCCTACAGATGAGGAACTTGAGGATAAGACATATTAAGTGACTTGCCCAAGGTGATACAGGCGATTCCTGAGAGATGTGATTTGAACCCTAGTTCTCTGACTCTACAACCAGTATTCTTTCTCAAAAAGAAAAAAGAAGCATAATCTTTAACCCTTCAGCTTTCTTTTCTGCCTTTTCAAAATCTGGTCTCAATCTACATTTCTAGTCTTATCGCATATTACCCGCCTTCATATACGGCACAGTCTCACATAGCTTCCCACTCAGCTGTATTCCTTCAGAATTTTCCAACATTCTCCAGGAACCTCATCAGCTCTGGAACTCACACCTCCAGTACCCAGAGGACTGAAGGGAGTCAGTTCCCAAACTCCTGTTATGGATAGAGGGGGCCCAGGACCCCCAATCTCTTCAGTTCCTACCAGGCTGCCCTCCTTTGAACTTGATTCCTATCCTTCTGTCTAAGCACATTAAACTGTAATCTTCTTGAGGTGAGAAACTTTCTTTTTCTTTATTTTTATACCTAGCATTTAGCACAGTGCCTGGAACATAGTAGGTACTTTATAAATGGTTGTTGATTGATTGATGATTACCACTGACATCTACACTATTTTTCATAAAAGCTATTTTTTGCCCATATCCTTGTTTTCTAGTTGACTGGCGTCAAACCTAGAATGTCCTCCTCCTATCCTATCCCTTCCTGAAATGTCCTTCCTCCTCTTCCTATCACATCACAACAGTGATGTCTTCCATGTGAATTGGATTTAAGCGAGGCAGAGCTGTAGTCACCAGCCTCATCCTTCTTAGAGACTCTCGTTTCCTTCTAGACTCTCTTCTCTAGGCCCTCTTCTTTATGATTTTTTTCTGTTTCCCCCATCTGTTAATGCTTTTCCAAAAAAGATTTAATATCTATTTTGCATAAGCATGTTGTCTCTTTGTATCAGCAAGCACCCTAACATACCCAGGATGGCTGCTAACACAGGTTCTTAGGTCTGCTTTTCTAAAGGAAAGCAACTCAAAGTGGGTTAACAATCTTACTTTAATCAATCAAACATATATAATTTACCTAGTTCAGGGGGAAAAGTCAGCACCTTGAACTTCAGAGAATACAAACAGAAGTTACAAGCCGACAAAGAAACAGATCAGCAGACGGGCTTCCAGCTGTCTGACCATTATTACATCCATATCTAGTCAGTTACCAGAGAGGGAAGCATCAACATCTGGGTTTTTCAAAGCCAGGGGGCTCAACAGCTGCCCAGAGTCTCATCTGGTCAAATCACACAACTCTTTCCAAAGTGAGCCCCAAAGCAAAACCTCACATCAGGGCATATATAGCCTTCTCCTGGATGAGAGAATGTCACAACCCTCTTGACCCACTGCCCAATCATAAAGCAACAAGGCATGGGCATTCATGAAGAACAAGCCTCCAGCCACAGGCTCCATGTGAGCACATTCAGCCTATTAGGGGGCAGAGTATACTTTCAAATCAGGGAAGGTTCTCAGAGTCACTTAAGCCTATCAATGGGCCAAGGGGCTGGGAAGATCTTCAGATTCCCCTAACACTCCTCAAGCTGTACTGTAAGTTCTTTGAGAGCAGGGATAATTTCCCTTTTGCCTTGGTATTCTTAGCCCAGAGTGGCACATTCTGATTGATTGACTGACTGACCAAAAGAATTCATGATCAAGTAGCCAACTTGTTTAGCTAAACTGGTCTTCAGAAAGCAGTCTCAGTCTTTATTTCAAGGCTTGTACTTGAAATCCCTTCCACTGTGGTAAAGCCTACTACACCTCTGCTGACAAAACCTTCAAAAATTAAGGATCATCCCTACACCATAATGAGGCATCAGAGAACAGGTTAAATAGGCCAACAGAGGGTGAGGTCTTGCCAGTGCTCCCCTTTCTTGATGATATTGGACTAGTTGCATCCAGCCCTGTGCTACTGCTGAGCATATGAAATAAGATTAATCCAGAAAAAAAAGGGGGTGGGGGGATGAAGAACATCTTTTGTCCACACAATATTAAACAGATGAATAGCCAGCCATGTTGTGGGTAGACATTGCAAAGGCAGAGGATTGTTTTTGAAAAACTGCAAAATTCATAATGGACGATTTGAAAGACAATTGATTGTTATACTAACAGTAACAGATAGTTTTACAGGGTGTCCCAAAAGTCTTAGTGCGGTTGTAAGCTTTTAAAAAAGATTAAAACAACACTAAGATTACTGGAACACCCTGTATAATGCTTTAAGGTTTGCAAAACATTTTACATACATAATTTTATATGAACCTCCCAATAATCTTGTGAGATAGCAACTATGGGCATTATTATTCTCCTTTTATAGATGAGGAAACCAAAGTTCAGAATGATGAATAACTTGTTCCTGCTCACACAACTATCAAGTGTCAAGGGAAAAATGCAAATCTAGTTCTTCTTGACTCTAAGTCAACCATTGTAGATAACGAGCCAGACTGCCTCCAAATTACCTCTCTTTATATCCCTTGCATCCACTACAGTGACTAAAATTCCACAGCTGAAGATCCTGTCCTTTAATTGAAGGAAGAGAAACAGATTAGGTTATTAGTCATTGGCACCCTAGTGTTAATTAATTTCCCCCGTTAGGTCTAACAGAGAGCAGGGCTATTCTGGCTTCTAAACTTTAGAGATGATCAAATCTTGGGTTTTAAGGGAAATAACTATATGTTTAGAAGTAGTATAGATTTAGCATCAAGCACAAACTTATTACTAGAAACCTAAAACATCTGTCTGGTTTCTTAGGAAGGTTTGAGTTGTTAGATCACTACCAAAAGGAAACCACGGAAAGGGGATCTTTGTCATGTGAGTACCTGTCATCCTGGTAACTCCTGACTGTTTCCTGGTTTCCTGACTGCTGGCTTCTAGTCCAATTTCTCTAGCCTTTCTTCCATTTGCATTTTGACTACGCTGGTCAAAACTGAAAGTTATCTCTTCTTCTTAAAATTTTCCCAGGGTATTTTGCCTGGATGTCTCCAAACTGAATGTTCTCTCTCCTTCTTCAGACCTTTCCCTCTCAATCATTCCTGAGTCTATTACATTAAACCCTGTAATATACACACTTATACACACATACATATATAATTATATGAAATACACGAATAATAATCTATAACATTATATATGTATATTTATTTATTCATGGCAGATCCCTTTATGAGGATAACAGGACTTTAGCACATGTCAAGATCACCCTAAGATTGAAGTACTCCTGTGACAGATGCCAGGGCTCTGTCTCTGGGAGAAGACATTCTTCATGGCCTTATTGCATTGTTGGGAGCAGCTTCTTTCAATTGGCTACATAGCTAGAACTGCCTGAATCTTTAAATCTACTTAACTGAGGCACAATCATTCTTTTTTGTGATGGAATTCAGGGACAAAGACTCATTCACTCAGCAGGGACCACATGAAATAAGCTGAGGGAGAGAGCCCAAGAGTCTCTTCCCCTTTCCTTGAAAAAGGTTGGGATTTTTTTTTTAATTTTCCCTTTTCAGTTCTTCTTGAAAGAAGTGGATTTCCCATATCAGGAGCTCAAGCCATAGCAACTTTTTGAGTCCAAGATTCTAAGCTGGGTGTTGCCATTAGCTCAGCAGGGAAGCCTTGAGAAACCAGGGTCCCCAGTGTAATGGATGCAAGAACAGGGAGTGATTTGGACTTGGAACATGGTAGAACTAATGCCATGTAGGAACTGAGTAAAGTTGTGAACTCAATTCCCTTCCCCAGCCTGAAGACTGAGATAGTTTTGAGGAAATTATGCTCCAGAAGGAGGAAAGCTAGGTGGCATCATGAATAGAGTGGTGGGCTGGCAGTCAAGAAGACTTATCTTTCTGAGTTCAAATCTGGCCTTAGACACTTACTAGTTGAGTGACCCTGGGCCAGTCACCTTATCCTGTTTGCCTCAGTTTCCTCACATGAAAAATAAACTGGAGAAGGAAATGGCAAACCACTCCAATATCTCTGCCAAGAAAGTAACAAATAGTTGGACACAAGTGAAAACCACTAAAATGTTGGTGGGGTGGGGGGGTGTTTGTATGTTTGCTCCTGTTTTGCATTTGAAGTAAATATTCCTGAAAATCTAACCTGATTGTTAAATGCTTAAATGGAACTAGGGTGCTTGCTCCTTTTAAACTGGAGGAATATAATCAGTGGGGGACTTGAGCCATTGGCAAAGATTAAAAAAACAAAACTCCTAAGGGCACCAGAGAATCCTAGGTGAGAAGTCAAAATATAATACACCTGGCCTCCAGGTAGTGGAGATTGGAGAATTACTGTTACATGAGATTATAAACTTTTTGAGGGCTATGATAATTATCTTTTAATCCCAAATGCTAAGCACAGGCTTGTACATCATAGGTGCTTAATAAATGCTTGCTAAATTCTTTGAATCCAGCTAGACTCTCCAGTCTAATAATTTCCTTTGGTTTGGAATTTCCCAGATTTCTACCCTCACAATAGATTTCCTGTGGAGTTAAAGCCTGGATGCTGCTCCTGATGGTTCTACATAGCTACAGCTATTGAAGACCCACAAAAGAAAGTTCTTGTCACCCAAGTCCTCAGTACTGTCAGATAGATCAATATCAGAAAATCATATGATTTCATCAATGGAAATGAAATTTTAAAATAGACACCACCATCTCCTTTTCTTTTGCACCCTTAGGACTGTGGGACTTTTCCATCTGACTTGCAGCTGAAAACTCCCATATGTTGTCTCCTCTATTAGATCAGAGGAATTTCCAGAGAGGGGACTTTTCTAATTATATCCCCAGCAACTAACACAGTGTTTTGCACATTGCAAGACCATAATTATTGCTTTATTTAATCCTTTATTCCCTCCTGTAATGGGAGGGGGTGAGGAATAGATTTGTGTTATTGTTCAGTCATTTTTCTGTCACGTCTGACTCTTCATGACCCTAGTTGGGATTTTCTTGGCAAAGATACTGGAGTGGTTTTTGCTATTTCCTTCTCCAGCCTGTTCTACAGATGAGGAACTGAAGCAAACGGAATTAAGTGACCCGCCCAGGGTTAGCTGGATAGTAAATATCTGAGATCACATTTGAACTCAAGGTCTGACTCCAGGCCCAGCACTCTATCCACTGAGTCACCTAGCTACCCAAGGAATGGATATTCAGATGGTTGCTAGCATAAGAAGCAGTGTGTCACAGTGGCAAAAGCACAGGATTTGTAGTCAGATGACTAGAGTTCCAATCCTACTACTTCCCCTAAAATAATACAACCTTGGTCAAGTCTAACCCCACTGGGTCTCAGTTACCTTATCTGTAAAATGAGAGAGTTGGACTAAATGTGTCTTTAAAGTGTCTCCCAACTGTGTGATCCATCTGTGATCTTGTGTATTGCTAATGCTCAAGCAAGCACACAAAAGTCATCTCTCCCACCCTGTCACTGTGGCACCTCTGTCTTCCCTTCCTCTTTGTGAATCTGGAGGAGTGCCAATTTGACAAGGAGAAATCAGGACTTCCTAGACCATATTATAGATCAGATTAAATCCACAAATGACCAGTTTTTGTGTTGGATTAGAACATCTTTGCAAATGGCAAAGATCAACATTTTTCCAGTGAGTCACTCTTCCATGTTTTTTCCTTTGACATCTTCCCTAAAAGACTCCCTAAGAAAACCAGGCATCTGCCAGCAATGCTCTGCAGGTAAATAAGACACTGTCAAGTTCAAACATCTATTCATCATTGCTCCCATTCTGATTCACTTTGACCAACACCAGTTATTTGCTCGAGAAGTAGGCACCTTCAGTATGGTGGTAGGGGTCACGTTCTAACAGTTATTCCTTTTGTATACATGTGTCAATCAAATTCCATATGACTAGAATTAATATTTCCTTTGGCTTCCCTGTCCATATAGTGAGGCCATGTGCCCCTCTATATGTATAGACTTGTCCTATTAGAGTATAAGACCACTGAGGGCAAGGATACTTTGGCTAACTTGTATTTGTATTTCTAGGTTTAGCACACAGTCTTACACATAGTAAGCATTTAATAAATATTTCTTTTAATTCATTCACCCACACTTCAATCTGCCCTCCTCTCCCTTAACCCTAGAAGTCAATACCCACTTTTCAGAGGTATATGATCTTGAGGAAAGAGTCCCTGGCCATTAAAAAGTGTTAGAGAATCAATAGTATCCCCTGGACAGGATCCAACACTTCCTTAGAGCAAGAGCCATCTGGTAAAACCTGGAATACCTGTGGAAACTGACATACCTGTGGAAACTGACTCAATGCCACATCTGAAGGGCCCATTTTCAGCCATCTTCTACTTTATTTTAAGCCAAATATAACAAGAAACCAAAAGCCACATACAAAAGATTAGTTGACTAGTCATAACATGGCATATTGTAAAGAACGATGGATTTAGAATCAGAGGACCTAGATTCAAAGCCTGACTCTGCTGCTTGCTACTTCTCTGGGCCTTAGTTCTTTGTCTTTAAAGGGATGGAGTCTGATTAGATGGCTTCTACGGTCCCTCCCAGCTCTAAATCTGTGATCCAGCAGCGGATCTTTTGAGAACCCCTATATATAGGTAAACAGGCATCACTCTAAATAAAACATCACTCTGATAACCCCTTAAAAAAACTGTAAGATTGCTCTTTCAGGTGCTTGGGAATAATCCAGGTGGTGGTTAGCCCAGTGACATTCTAAATGCAGTATTTAACCCTCACTCTACGTGCATTCTGTCTTTTACTATTCAAGATTCAACTGGACATTTTCTAGGTCATAAGTTCTATCCCAGAGATGTAGACATTATATCATAATAATAAATTTTAAAATATAACAAAATAAATAATAAAATAATAAAAAGCAAAGTACTGAATTTAAGGTCAATAATATATCTGGATTTAAATCATGTCCCAGAGACTTGCTAGTTGTATTACCCTGGGCAAGTCACTTAACCTCAGTTTCTTCATCTACAAAAAAGGGCTATTTTAATAGCACCTACCTGAGCAGTGGGTCACTATTCTCTAATATCTACATCTCAAAGGAGATAGTATATGTAAAACTCTTGGCAAATCTCAAAATGTTACATGAATATGAGTTACTATTATCATTTTCATCTCCTGGTTCTTCACTCCCCTTCCACAGTCACTGAATGAAAGGGAAGAGGATATTGTAGTCAGTTACATTTTGGATCCCAAGTGAAGGTGGGGGCTTCTCTCATACATAGTTAGCTGGGAATGTCATGATCTGGAAGACTAAGCTGGGAACCCTTTGGAAATGTTCATGCTTCTTCACCAATGATTCTAGAAACCTAAGCTTCAGACTGTACTTAAGTCATTCTAGCAAACAGTTGTGCCCAAATTTCAGGTCCCAGTAAAATGGCTCTTTAAGATGTAAAAGGGCATTGGGAGCATGCCTTAGCTCATCATGGAATAGGAACCACAAACAGGGGATTTTGAAACTAGAAAGAACAAAAGACCTGAATTCTCTGAATACACATCTTTTTCACAACTACTTGACCTTCACATGTTCCTTCCTACCTTCTGCTTTCTTAACTGTTGGCTTCCATCCCAGATCTTCTGTTGCCTGCTTTTCTCTATATTTGGATGGCTTCATTTGGACACAGATTATACAATGATTTCTATCCATATAGATATTTCTATCTATATTTTTTTCATTCCTTTGCACTGACATTTCCAGCTTCCTGCCCCATAAGTGAATCCTTAGGCACTTAACAACTCTCTTCACTTGACCTCCATTTATCAACTTTGACGCACCCCAGTGTCGTCTTCTCATGCAGGTCACTATTACCGGCAACTAAACATTAATCCCTCCTGCATAGGGACTTGAAAGGCACCCAAAATAGTTCTGTCATGTTGTGCTGTCACCATTACAGGAGAACATTGTTATCCCCCACTTTCCAGCCATCTAATATTCCAATGGCAAGCAACTGTCAGATATGCAATTCACCCTTCCTTGTGTCCTTTATTTATTGTAAAAGCAACCTAGAGACTTTTACAATAATAGCAATAATTCACATTACCATATCTGTTTAAGGTTTATAAAATGCTTGTCTCACAATAATCCTAAGAGCTAATATTGAGGTGATAATAATATGTACCATTACACTGCGAATCAGAAAAGTTAAATGATTTGCCCAGAATCTTGCAATTAATAATTGTTGGAATCAGCATTTAAACACGGGTTTTCTACCTTCAAGGCCAGAATTCTTTCAGCTTAAGTATATTGTTTCTCCTTATCTTATGAGAGTAGGCCTCAAAGGGCCTGGTTCCTTCTTCATAGATTCACAAAATTTCAGAGTTAGAAGGTACCTAATTGGCTACGGGAGTACAATCCATACATGAAAGGAATCTCCCTTAGATCATACCCAACAAGGGGTCACTCATCCTTTGCTTGAAGGCCTATAATGAGAAGTAGCACCCTGTTTCCTGAAGAACGCCTATTCTAATTTTAAATGACTTTAGAGTTAAAGAAGTTGGATTTTTTTATGTTAGGAAGGGAAGGAGGAAGAAACAAAGGACGGAAGGAAAAAAGGAAGGAAGAAAACAAGCATTTATTAGATTTATTAAGTGTTGACTCTATGTCAGAAACCGTGCTAATTATCAAGAATACAATAATATAGGCGGAGCTAAGATGGCGGAGAGTAAGCAGTAACCTGAACAAGCTCCCAAAGAATTTCATCCTTGGGAACTAAAAAGTCAATTTGAGCGGATTTAAAAGTGACGGAGCCTATTGTGAGACGGAGAGTGACAGATTCCCAACCCAGAGAGGTGCCTAGTTGGGTCGGGGCAGAGAGAACAGAGCGCGCGGGAGTGGCGCCAGCGCAGACCTGGGAGCGGACGGAGCGCAGCGGTCTGGGAGGCCCCACCCAGCAGATTCCCCCAGCTGGAGGCCCCTACAGCCCTCTCACTACCCAGGTGAGAATCAAGGGAACTGGATAGAGGGGAGCGCAGAGTGTGTAGCAGGGTCGCGGTCTTTCCGGGGGCTAGCAACCCACGGCTTGGATTCTTGAAGCTACATGCTCAGACTTTCAGAAGCTGGGATGGAGGAATGAAATCTAGGGGCTCTCATCCCCCTCCCCGACACACAAAATCAAGAGACAAAAGCCCCACCTAGAGTACCTTCT
>CM053586.1:294431691-294478093 GCA_028646515.1 Pseudochirops corinnae | reverse complement strand
AAATAAAAAATAAATTAAAAAAAAAAAAAGAATACAATAATACAAAAAAAAAGACAGTCCTTTCCTTTGAGTACCTTAAATTCTAGTGGAGGAAGACAACACAGGAAGGTAAATGAAAAGAATCAGGAGTTACAGGAGAAGAGGGAGTTGACTATGAAAGTATATAGCCTAGGCCTCTTCACAAAATGGAGACTTCAGGAGAAATTCACCAATGAAGGATTGTGGTAGGCCTTACAGAGGGATATTCCAGGTTGAGAAAGCACGAGGAGATGGGAAGCCCCAGGCACTAGGGGAAGTTCCAGGACAAGACAGTTGCAAAGGCATGGTTTTGAAGTCTGGAAGCCAGGAATAGTTCCAGGAGAGCAATATAAAGTAAATTTATATTTGGTGGCACACCCTTGTAATACCTACTAGTGGGGAATCTGAGTCTGTTAGATCTCTTGAGAGCTTGGGAGCAACAGTGGGCTATGTAGACAGGTTATTTGTCCTGTCTGGCATCAGTATGTCCTACTGTTGGATGCTGGGAGCTACCAAGTTGCCTAAGGAAGATAAATTGGTCCAAGTCAGAAACAGAGGAGGTGACAGATCCTATGTAGATCAGTAATGGGACATCCCATAATTCATAAGTAGTCCAAAGAGAGGGAGATAAAAGGGGAGGTTAAGGGGGGGCGGGGAGAGAGGGTGAGGGAGAAGGAGAAATTCTCATTTACAAATTCTACCTCTTATTCCTGCTTCTACCCTCAGGATCAAGTAGAACAAATCTACTTCTTCTTCAATATAGGAGCCTTTTTTCAAATGCCTAAAGACAATCTTCATGTCTCCAGTAAGTAGAGACCTTAGGTAGGGTACAGTGGAAAGAATATTGAATATTCACAGGACATGAGGAAAATTCTCATCTCTCTCGTTTACTATCTATGTGACCTTGGTCAAGTCATTTAGCCTTTTTGAGCCTCAATTTTCTCATTCTTAAAGAGGACTGGACTAGAAGATATCTAAAGTTTCTTGAAGCTCTAGTTCTATGATTCTCCTCTCCAGGCTAATGAGCATCATTTCCTTCAGCTGACAATCAACTAGAATTTATTAAGCATCTGCTACATTTCAGGCTCTGTGCCCAACTCTAGACCCCCTTATACAGTATTGTACCATTCTGGATGTCTGCCTTTCTCTGGATGGTCTACAATTCATCACTGACTCTTCTGAAACGTGACATCGCACATAGTCTGATTGTGGCAAAAGTATATTAGTGAAATATATGGATGTTGCTCTTTGGGATTTTAATTATCTTTTGGATGCTCCAGGTCCATTAGTAAACCAAAAGTAAGGACATACAGTTAACTAATAAAAGCCTTTAAATCAGAATTCACCCCACTATAGGAACAATAGGAGGAATGCCCATAGAGGGGGACCCAAAACAAGGGTGAGGATACTGACAAAGGGAGAACAAAAAAACTCTGAAGAAAACCTGGCCTTCTTCACAAGTTTGACCAAATAGCTCTGGCTCTTTTGTCCTGAATTAGAGAAGGAAGAAATCATAGATTCAAATATTAAAGAGGTCTTAGGTCAATCTAATCTGACTCCTTAGTTTTACAGATGAGGAAATTGAGGCCCAGAGAGGTTGAGTGACTTGCCCCAAAGACACAAATAGTAAGTAGCAAAGCTGATATTTGAACCCAGGTTCTTTACTCTATTATTTTATGCCCCATTAGAAAACTCTCAAGTCCCTGAAGTAGCATTTACCATCTGCCAGAACAAATAATTCAGTGTGTGTGATCTCATGTCCAGAGGCTTTGAAATGATTGATAACAGGAATGAAAAAATATTAATATTATCATCTGAAATGTTGCCAAAGTTTATAAAATATTTTATATTCATACACAATGAGAGGTTGGCTACAGGTATGATTATCCCCATTTTACAGTTGAGAAAATTGAGACCAGGATCAATTAAGTGATTCATCAATAGTTAGCTTGTTAACTAACTGGCGCATGGAATTCAAAGGAAGTCAGTGAGTTAGCACTCAATAATCATTTACTATATGCCAGGCACTGGGCTAAGTGCTAGGTAAACAAGGAAACTGTCAGGAGACAATCCGAATCCGTGTGTCTTCAGATTCAGGACTCTCCACTTTGCCTTAAATAGCCTTAACTGAGATTTCTACGAAGCACTTGTGGTATTTCTTGTCTTCCTACTGAGGTATCTAACCCACAGTTTCCAGAGGCTTATAACCAACTGGCCAAAGAGGTAGGAAAGCATTGCCCTAGAATAGAACCCAAAAACTCTGCTGATTGTAACTGTAGTTGGAGAAGTTTGAGAATGGGACTGAGAAAGAGAGGTGACCTCCAAGGGAAAGCCATTTAATTTAATTATATGCATCATTTCATACGTAAACATATAAAGGTGATGGCAGGGAAACCTGATACTTTATTTTCAGTGTGGGAAGGTTAGGTTTTAGAGAAGTCTCTGCTACTGCTTCTTCAGGATTTTACAGATTGACTAGAAACCAACTGTTCAACTATTGTTTATATCAGGGTTTTATTAAATGATTAAAAAGAAAATAAATAAAAAAAAATTCAAACTTGCTCCAAAAGGGTTTTGTTTCAATTAATTTTTATTCACCTATAAATAAAAATAGCACCTAGTGTGCTGGAGCTCATTCTTGGGTTAAAGTTACAGGTTTCCCAGAATATTAATTGATGAGAGATCTCTAAGATATTCTGTCAGATCTTTAGAAGACTGTGGATCAGCTGGAACAGCAGAAAGAATGCTGGATTTGGAGTCACTGAACTTAGTTTCAATTCCTGGTTCTTCCATTCACTGCCTTGGGTTAGTCACTTGATGTTACAATTTCTCATTTGGGAAAATGAGGATGGTTGACCCTGGATGTCCTTCTAAGATCACTTCCACCTTTAAATCTAAGATCCTGTGATGTATCTTAGGAAGAAAAAAATATTTGACTAGAATTGCGTTTGAATGAAAATAAAATAAGGAAAAACAATGCCTTCAGGTATGGGACAAATGCCCTTGTATAACAATAATAATATTAATAATAGGAAGAACTAATACTATATTGTTCATTGTATTTCATTATGTCTCAAAAGTATTATTATTTCTGCAAAGATCTTTTCTGTTTCTTGAAAAAGGTACAGTAGATATTACACAAAACCTAAAAATAGTGAAATCTAATTACATGTTTCTTAAAGGGGTTACCAATAAAAGAGGTAGAGGTGATATGAAGAAATAAAGCAACTGACTTTCATCCAGACAAATTATTTATTTAGCTATGCATATGCTCCAAACCTGGACCAAGGCTCTCAGTAGCGGAGAACCTAGTAGCTTGGTTTCTCACAGTTAATATACAATTTGAAGGGAGGGAAACCTGGAAAGAGGATTATGGGGACTGGGACATCCAATTTCTCATTGGTAGAGGGGTGTCAGGAGACATTGAGGTGAAAGGGAGAGGAATATTCTTATGACATTCATTGTAAGGTGACAGTAGGGAAGGGGAGCACTCTTGTGAAACCTCCTGAATCAGGTAACTTGCATGGAGTTGTGTAGTAGCAAGCACCCTAGCATACCCAGGATGGCTGGTAGCACAGGTTTCTAGATCTGCTTTTCTAAAGGAAAGCAACTCAAAATGGATTAATAATCTTACTTCAATCAATCAAACATATATCATTCTCCTAGTTCAGGAGAAAAAGTCAGCACCCTGAACTTCAGAGAATACAAACAGAAGTGACAACAGAAAATAACACAATTTAGCAGATAGGGCTTCCAGCTGTCTGACCATTACATACATACCTAGTCAGTTACCAGAGAGGGAAGCACCAACATCTGGGTTTTTCAAAGCCAGGGGGCTCAATGGCTGCCCAGAGTCTCATCTGACCAAATCACACAACTCTTCCCAAAGTAAGCCCCACAGAAAAACCTCACATCAAGGTATATATAACCTTCTCCTGGGTCAGAGAATGTCACAACCCTCTTGACCCACTGCCCAATCACAAAGTAACAAGGTGTGGGCATTCCTGAAAAACAAGGCCCCCCACCCCAGGCTCCATGGGACCACATTCAGCCTATCAGGGGCAGAGTGTATTTTCAAATCAGGGAAAGTTCTCAGATTCACTTAAGCCTATCAAGGGGCAGGGAAGATCTTCAGATTCCATTACCTTTGGTGCCAAGATCTTTAGTATCCATTATATAGGCAATTTATAGCTGAATTAGCATTAACATCTCTTAAGTACAACATAATCCCCACAAAATAGAGATATTACATTTGCAAGATATATAACATAACAACTCAAATTGACACTTCACAAAATGGTAGCTAAAAACAGAATGGAGTTACTAATGCTAATTTTTGATGTAACATCGGTCACACTATATAGGAAAATTAGGAAAGAAATAGAAGTGGCAATGAGGATCAAGGAGTAATCCAGCTCCTACCACAACTACCAGTGAATCAAGAAATAAATGAAAGTTCAACCAGTTCTGGAAAGGGTACATAAGGTAGCCATGTCATCAAGAGGGAGGCTAGGCCTTGGTGAGTACCAAAAGATAGAGGAATCAAGAATGGGAAAGGTTTAAATCTAGTCTGTTACCCATGGAACAGGCATTCGAGAGAACACAGTGGAAATATTGGGTAACTTTAGAATGGGATTTGGCGGTAAGGGAAAGCTTGAGTTAAGGGGGAAGAGTATAAGAGATTAGTCATTGGAGGATGGAGAATAGATTTTAAATGATGACAGCCTGGCATTCAGAATAATTTGGGATGGAGAGCATAGGAAGGGATAGAAGTATATTAATCATTGAGGAATAAGTTTGGGTAAATTATCATTGTCCACAGGGTTTATCCTTGGGTTGAATTATCCCAGAGCATCAACAGATATGTGTGGCTAGAAAGAGGGGTGGGGGAATTCATGGAGGAGACTCAAACAAGGGCAAGGTAGTAGCCCTGAGGAGCTTTAGGTGACCACAGATTATGGAAGGTAAAAGTTAATGGAAGGTAAAGGCATATAACAAAAAAAGGAAATAATTCCTTCCTTAGGAAGCTTACATTCTACTTTAGAGAGGAGGTGATAACATCTACATAAATTAATAAAAAGTATATGGGAAATAAAAACAAAGTAATTTCATGGGGTAGCACTAACAATGGAGTAAACCAGGAAAATCTTCTTGTCAGAAAGAAAATTTGAACCAATACCTGAAATTCTAGGAATTCCACTAGGTGGAGAAAAACAAGAACCAGTCTAAGCACGGGAAACAGCCTGTGCAAAAGTCCAGATGATAGAAACTAGTTTGAATGCCATGTCCAGAGAAGAGTTAGTAGACTAGTCTATCTAGAACTTAGAATGAATGAACCAAAGAAACGTGAAATCAATCTGGAAAGGTAGGATAAAACTAGATTGAAAGCATTGTAGATGTCAAGGGAAGGAAGAGTTTGTAGTTCATCCTGGAGACAACTGGGAGTCAGTGAAGCTACTTGAGTATGGAAGTCCCAAGGTCAGCATGTGCTTTAGGAACATCATGTTAGCAGCTATGAGGGAATGGATTAGAGAGAGGAGAGCCTTGAGACAGGGATACTGACGGGAAGCCACAATAATGGTGTCTTTCTTACAATCTTATAGTCCAAGTAAGGTGAAAAGAGACATAACCAGGGTAAGAGCCTTGTGAGTGCAGAGAAATGGACAGATGCAAGAGATGTGATGGAGGCAGAATCAACAGGATTTAGCAACTGATTTCTTATGGGGGTGAGGACACTTGGAAAGTAAAAATGACTGAGACCTTAACCCTGGATAACCAGAAGGATAATAACATTCTGGAAAAAATAGGGAAGTTTGAAGGAAGGATGGGTATAGAGGTACATTTTGCACATTCTCAGAGAAAGATCATTGACTCCTGAGGAAGAAGAATGGATTTCAAATGTCACCTTTGACACTACTTACGTGCCTGGGGCAAATCATTTCATTTCAGCCTCAGTTTCCTTATCTATAGATTAGATGGCCTCTCTGAGGACCCCCCAAGTCCTAAGTCTAAAAACTCATGTGCATATGAATTTAGCAAACTCTCAGAGCTGGACAGGTACAAGAACATTTTATAAACAAAGCTATTTCCCCAAAATCCCTTGTATGTGAAACTTCTCCCAGTACTTGAATCTTTACATAAATCACGTGAAAAATTGTAAACTACTGATTCTGGGAAATGGCCAGTTTGGCGTGAATTAATGTATGTAGTTCACAGTACACAGCTATTCTATATCTTTCTCATCTTTTATAAGAAACTATTTCCTGTATCGAGAGGCAACTGACACAGGATGCTCTACTGTGCTTGAAATAAGCATTAATTGTTCAATACAGATGTTTTACAGCTGAGCCTCAGAAAGTCCCTAAATTTCATAGAACTCAATTGATTATTTTTTCAGATGGAAACCCCCATATTTCAAAGTATTTAGTCTCTCATAAATCATGTAGGCATATATCCTATCATTAAAGAAAGCCCCATTGTCTGTATCCAGCTTGCTTCCATCAGAATCCACCTTAAACTCCTCTTTGTATCTCCCAGACAAGCACCCAAAGTAGCAAAAGTATATGGAAGCCTTTATTTCACTTCTCAGAAAATCCAGAAGATGCAAAGAGCACTAGTAACAGGTAAACAAGTTCAGAAACACATGAAACACTCACAGCAGGTATCTTCAGAAAGAATTGAACATGGAATTACCGTCAGGACAAACTGTTGATATCCTCATGGAAGCCTACATTTCCCACAAGATCATATACTATCTCTTTACCCCAAGACTCATAGTGCCTCCATCCACCCATCAGTAAGCACTGGTTAATTGCCTTTGAGGGCCTAGGTTCTGGAGACACAAAGGAAGAAGAAAAACATTCATATTAAGTAATTCTGACCCATCATTTTACGAAAATATCAAGCAATCCCACAAACTTTAGGGAAAAGTTTCCAAGGTACATTCATAAAACAACATGGATTTTAGAGCTAGATGTTGTGTTAATCAACAATTTGATTTAAAATGTAACCTCCAGTTGAGGAAGTGCCATAGGCCAATCTGTAATTGTGCTTCCCAGTAACTGGCTTGCAGACATGCACAGGCTCAAAATTTTACTGAATTGTAAAACCTTTGCTACTTCATAAAGCTTATAAGCTGAAAATACCTGCCTCATTCTCTCTGGCTCTAAGTCCCAACCTACTACAACATCAAGAGCCACTCAGTATAGTATTAAGTCAGAAAATACTAACTCCATCATTTTACAGATAAGGAAACTGAGGCCCAGAGAAATGGAGAGTTGAGCTAGGATTAGAAGCCAAAGTTACCAATTGCTAGCCCCAGTGTATTTTTCAGGTCACCCCTTTGAGGGAAATAAACTTTAAAGTCAAAAGCGGCAGTAGTTTTGTAGCAGGGTTTTCACATTAGTCCCCAACTCACAAATCAATTATCCAAATCTGGCATTATGATGAATTCCACCTTTCACCCTCAATTGGCATGTATAAACAATCAATGAAAACAATGGGGGAAAATATTTGAAATATTTCAAAAATCAGAGCAGCTGTCATCACATGCACTGATGAAAATTCCTTAAAGCAATGCCAAGTCTGTGCAGGTAAGCAGAAGGTGAGTGGTTTTTTTCAAAATGAAATTACTTGGCTACAATAAATAGAGAGAGAAAATTGAAGGAACATGGAAGTTACTGAGATCAGTTACTATGGACAGCCTCAGATCAGTAATAGCAAAATGTCTGCTTTGTCCTGAGGTAAAATCCAATTCAGAAAGCAGTTTGGGAGAAGTAAGAATGATGTAGGGAATGAAAAAGAGTGATCTTAGGGGAAGAACTGAAGCTCAATCTGTTGGAAAAGTCCCTATCCCTCACTCCACCTCCCCACCCCATCCAAACTTGGACTTGACAAAAAAATTTTTGCAGCTCTTCAGTGTATCATATTGGGAAATACTGTTTGAAAATATGGGCAGCTTATAACTGTAGTTAAACATCAAAGATTAAGAAAGTATGCTTATATCATGCCCGAGTGCCACATTTATAGGATGATGTTGATCAGGAGAGTCCAAAATAAATTTGATAAGGTATATGTGGAGTCAGAAAAGTAGCTTTCTATGGAGAAAATATGTCCTGACTGGTTTCCAGTGACTGGGGATACCCCAAGATGATGACTGCAACTCAGGAGAATGGGTTTTTATTTCAGAGATTTTTGAAGAAAGTAACATATTAATTGTGTTTGCCTTTTCCTTTAGATCTTTTTATCTAGGGAATCATATGGTATTGAAAGGACTTCTTGCTCCTTTTTCACCCAGAGCAGCTAATGACACAAGAAAGACAAATCTGGCAGTAGAAAAGATGAACTTATCCCCACACCCTAAGAGAAGGCTAAGAATGGACTTTTCTGATTCAAAGACATAGCAGCATGCAGGGCTCTTGGGGCTCTAGAGATGAGAATTATTGACAAGTTTGTTGCAGCTGCAGTGCAAAACCACAGTATACAGGACTGGAAGAGAATTAAAACAACCAGTCTTAGCCACTTCCTATTAATGCAGCAAGTTTTTCAGACAGGGCAGGTCCAGTAGTGCAGGTGGTTGCCATCTAGCATCTTCAAAAAGTGTTCCCTTAATGGAGGGGATGCTAAATTGGGGAATGGCTAAACAAGTTGCAGAATGTGAATGTAATGTAATACTATTGTTCTATAAAAAATGACAAGCAGGCAGAGTTCAGGAAAACCTGGAAAGACTTACATGAACTGAAGCTGAGTGAAGTGAGCAGAACCAGAAGAACATTATGCAGTAACAGAAACAATGGGCAATGATCGACTATCATTGAGACTTAGCTCTTTTCAGTAATACAATGATCCAAGGCAATATGAAAAGCCTCATGATGGAAAATGCTATCCACATGTAGAGAAAAAACTATAGAGTCTGAATACAGATCAAAGCACTGTTTTCACCTTTATTTGTTGGGGTTTTGTTTGTTTTTCCATTTTGTTCTGATTCTTCTTTCACAACATGACTAATGTGGAAATATGTTTAATGTGATTGTAAATGTATAGCCTATATCAGAGTGCTTACTGTCTTGGGGAGGAGAAAAGAAAGGGAGGGAGGGAAAAAATTTGGAACTCAAAATCTTACAGTAATGAATGTTGAAAAATATCTTTTCACGTAATTGGGAAATAATACTATTAAGTGAAATTTTTAAAGTGCTTCCTTTCTGGAGAAGCCCAAGCCTTCAGAGTAGTACCAAAAACCTAAATAGGTCTTTACAAGTAAAAATAGGGTCTGATAAGAACATTATGGTATTATTCATTCAACAACCCCAAAAGTGTATTTATCTTCTTGGGGTGAGAGATCCAAAACACAGAAAGGTACTATAAGTGTTGGGGTAAAGGGATAGTATATGATCTTGTGGGAGATATAGGCTTCCATCAGTTTGTCCTGACGGTAACTCCATGTTCAATTCTTTCTGAAGATACCTACTGTGAGTGTGTCATGTGTTTCTGAACTGGTTTACCTGTTATTGATGCCCTTTGCATCTTCTGGATTTCCTGTGAGGTGAAATGAAGGCTTCCAAATACATTTGCTACCTTGGGTGTTTGTATGGGAGATACAGACCCTGTTACCCACATTTGGTGAAGCCTAGTCATGATCTATACAATGGTGTCAAATTCAGATGGAAACCAGACCCTCTACACCATATATAACAATCCCTGAGGACAGCAGATCAAAGCACTGTTTTCACCTTTATTTGGTGGTTTTAAAAGGTCAAGTTATTTGTCCTTTATTTCATTTTTTATTGATTTTTTTAAAGTTTTCTCAAATACATTTTATTCTGATTCTGACCACAATTCAGGAGTGTTGTAGCCTCATGGACTATGTTTTTCACCTCTGATCTACATCTAAACTATAAATGGATAATTTCCCTCTTGGTGGCAACTAGCCATACAGTGCATATGACTTTTTCAGAACCATCATCAGGATCAAATTCAGTCCACGTGACCCCAGAGGCTAAGGCCAAGACCAAAAAAGGGTCAAAGAGGAGCATGGATTTCATCCAATTAAATTTTTCTACATTAGGCAAGCATCCGATTGAAAATCTGTTTGTACTACAAAAAGATATTGACCATCATTTCAGGTAGGATTAATACCTATTTTTAACTTCTTTTCCCAGATCCCTAAGTTGTGAGGAATTCTTATCCTGGGCTGTGGAATTGGTGACACAGTTCACAATAGAAAATTTAGCTATTTGACTCATCCACAGGTTGGAAAATATTCATCTACTTCCTCTCTTCATTTTTTAAATGAGGAAACTGAGATACAGGTAGATGATTTATCTGAGGTCACCCAGGCAAGTAACAGAGCTAGCACAAGGTCAAAGCTTCTTGACAACTAGTTCATGCAGCTTCTCAAAGCCTAGGTTTTGCATTTTGCTTCCGTGTATCTGGATATTTTCATAAAGTCTGTACCTATAAAAATGATTTTCATTTTCAGTTATTGATTACTGGTGGGACTTTGGGGTCATAGTAAATAATATTTGCCTATTTTTGTGGATTTCTAAATTAGATACACTGGAATGTGAAATGGTTATAGAATTGCCAGATTCACTTACGATTCCATCTCTGTGAATTATGACTTCCATTCCCTGATCTAAGCAACTACTGACTTCATCCTTACCTATTTTCAAGATTTTATACGTGGAAAAAAATGTGGTCTGGTGTTTAAAACAACAGGTCAGGAATAACATTTCTAAGATGTATCCTTGACCCTGAAAGTGATGTATTCTATTGCTTTTCGCTAGTCATTCAACATTCAGGGTGTCAAGTTGCTATGTGTAATTACTCATTTCTAATCACAAATGGTACATAAAGCATCCATTATGCCAACTGCTGGTTACAGCAAGAATCTGAATAAGAACAAATACATTTATTTGTTAGCTGTTTCATAGATGTAAAAGGTATCAGTTCCCCCAACTCCTTGAAAAGTAGCAAGATGTACTCAAAACTATTCACTTACTTTCTTCCCTCTTTTCTCATCTTAGAAGCTACAGTGTCCTTTCTTGCTAAGCTAATCTTTCTATCATTGCTCTTCGTTATATGACATCCCTCCTCTTACAGTAAATTGCTCTGATAATCACTCCCATCTCTCATGTATCTTTCTTTTTATGCCAGGGCTCTCTTTATAACATGACACACATGAAAGGTTAAGATCTGAAGTTAAGGGATCCTCATCAATCCTTTTGGCAATTTGGTGGACCCTTTCCCAGAATGACATTTTTAGATTCATGAAATAAAATACATAGAATTTTGAAGGAAACTAATGATACTAAAACATAATTTTCAACACTTTTTTAAAAAGTTCACAGACATCAAGTTAAGAGCCCATGTTGTCTACACTGACATTTTTCCATCCTCCTAAAAGTATACATGGGCCTTCCCAGTCACAAAAAAGTCTTTCTTCCCTATTATTTTCTTGCTATTATTCTCTTTTCTTCTCACTGCCAAGCTTCTGGGGGGGGGGGGTGTGTGAAACTATCTCTGTTCAATGCCTCAATTTACTAGCTATCTATTACTCTCACCTCTGTCTCTTACAATAATGACTTCCAAACCTGCCAGGTCACTGCAACTGCTTCCAAAGACAACTCTTTAAATGAAATCCTCATCACAAAATGGAAAGACTTCATCCTTGCCTTCCTTCTATTATCAGACAGTATTAATAATTCCCTACCTTCTACATCTTCTCTTCTCCATTAGCTTCCCAAGATACTGTACTTTAAACTTTTTTCTCTCTTGGATTAATCATCCCTACTCCCTTGAAAACATCCTCAACTAACATGATTTCCAACCCCTTCATGAACAAGCCAAATCTATCTGCTAGCCATATATAACATTTCATTTCCCACTGGTACTGTCCCCCCTCTCACAGTCTCTCTCCTTATATCCACCTCTTAATTCCCCAGGTTACTTTCTTTCCTTTATGCAAACTTTTTATGGCCTCAGTTATTAATGCTCTCTCCCTCTTTAAATTACTATTTGTTGTTGTATGTAGCTTATATGTCTTTATTTACACATGTATTGAGTCAAGAAGATAAGCCCCATTGACAACAGGGACTAAGTTGTTTCTATCTTTGTATTTCACAGTCTAGTGCGCTCCTACTTTTCCAGTTTTTGTTTTGTTTTGTTTTTAATTTAGTTTACCTATTACTCCCCTCAACCCTCTCTGTGGTCCAGACAGACTGATCTACATGCTATTCCTTAGACAGGATACTCTATTCTCTGTCTTCCCACTGGCTATTCCCGATGTTTCCCCATCACATTTCCAAACTCTTAGAAATCCTCGCTTCCTTCAAGACTAGCTCAAGGGTCACCTTCTTAGTAGCAATAAAGCCTTTCCTATCTTGTACCCCCACCCTCTCTGATACTTTCCTCCCCAATGTTCCCCTGTACTTGATTTATGTACATCCTATTGGAATACTATCTCTTGAGAACAGGGACTGTTTCATTTTTGTATTCGAGGCAGCTAGGTGGTACAGTACAGTAAGCCCTTTAACCTCACTTAACCTCTGTTTGTTTGGGTTTCCTCAATTATAAAACGGGAGAAATAATAACGCTCACATCCCAGGGTTGTAGCAAGAAACACAATCCCTAGAACACAGTAGGTGCTTAATAAATGTTTGCTCCCTTCCTTCCTTGTAAGTCTAGTACTTACCATAGTTTCTGGCACATAACAGATGTTACATTTTTTTGAACTGGATTTAACAACACATTAACCCTGAAAAAACCAAGCTACCTGAGGTCATGAGATGATCAAATGAATGAATATGACATAACCACCATGGTGAGTATCAATAAATAATTCTTTAATGGATTACTGCCAACCTGAAATGACATATCAGGACAAATTAGTCATGGGCTATATTACAAAATTTGGCATTTAAGTGTACAGTCTATAGAAGGGCAGAGAAAGAACAAGAATTTGAAAACAATACCAGACTAGTAGTGTAAGCATGGCAAAGCCAGGAAGACTTGGATTCTAATCTTGCCTCTGACACATACTAACTTTATGAACCTGAGCAAATCACTCACCCTCTCAATTCTCTAGTCAACTTTCTAAGACTATAAATTGTAGAGAAAATGTCAACTTGTATTGGCAGGTGGAGTTTGCTCCTCTGGCAATTACGTATGTCAATGAAATCACAGGTTCTGTCCCTATCCTTGTTAAATTGCTGCTACTCTACTCAGATATTAGTCACTCCAGACAGTCAACATGCACTTGCATCATTATCACCATCCCTTCCCTTATGGCACAATATATCCTTGAGTTATCATGTTTTTATCACCCCACCCCTCATCAGCATCTCTATACAGCACCTTATGTTTTAATACTTCATAAACTGATGTAATATATTTATTGAATGAAATAATAAATAAGCAGTGATCATGGGTGTCTGATATTTTGCAGGTTGCCACATAGAAGGAGAGAAAAATTTATTTTTAAACCTAAAAATTACTGTAATGATGACAATAATGACAATGAAATAATAATAGAACATATACGCATATTTTCTATGTGCTTTACATACATTACTGTCCCTGTAATATGTTATAACCACTGTAACTACAAAACTTCACTATTGTTCTCCTTACCTGCAATGTTCTTCTGTCTCCCCTCCATTTATTCAAATGCTTCTCATCATTCATTCATTCAATATTTGTTAAGAACTAACAATATGAAGGTGCTGTGGGAATATAAAGATAAAGGAGATGTGATTCCTAACCTCGAGAAGCTTACAGTCTAGTAAGAGACTTATAACCTAGTTTTTCTTGGGAAAATGCATGGTTGATGACTCCATAAAGAATTCAATGTAGAGATATGCCAATGAAGAAACTCCCTCCAACTAATAGAGAAATGAAACTACTCTTTGACTTACAGTTTTAGAGAGTTACCTCAGGCACTAAGTAGTTAAGTGACTTGCCCAAAGTCACATAGCTACTATTGTTATATGTCAGGGGTAGAACTTAAACCCCTCTTCCTCACTTCAAAAGTGGCTTGTTGTCTAGCACCTCACACTGCTTCACAACAAATTATATACAATTCTTAATGCATTAACAATTGTAACCAGGTTGGAGATGCCCAACTGATTTAGAGTCCCAACTTTATTGAAATTTTAGGAATTTTCCTAAAGTATAAAACATAGGTAAAAAATCTTTGAAAATAAAACTTTTCTTTTGTTCTTGTAAATCTCTTTCCTCCTATCTAGAAATCAGTTTCGATTTCCCTGAAACTTGTCTAACACCTATCTCTTAAAATCACATAGCAAGTTTGTATTAAAAAAAAAAAACACATGATTTGCTATTACAAGACGGTTAAAAACATGCTATAAATTTCATCCTGACCCATGAGATATGCTCCTCCCTTTGATTTTTATCTCTTGAGTAATTTGGGCCCCAAGGAAGGACAGTCAAGAATAAGTGAATGCTTTACAGTGAATCTAAAAGGAAAAAGACTTTATCTATGTGTGTATATACATATATACATACACATATATGTACAGACACATAATTAGAAGCCACATAGGTTTAGGAAAGCTTAATAGTAAATCAAGACAAAGTCAGTCTTGTTTTTTTGTCTTTGAATCTCCAGTGTCTAGGACATTGCTTTGAATATTATTGTAGGTTTTTAATTAATATCTGTGAATTGAGTTTAATCAAAATACAAGGACCTATTTGTACAAAAATATTTATAGCAGTTCTTTTAGTGTTGGTTAAGAATTAGAAATAGAAGTGATGCCGATCAATTGGGGAATGGCTAAACAAGCTGTGGTATGTGATTGTGATGGAATATTATTGTGCTACAAGAAATGACAAGCAGGATGATTTCAGAAAAACCTGTAAAGACTTAAGCATCAACTGATGCATAGTGAAGTGAACAGAACCAGAACATTGTACACAGTAACAGCAATAATATTAAATAAAAAACAGTGGATGAGTTAGCTATACTCAGTAATACAACGATCCAAGACAATCACAAAGGACTGATAAATGATAAAGCATACCATCCTTCTTCAGAGAAAGAATTGATATTGACTGAATACAGATTGAAGCATGTTACTTTTTACTTTATTTATTTTAGGTTTTGTTTTTCCTTTTATTTGAGTCTTCTTATATGAAATGATTAATATGGAGATGCTTTACATAACTGTATGAGTATAACCTATATCTGATTGGTTACCACATAATGGAGGGTGAGGGATAGGGGGTTAGAATTTGGAACTCAAAACTTTAAATGTTAAAAATGTTTTAAAAAATGAAATACAATCAATTGCAAGGGGTGAATGAGTGGGATGGATAAAGAGAGAAGACAAATTGAAAACCAGCTTACTTAATGATATTTCTAAGAAAAGTTATGAGAATGGGATTTGTCACTATTTTAGTATATTCATGTGTATCATGCATTGATTAGCAGTAGGAGCTTTATAGACCATTGAGTCCAATTGCCTCATTTTTCAGATGAGAAAATTAAAGCATAGAGAAGTTAAGTGACTTGTCTAGAGTTATATATGGAAAGAACCTAGGTTCTTTTGACTCCAAGTCCAGTGCTCCATCTACCACAGCACCACACTGCCACTTTAATGAATAATGATGAAATTGGGTTAAGATTATAAGCCCTACTGTGAAGCATACTGCTACTCTTTTTAAAATTCCTCTGAGATCTTAAAATCTCTAATACTCATCTACAAGAAATTGACTCAAATTTTGAAATCTCCTTGGTGGCAGCCAACCCTCACCTCACCAGCTGGGTCTGGAATATTTAACATTTTCCATTTATCTGAATGACTTAAGAGCCTAAGGTACTTTCTGCTAGAGAGAAGGATAGCCTAGATACCTTTATCCCACAACATACTTATTTCTGAAATAACGATTCAGAATAAAATTGTACTTTTCTCATTTACAAAAGGGAAATAAAAGTATTTTATTCTCCCTCCTTTCTTACCAATGTCTTTGAAACTACCCCCAGGGGAAGGGGAATTCTGCCTATGGGAAGGAGAGAAAGATACTGCCCATTTAAAGTAGTCTTATTCTGCTTCTCTTCTTTTTCTAACCATGTGAGATTCATTCTACATAGACCAAGATCAAGTTTTCCTGTAAGGTGGCTATATGCAGAGAACTTGCCTTTGATAAATATGACTTCGGGTAGTGAAGGGGTTCATGGAAATTTTGATACAGCCATGAGATTCTGGAGTGCTTTTGGTTTTCTCTGTAAGGAGTTTCAGTTTCATAGCATCAGAGATGGATAGTGACAGAACAGTACCAGAGATTCCCTTGTGTTTCCCCAGTCCTACTTTTTTACCTCAAGGTCCTGGCCACATGATCCCAGCTTCACTGACATTTACTGTACCCCCTCAATAATTTCCTCACCTTCCCCTTATATTGTATTGAACTTTTGCTTTATAAATGACCAAATGGCTCACTCTTACACAAACAAGATATAAGAACTGAAACTCCACTGTAAAGGAAAGGAAGGAACTCCCCCCACACAACCTAGTTTCTTTAAACAGTACTCTGCAGTGTGAGAAGTTGTCAGACAAGGTCTTACTGTTTCAATTGAAGGACACTTCTAGGTCACAAAAGAAAAAAGTTGGCAAAGGCTCATAAATGAAAAGCATAGAAAGTGGGCGAGGTGAGGGGGGCAACATCGAAATGGTAAAGCACTAAGTAGAGATAACTCAAAAACAAAAATCACACAGAGTGAGATATCTACTCAAGACCAAAAAGTTAACAGTGCTATGACCACAATCTTCAAAGAGATAATCAATAAAGAAATGAGAATTGACCTTTTAATATTAGTTAATGGTGACTGAGCAACCTCATAGCAGTCCTACTTGCACTTTCTCTGAAGGTGTGAAAAATTTGTGAATTCATTAGTTTGGCAACTCTCTTCACCTATTTAAGATAGCACCCCCTCTACACCTTTTCATAAAGTATGATTCTTCTTGTCGTTTTCCTATTAATCCTCCATAGGGGATTTTCTCGACTTTTACTTTGTCTTCCTCTAGAATCTTTATACTTCCAGAGCCATAAGGGAATGAAGAGTCCATCATCTAGTCTAATCCCTTCATTTTACAAATGAGGAAACTGAGGCCAAAGAAGGTCAAATGATTTATCCAAGGTCATACAAGTAGTAATAGAGTCGACTGGTCCTTTGGCCTCTGAACCAGTGGTGTTTCTAAGCATATACCACACCGACTCCCTCCGTTTACCATCTTTGGGGCAGCAATGAATAACGTAAGTTGTCCTTCTGTTGTCTCTTATTCTCATGACATGGCCATGCCCCATAAGCTCTTGTATGCTGCTCTGTCAGTTACATTCTATAACGTGCTGGAAAGGGGAACAAAGATAAGAAGAGTGGCATCAAGGTAAGAATAGAAGGGAGATTGTATTCCACATGTATTGAGGTTTGTAATGAAAATGTAAATAGAATACGGTATACATTTTGTATCTTTACAAGCTCTGAATGGAGTATGAACTGTCTAAGGAGACAAAGGAATAATAAAAGGAAGTAGAAAAGAAAAAAAAAAAGAAAAGCTGAACATCTCAGGTGAGCAAATTAGTGACCCTAAGTTTCTGATAGCTATTTTAGGGACTTATTTGTCCCACATAGCCACTAATTATTCTCCATTCCTCTAACACTCTGTGCAAATCTCAAAATTTAGCACACATAGTAACAAAACATCTTGCCTTATAAGAAAATGAAGGTCTTAGGGAAACATTTTTATAGTCAATTTTTTTCCTTTTTTTTTTTTGGAGGGGGGAAGGCAGGGCAACTGGGGTTAAGTGACTTGCCCAAGGTCATACGGCTAGTAAGTGTTAAGTGTCTGAGGCCATATTTGAACTCAGGTCCTCCTGACTCCAGGGCCAGTGCTCTATTCACTGTGCCACCTAGCCACCCTATAATCAATTTTTTCCCAGCAGTCCAAGAGATACTACTGATGGCAAGTCACTGAGTAACACAAGGAATTTTGTTTTTCACTCCCAATGTAACCTAAAGAAAAACAGAACTAAATTAGGACACCGATTTAATAAGAAAGTATTGATGTTCAATTAGCTCAATTTTTTATAAGCCAAACCTCAAGACATCAAAGTCAATGGTCTTAGCATCTCTTTGGATTTGATCTCCTCTAATTGCCTTCTGTATCTCATTTAAACATTCATATTCATCCCATCACCTTGACTTCCACCTTGTTAGTGAAGCCTTTGAACCATCAGAAACCACACCCTGAGGAACTTAATCTATCAAGTTTTTGGAATTCAGACCCTGGCTTACTCATTCTTTTTTTTTTTTTTTTAAAGGGTTTAGGGGGTGGTAAATGAATGCAAACACACAAAGCCCACACTATACCCAGCCAGATCCCTGGATCAGATGGTTCCTCACATTCTATTCAGCCAGGTACTCATCTTGTTGCTATCTTCCTTTCTGCGGATGTACTCCCTTTTTCTTCTTTCAGTCTCTTGCTCTGGGCACAGGAATTAAACCAAAACTGCTGTTGCTTACGGAAGACCTTAATTAACTGCACTATAGCATCACTCACCATCCTGTTACTTTCCAGACAAAAGTACCCTCCCTGACCACTTTTTCTCGTATGTATTTTCCCACCCTGTTAGAGTATAAGCTTGTTGGGGGTAAAGATTGTATTGCTTTAGTATTTGACTCCCAAGTACTTAGCACAATGCTGGGCAAATAGCAACCACTTAACAGATGCATTTAATTAATTCATGCATTGATTCATTTTCGCCTTTCATACCTTTGATCAAACAGTCAAATATAACCCATGATTCAGCCCTAGTAGCTGTCTAAATACTGTGAGGGACAAAAGAGGCATAAGTCATTTTTTCCTGCCCCATGAGGTTTTACAATCATTTTAGGGAGAGAACATCAACATATGTGAAAATTATCTCATTTTTTTGGCCCAAACCTGGGATTTAAATACTGCATGAAACCCCTGGTGTGTTAACTTCCTCTGTGGATGCACATCAGTGATAAACTCCTAATAGCAGCTAATATCTAATATTTATTTAGTGTTTTATAGTTTGCCAAACATTTTACATAGGATCATGGATAAATTACCTCATCTGATCCTCACAATGACGCTGTGAAATAAGGACTCTTGTTATCCTAATCTTGTGTAGGTGAGGAAACTGAGTTAAGCGACTTGGTGAGGGTCACAGAGCCATTGAGTGTCTCGGGTGATATTTAACTTCAGGCCTTATTGACTCCACATCCAGGACTTTATTCTCTGTTCCAGGCTGCCTCCTATGTAACTGGTAATTCTAGAGTGGATTGAGGCACTGAGAATTTAGGTAGCTTAACCAGGACCACACAAATAGTATGTGAGATCTAACACAAAGGACTTCCTAATCCAAAGGTGAGTCCTGGACCTACTAGCTGACACTGCTGGGCACAGAGGGGAAAAAAAAAATAGAAAAAAGTGTGTGCATAATTTACAGACAAATTCTATGTTACAGAGAAGGGCATATTGACTCAGGAAAGTCAGTTGTTAAATTTTCACTGTGAGTTTACAACTTGGAAATCAATAAATGCTTCGAATCAGGATTTGATTTATTGTTTTATTGATTGTCTAGATTTAAGAAAGTAATGAAAAAAGGTGAATAATGCAGATTACATTTAAAAGTGTGTCCTGTTCATTTTTTTGGAGAGCCAGTTGCTAAACATTTATTAGCACTTTATGCTTTAAGGGTTTGTTTGGTTTTTTTCCTTCTTCCAAGGGTTCCAGGACTTGGTGAACAAGTCTATGTTCAGCTTCTCCATCTCAGTCATGATTTTAAAGATGCTGTTTACCTACTTGACACACTTTGTCTTTACAGGCTAATAAATGTTAACCTTCTTAATCTGTTTCTTTCCAGCAGCTCTCATTAATGTTTCAGTGAGTCTATATCTCAATGTATACACTCCCTCCAACAGTACAGACAAGAATGTGCAAATGTTGTGTCTATGTCTTCAAATAAATAGAGACAGCAAAATGTGAAAGATAGAGAGTTGTCAGAAAGACTTGGTTTCAAGTCCTTCTCTGACGTACACTAACTGTATGATCCTGGGCAAATCACTTCAGTGCCTCAGGCACAGTTCAAAGATTATATGTTGCTTAAGTGCAGCTATACAATGGTAGAAGGGATTTCTCCATTGAAAGTTTCCTGTACTAATGAAATGATAGTTCTGTTAACCACACACACAACACACACACACACACATACACACACACACACACACCATAAATGCTACATAGAGGACCTTGCTAGTGTGCTGAAGAAGCCGTTTAGATCTCTTTGAATTCTTGAATGCAAATACTGCATCCATGCTGGCTATCCATTATCCTTCCCTTTCCTTCACGTTTGTTGCTCAGACTCCTGATCAAAACTCCTGTTTTGGTTTTTGTTTTTGTTGTTTCCTAATCAAAACTATCCTGGATGATGCCTTTTATTCCACTTCTTGCCACACACAAATTATGGTTACTCATATGCTGTAACATATATATTTCCCCTATTTCCATCACACACACACACACACACACACACACAGAGTCTTTTGTCTGTTGTCATTTCAAACTATTCTCAATTTTGATTCTTCAGAGATTTCAGTGGTCTGTGATTCACAACCATATACCATCAATGGAAGAACAATGGTGTTTTTGTATGTGTCAGGGAATAGCTCATGACCATGAAAAGTGATAAGCAATTTCTCAAACACAAACTAGTCTATCTCATGCCTCTCATTCCATCACAGGCTCAGTTCCCTATGCATCAGCTATTACTGTAAAAGGAATATGTACTAATGGACTAAAACAACAGATAGCTATTATCAAATGGCTATCATACATAATCTAGATAATGGACATTCTTTATCCATCAAATTTTCTCTCTGAGTATGTTAGACCAATCTCAACTGGGTGGTTGTAGCTCTCACTGAGGAGGTCCCATAGTATTTCCGGTTCTATGCTATCAGCACAATGTTGTCCACAATGGGAAGATTCGAAGAATTCACCACGTATAACTCATGCTTCCATTTGAATTCTGCTCAGGATGCCTCTGGTGAATATCTTTGACAAACATACATCTATTTACTTCTTACTTGCTACTAGTAATCATGAACTACTGAACAAAGTCTTTTTTGCTGGATCTATAATTAGCATCTGCTTTTTACCATTTAATTTTTTATTAATTCACTCATTAAAATATTTAAGGTATCTTCATGATTGAGTATTATTATATGCAGGGTAGTTTGCTAAGTATTATGGGGAATGCAAAGGTATATAACACAGGACCTTTAACAAAGGAATATGTGCTTCAGAAGCTATAATTATAAATATACAAACTTATTCTCCCCATGCATGGGAGGCATAATCCCCCGCCTCATGCCATCTCAGTCTCTGGGAAGAGGAAGGGATTAGGTTCACAGTTCCTGTAAAGGAAAAGTCTCACTTCCAAATCCCAAACACGCCCCTCCCCACCCCAGGCTCATGATCAAGACTCCTTAGTTTCTGAGGGCTTCTATGGTGGGTTAGTTTGCTGTCCCCTGCCTGCTATCCTGACTCCAAGGTCACTATAGCTTGAACTCCTAGTCCCATGAGGATCACTTCTGGCAAGTGAAATTGAAGATAAACAACACAAAACCAAAGCCACCCCTATCCCCACTTCCCCACCCCTTGCCACTCCAAGCAGGCTCATTTCTCAGAGTCAGGGTAAAAGAGAGGGAACTGGAAAAGAAGAGTCCTTCCCTTCTCACTATCCCAGATAAGAGTTACTGAAAAGAGCACAGCAGAAAGAGATTGAACAGAGAGTAAATGGCTATGTCTCAGCAATTTTAAAGACACAGGCAACCAATCAAAGACTAGCCCCATGCATGCAGTAGGGGGACACACTGAGCTCCAGGCAAACTGGGCATGCTCAAAGACCCCTCAGAGGTATCTCCATGTTAAAACTGGAAACACCTAAAGAAGCCCAGGTTGCAGATAAATAAGATACAACAATTATCATTAAAAAGCTTAAAACTGATTAGCTAACCATCTCCAGTTCTAATACAAATATATCTAGGGTCTTCTCAGGTTCTCACTTTGAGTGAGGTCTGTTCCGTGAATAGGCCCCTTTAAGAATAGAGTGAAGGGCCCCTTTAATAAAAAAATAAATAAATAAAACCATCAAACTGGGAGGCTAAGGGAGAGCAATTGCCCAACTATATTTGGCCAGCTGGGTCCCCATTCAGGCAGCTTGGACTACTCATAGGTTGTGCTTTGTCATCCTGTATATAACTTGTTTGTACACAGTTGTTTATCTGTTCTCTCACAAGATAAGCTGTTAGCTCCTTGAGAGTAGGGATTGTCTTTGGCCTTTCTTTGTATCCACAGTGCTTGGTACATAGTTGTCACTTAATAAATGTTTATTGACTGAAAAATGAAAGAATGAAAGAAAAATCATTTATTAAGCACTTATTTTCTAAAGCACTATGTATGTGCTTGGAATACAAAGAGAAAAGCAATTCAAACTCTTCTCTCCTCTCAAGAAGCTCACAATCTAATTGGAGAACAATATATCTAGGAGGTTGCAGCTGCAAGTCAAATTAAAATCCTATGGTGCTCAGGATATAGTGGCAAAGCAGATAACAATGCATCTTCTTCATGTTATGTCCACTGATAAAGTCATATTCATCTCTGAGCCTGAACAATTTGACAACGTCAGAAACTTTAGTGGCAAGAAATTTGATTTCTGTATCTTCATTAGTTTCAACAGCCTTTGGGGACTCCAGAGTATGTCCTTAGTTCGCATCTTGTGTGATATCACTAGGAGTAAAGGGGGTTCTTAAAACAAATCAATGGGGCCTTTGTAGCACGTCCAAATACATTTAACATGGAGGCACCCTTATTCTCTACATTCCTGCAGACTGGGTAGGAGTAGCCTCCTTTAATTAACTTCATAGAAAGAACAGACTGCGTCTTTAACAACTACCAGAAGAGGACAGTTCATTTCTTTCTTACACACTCCTTTTGCTCCCAGAGAGGGAAGATGACAGTTCATCCACAATTCACCATGAACTGAACCTGAAGGGAGGAGACCTCCCTTCCTATCCTCCACCCCTCCCATCTTTTATCCCAGTTTTAAGAAACCTAAGAAACCCCTAGGACCTAGAAGGTTTATCTAACTTGAGGAAGATTCCAAGCCATGGCGACTTCAGAACTAGGATCCCAGATACGATGCTATGGCCAATCTGGCAAGTAAACCCAGAGAAGCCAAGGTGTCTGGTGCTAAAATTTAGCTTGAGGGAGATTTTGGACTTGGAACTAGGACTGTATTCTACAGTAGTGGAGTCAAACTCAAATAGAAATGGGACCTTTGGTCTGTAGGATCCTTGGGCCATATATTGACAGTTTTAAAATGTAATATTATCTATGTTTTATTATGTTTTAAATTTATTTTGTGAAATATTTCCTTATTATATGCTAATCTGGTTCATGTAGCCCTTGGCAGTGCATGCAAGGAGTTAGAGACCTATGTTCTTTAGGAACTGAGCCAAGCTGTTTATATGTTTGTGTTTAGATCTTTGATGTAACTATTTCTTTGCTAAAGCAAATCCAACTGTTAGTAGTTAAATGGAACTGGAGTGCAAGGGACTTATTCTGTACATTTTATTAAATACTATATGTCTAGGCTAGAGCCATTGACAGAGAGCCCAGAGATCCCCCAGCCTTTAAGGGTACCTGAGAATTCTGGGGAAGGGTGAGATACAACATACCTGGCCTTCAGGCAGTGGGGGGAGCCAGGGTAGTCAGTTTTATATTTTCATGACTGTTCTGCTTAGTGTCAGTTCTGAACACAATCCTACATCAACAATTACTTAAAATAACCTAAGGTATATAGTATTTTCATAGCTATAAATTCAAAGGCTCAGTTAGGAAACAGTTGGGAAAGACCTTAGAGGTCATCTAGTCTAACCCCAACATGAAGGTGTTTAATCATCACTTTGAACATTTGTACAGAAAAATCTAAGCTTAAAATCTCACATTATCAGAGAACAAACACTAATACAGCTGACAATCTTCAAAAGGTTTCAATATTAACCTCATTTCAATGCCTTCTAAAATTCCACTACCCTAATTTCAAATCAGTAGAATGCCATCAAAAATTTCTACATGTGATAAATTATACCACCAACAAAATGTCAGATGCTATAATCTAGTGACTTAAAGCCACTTTCTTCAGTGGAAAAAGTATTCCTAGAAGTCAATATCCAGCGAGTTTGACATCAATACTTGGCCCCTAAAATTTATTTAAATGAAAACAAAACACTAGAAAGAACATTAAGAAAGAGAAACTAATGGAGTCCTTGGCAATAAATGTCATGAACTTGGAAAGAACATAGTATACCATGCAGCCTTGATAGATTTTTCCAAGAGAATTGCAAAGTTAATGGGAAAAAGGGAAGTAAAATGGGTGACTGATAACACAACCCAAGTCATTAAGCACTTGAGCGTTTAAGAAGAAATCAAAGCAAAATGGTGGTACATTCCAATCAGTGACTCAAACTCATATAGTCACTCTATGTTTGTCTGATTTTTGGAACTGGACTCTTTTCTGAGAATTGTAACTACCTGACCTGTCTGTTCATTGACCACTGCCCTTGCGGCATGTGAAGTATTTTGCCCCAGAGTACCCCATCTATGACTGAGCAAATAACACAGCAGACCTCTGGGACCACAGGTCATTGATGCCATTGGGGTTTCAAAATAAAGAGTGCCTCACCTCCTTGCTCAATTTTATTTACAAAGCATAGTCAAATTGACTCAGATATGAGTAGTATACAGTGGTAGAAAGACTGTAAATAATAAAATTGAAATAAATGAAAATAAATCCCCTTTAGAGAAAGTACTTTGGAGGTACCTATTGACACTATTATCTTTAACTTGGAAGAAGGATCTATTAATGATTTCTACAATTATCCAATTAAATTTAGGCTTTTTTAAAAGTAGTGCATACTATGTTCAAGCCAGGGGATAGTGATGCAAAGATAAAAACAAAAATCATATAATACTTTCCTTCATGTAAATTATATCATAGTACAGCATAAATGAATGAATGTATGAATGAATGAATTAATGAAGCATATATTACATGCTCACTATGGGTGAAGCTCTGTGCTGAGCTCTGGATTCAAGTAAAAATGGAAAATAGGATGATAGAAAAGCAAAACAGGCCCTTATCTCAAGGAGCTTGCATTTGAATGGGGGAAAGAATATACATGGAAGAGGTAGAGCCAAAATGGCAGAGTAAAGGCAGGGACTCAAGTGACCTCTATCTACAAATACCTTTTTAAAATTACTCTAAACAAATTCTAGAGATGTAGAACCCACAAAAAGACAAAGTGAAACAAATTTCTAGTCCAAGACAACAAGGAAGGTCAACAGGAAAAGTCAGTTGCACCAGGGTAAGAGAGGAGCACAGTCCAGCATAGGTCATGCCAGCACAGACCTAGCCCCAGGAAACTCAGGGCAGGCCTTGAGACTACAGAATTAACAGCGGCAGCTGCTGCTTCCAGAACTCTCTGCCCACAGACAGCAAGGGGGCAAAAAAAAAAAAACTGGTCAGAAGAGATTACAGGGGTCTCTCTGCTAGCACTGAGGCAGGACTCTGCTTTGCCCATATTCAGATCTGGATTGCAGTCCTGAGTGGCAGTATCAGGGTGAGGAAGAGCAGTAATATAGCAGAGCTTACAGCCACAGTGGAGGAGGGACCTTCTTCAAAGTTTGAAAAGAGTACTTGTGGTCACTCACAGACGAGAGTAGAGGCTAAGAGTAAACACCCCGCCTTGGATCATACCACCTTGGAACAGCTGAAAACTTACAGTCCCCTAGAAGTATCTCTGAAAATAGCAGCACAAAACCCCTGATGTCTGTCAGTAGAGCCCTACCCTAACTAAGAGTTAAAAGGCAAAGAAATAGGTTGGGAAAATGATCAAACAATGGGAGAAAAAACTCTCACCATAGAAACGTACTTTGGTGACAAGAAAGATCAAAACACACACTCAGAAGAAGACAACAAAGTCAAAACTGACACATCCAAATCCTCTGAGAAAAATATGAATTGGTCTCATGCCATGGAAGAATTGAAAAAGAATTTTGAAAATCAAATAAGAGAAGCAGAGGAAAAGCTGGGGAGAAAAATGAGAATGATACAAGAAAATAGTGAAAAACTGAGTCAACAGCTTGGTAAAGGAGATACAAAAAAATACTGAAGAAAATAACCTTGAAAAACAGACTAGGCCAAATGGTAAAATAGGTCCAAAAAGCCAATGAGGAGATGAATGCCTTAAAAAGTAGAATTGGCTAAATGGAAAAGAAGATCTAAAAGCTCACTGAAGAAAATAATTCTTTCAAAATTAGAATGGAGCAAATGGAAGCTAATAATTTCATGGGAAATCAAGAAATCATAAAACAAAACCAAAAGAATTAAAAAAAATAAAATACAATGTGAAATATCTCATTGGAAAAACAGCTTTGGATATGGAAAACAGATTCAAAAGAAAATTTTAAAATTACTGAACTACATGAAAGCCTTGATCAAAAAAATAACCTAGACATCATCTTTCAAGAAATTATCAATGAACATTGCCCTGACATTCTAGAACCAGAGGGGAAAATAGAAATTGAAAGAATCTACCAATCACCTCCAAAAAGAGATCCCCAAAAGAAAACTCCCAGAAATATTATATTCAAATTCCATAGTTCCCAGGTCAAGGAGAAAATTTTGCAAACAGCTAGAATGAAACAATTAAAGTATTATGGAACTGCAATCAGTATAACACAAGATTTAGTAGCTTCTACATTAGTCAGAGGGTTTGGAATATGATATTCTGGAGGGCAAAGAAGATAGGATTACAACCAAGAATCACCTACCCAGTAAAACCAAGTATAAGCCTTCAGGGGAAAAAATAGACATTTGATGAGACAGAGGACTTTCAAACATTTCTGAGAAAAGACCAAAGCCAAATAGGAAATTTGACTTTCATATATAAGACTCAAGAGAAGCATGAAAAGGTAAACAGGAAAGAGAAATCATAAGGGACTTATTAAACTGTTTACATTCCTACACGGAAAGATGATATTTGTAATTCATAAGATATTTCTCATTATTAGGGTTGTTAGAAGAAGTATATATAGAGAGAGGGCACAGGTCTGAGTGAATATGAAGGGATGATAACTGAAAAATAAAATTAAGGGGTGAGAGAAGAATATACTGAGAGAGAAAGGAAGAGGTAGAATGGGGTAAATTATCTCACATAAAAGAAGCAAGGAAAGCTTTTATAGTGAAGGGGAAGAGGAAAGCAGAGTAAGTGATCCTTATTCTCATCGGAATTGGCTGAAAGAGGGAATAACATACACACTCAATTGGTTATAGAAATCTATCTTATCCTATAGGAAAGTAGGAGGAAGAGAGTTAAGAAGGGGGGGGCGGTGATAAAAGAGAGGACAGATTGAGAAGGGGGTAGTCAGAAGTAAAACACTTTTGTAGAGAGATAGGGTGAAATGGGAGAGAGAGAATAGAATAAAGAGGGGATGAGAACAGAATGAAGGGAAATACAGTTAGTCTTTCACAAAATGATTATTATGGAACTGTTTTGTATGACTACACATGTATAGCCTATATCAAACTGCTTGCCTTCTCAATGAAGGGAGGTGGGAAGGGGGAAAGGGAGAGAATTTGGAACTCAAAGTATTCAAAATGAATGTTGAAATTGTTTTTACAGATAACTAGAGGGGAAATAAAATGCTAAATAAAAAGAGAGGGGGAAAGAATACTCCTCCTCAGGATGCTCTGACTAGAGTTCAAATTAAAATGTGATAAGTAACAACAACTCGCATTTATGTACCACTTTCAGAGGAGGCCTTCCTGAACCAAAATCCAACACTCTAGATGAGGTCAAACAAAGAAGCATGAAAGATTTAGGGAGACAGAGATAGCATTATATGAAAGAAAGAGATCCAGGTTTTGTGACAGAAGATACAGATTTGACCCTCATGTCTGGTACTTATTAGCAACATAAACTTGGGCCACTAACTAAATATCTCTTTGCCTCAGTTTCTTCATTGTCAAAAGGAGATAAAATTTACATTATTCACCATACAGGGTTGTCATGAGGTTCAGATGAGATACAGACTCTGAAATAGTACATGGTTATATGTGAATTGTTACCTCCCTACTAGATTAAGATCTGGAAGGAAGGGATCATATTTCATCTCTGTATCTATCCCACTTCCCAGCATTCTACTAATTATATAATAGTCACCTACTAAATGTCTGTTGATATGACTGAGGAATCAGGAATCAGCTGGGGAATCAAGGAATTGATTCATGGAAGAGGTAATACATAAAACAGACCTTGAAAGAGAGAAGGATTGTAATGGAGAGAGATGCAAAAGGCCCCCATTCCAGATATGGAATAGCATAAGCAAATGAATGAGTGGAAGAAAAGAGGATAAGATTGGCAAGTGACTGATTGTCCAATTTGGGTGAAATAGCATAAGGAACAAGAAGTAATATGAAAATATTGCCCCAAAATTAAATGGAGCAAGACTGTGGCAAGCTTTGAATGCCCAGCTAAGGAGCTTGAATTTTATTTGCTAGGCAGTGAGGAGGTACTTAATGTTTTTGAAGAGAGGCGTTATATGATCAGAGTTGTGCGTTAAGAATATCACTTTTGGGGGCAGCTAGGTGGTGCAGTGAATAGAGCACTAGTCCTGGAGTCGGGAGTACCTGAGTTCAAATTCAGCCTCAGACACTTAACACCCACTAGCTGTTGTGAGCACTTAAAAAAAAATCATTTCAGTAGGTCCCTATTTTTTTTTTCATATCTTCTCCAGCCTTTTCCTTTTGTGTCATGTTAGTGACATGGAATGGTGTTCCATAGTGTAAAAGCTTGTTGACTGAGTGACTCCTTGACAATGGAGGTCTCTTTAAAGTTTTTCACACAAGTAGGAAAATTTATTTCTATACCATTGACTCAAATGAAGGGCATCTAGGTAGCGCAGTTCAAATCCAGCCCCAGACACTTATAGCAGTGTGACCCTGGGCAAGTCACTTAATCCTGGTAGACTCTTCCTCATTTGTAAAATGAGCTGGAGAAGGAAATGGCAATCCACTCTAGTATCTTTGCTAAGAAAACCCTAAGTGAGGTCACAAAGAGTAGGGCACGACTGGAACAACTGAAAAACAATGAAGTAAGCTTATTTTTGTTGATGAAACTGACAGATCATATTGATACTCAGTCTTCATACACTTCAGGTTGATAAAATCTATGTCCAAATTTCAAAAACAACTTAAAAAAAAAAACTCAGAACCTTTCAAACACTATCGAAAGGAGAATTCTACTCTAAGTTACCAGGGTCAGAAATTAGCTATCTACATAATTTATACACAGAGCCAGATTTAGAGCTAAAAGAAACCTCAGAGGTCATTGAACCCAACTCTGTTATTTTATAAAGGAGAGCCCTGATGTTCAGAGAAATTAATTAAGTTATCAGTGTTAAACAGATAATAAATAGCAGAGCCAGGTTTTTAAAGATAAATGCAGGATCTCTGACTTCAGATCCAGTCCTTTCTCTGTCATACTCTTGCCTATTAATTCATGGCAAGATAAAATTCCTGAGAATAATTGCTTCCCACAGCCTGAACAATTTATATTAACCCTAACTCCAAACAATTTTCAAATCCCCCAAATATTTTAAATTCTACCATTCCTGGTAGAAGGAAGGGTTAAGGTCTAGATGTGTGATTTCATTAGTATAAGAAACTCCCACATGAGAAAACTCTCCACCAATACAGGTCAGCACCTCTTCTGCAACTGAGCATTTTAAAGAGATGCTTAGAGCCCTCAGAAATTAAGCAAATTGCCTGAGGGTCACAGAACCAGCTGGATTAGTGGGAATAATGAAACCCCTGAAGCCATTCCACATATTCAAATTTGTACTTCATAATTATGTAAAATATAGTAATTGTTCCACTCTGGTGGAAATATGCAGTACAAATTCAAATAATGTGACTGCTTCTGGGGATATATTATTCACACTCATTAAGACCAGTTTTATGCTACAAAGGCAAGATTTTTACAAAGGCAAGGTCTTCTATAAAGACCTCACTTCTTTTTGGCTTCAAAGATAAAGCCCTATACAGGTTACCACACTGCTCTTTGGAGAAAAGTACTTAAAATGAAAAAGTAATGATTGCGAGCAGCCTTGTGCCCCGCTCTTGGCTTTTTTCAGGCGTTTCCACTTTTAGTTCCTATGCAGCCACATCACCAGCTAGAACCAATTGTTTAAAGTATATGTTCAATAAGTTATTTGATCCACCCCCACCCCCCACCACACATACACACACACACACACACACACACACACACACACACACACACACACACACACACACACACACACTGTTTTTCCTTGAAGGCATCAAAATTTCACTTATATTTATAGCCCCAGCACAGTCCCTAACATCTATAAGTATCTAATGAATGTTTGTTGAATTGAATTCGTAAAATGTACTGTGCAGTATATATTTTACCCAATATTCATTGACTATTGCAATGGTTTCTTAAGGATCCTTCCTGTCCTCATTCTGTTCCCAAAAATCATCCTTCATAATGCCATCAGAATAAGCAAGTTTATGCATAGATCCAGTCATGTCACTCCTCTACTTAAATTTTCCAGGATCTCTGTACTTTGTAACTGAATAAAAAAAAAGGTCACACTCCTTTCCTGGTATTCAGATCCTCACAAACCGATCTTTCCAGTTTCATCACATGTCATTACTCTCTGATCAATACTCCAGTGAAATTGGTATGTTCTCTACCTTCCAAAAATAACCTTTACTTTATTATTCCTATTGTTTTGCCCACATTATCCCCCTATGCCCACATCATATTCTTTCCCTGTGACAGTGGAACAGGACCAGCAGAATATTAACTAGGTGAGCTAGGCCAGTCTTGTATGATTTTGACAAAGTGTAGGTTTGAGTCAAAGCAAGAGTCTATGCTTAATTGAGTGTCTAGTAGACTCTTTATAACCTCCAATGCAGGCAGTGACTGTAAGCTATCCGAGGTTCATCACCCCAGATTTTTGTGTCTGTATTATGCTAGCTCTGGAGTCCGCCTTCTTCAGGGGTTCTCAATCTAGCTATGAAAGTAATATCTAAAAGGACGTGATGAGGTGGGCCAGTTGAATGGGCAGGTTTTTAATGTAGTTTCACCCTGAACAAATTAGCCTTTTATGTTACAATTCTGTTTCTATGGGTAGCATTGTAGAGGCTTTCAATGAAGGGACAATAAATATAGAATTCTTGAGTTGGGGTCTTCCCCATGCATGCTGTTAAAGTTATATTATACATAATAAAAAACAGAGCAAAAAACAAGTGGGATGTTGGATAGAAGTTACATCAGGGACCATTCTGCTTGGTTTGAGGATCTTTTTTTCCGGACCAAATCAGGAATACAAGTATAGGAAAGATATGGTACCCAGAAATGGCAGGGAAAGTGCTCATGAGAAGGAATATTTATGTAACAAGAACCTATAATAACCAGAACAACCGTTAATCAGAATTTGGAAGTCATCTAGTTCAATACCTTCAAGAAAACCTAGAGCCAAAAATGATGAGAAACATACCCAGGGCCATAAATAATAAGTACAAGAGGGATTTGATCTCAGGTTTCATGATCCTAAGTTCAGTATTTCATCTACTGGTCACACCAACTTCCAACACGAAAAATATACAGCAACGTACTCTATTGAATTAACATATTCATAAAACTGTGTATCTTATCTCTTTAATCCAGTAGTCTGAAACCTTCTTCAAGATAAGCAGCTATCTTATATAAATTTTGGGATGATGTTTTCCCCCCAACACCTAACATGATCCGCACAGAATTAGTGAATGTTTGCTGATTGTTGAATTTTGTGTTCATTCTCACTACTTTTAACCACACAACTAAGTTAATAAGATTATTGAAATAGCCATATTGTTTACTGTCTGTTCATTGTTTTAGACATTTTTCAGTTTTACAACTGCAAATATTTTTCAATATTTGGAAAAGTAATGGGCTTATTGAAATTAATTGGGTCATCAAAGAAATAAGAAATTTGAGGGTACACTTTCCTGATGGGTGTTAACTGAATATTTACTTTATGTTCTACCAGAATCATCTCAAACTCATCACATCTAAAGTGTATCTTCTCGCTAAAACTTACCTCCCTTTCAAATTCTGAATTCTGGGGAAGTCACCATCATCCTTTCAGCTACCCAGATTTACAACCTCCCAGTAATCCTTGATTCTTGACTTTCTTTTATCCTTTACAACCAATCAATTGCCATCTGGTCAATTCTACTTTCATGATATAACTCACACCTGCTCCCTTCTTTAACCCCTTACAACCACCACCCTCATCACTTCTCACCTGGACCACTCTGCAACAGTCTCCTAAATGAATTCCCAGCTTCTAATCTTTCCTCTCTCCAGATCATCCTTCACATTGCTGGCAAAATAATCATGCTAAAGCAAAAATCTGTTGTTTCTCTTGTCAAGAATTGTTAGTGACTCCCTTTGGCCTCTTTACAGTTTAAAATATAAAATTCTATGTAATCTGGCTTCAGTCTAACTTTCTGGACTTATCCATGTTATTCCCATTTAGAAATTCTATTTTCCAGACAAGTTGTTATGCTTACTTTTACCCAAAATTGGCATTCTATCTCATGCCACTGTACTTTTAAACAGGCTGTTCCCCAAGGATGTAAGATTTTCCTAATTCCTCTAAGGATATCATATGTTTTTGGTTTGAATGTTGTATGCCCGATATATCCCCAAGCCCCATTAGAATGTGTTATGTTTCATTTGCCTTTAAATCTCCAGAGCCTATCACAATGCCTTGCACATAGTACTTAGTAAGCAATTATTGAATTGGAATGAATTGAATTGAAAAAAAATAGTTCTGGATCTTGTATTTTTTTCACTTTTTCCTATTTGTTATATGAGGCAAATTTTAAAACTGAATATGAACATAGGATTGCTTATAGCAAATTTTGAGTTCACGGGTCTAGGTCATAATCACTAAAACTTCTTCAGTCTTAGTTCCACATTTTCAGCTGAAGTAGCAACCAGTTTTCACAAAATTAATCCTAAAACCAAAATAAAGACACAGAAAGTGGTATATCCAGATTATTGTGCTCATATCTATATGGCCATGATACCTGACATTCTCTTTCACCACTGCAATTACTCAGAGTTGATGGGCAGGGCGGGGGCAGGTAGGGGGGAAGCATGCCTGACCAGAGAGCATCTGATCAGGGTCAGATCTTCATTCTAACCTGGTTCATGTGATCCTAGATTCTTCAGAGGACCCTGGAACATGAGTTACAAACATAACAGTAGGAGTCATAATTTAAATAGGGAGCATAAGTAAAAACTAAACCATAGGAAACATAAACCAATGTATTTGTGTCATCAGACTTTAAGACTCTTTAGCTTTATATGGTTCAGCACAAATCTTCCAGTCCTCTTTCATAGCTTATCATGTTATCTCAATTGCTACTTTATACCCCTCCATAGCTTATATTCCTCACTATCAAACTTACCATGGGAACTAAATAATTCCCATTCACTGCAACCACAAATGAACTAAGAAAATTCTAATACCATGAAGGAGCTTATCAAAGGTATTGTTCTCTCTCATATTTTATAGTAATGTGAAGAGGGGAGGTCAAGTCAACAAGCATTTTTAAGCACCTACAATGTTTGAGGCACTCTAAGACCTGACGCATTAATAAAGGCAAAAGATGGTCCCTGCTCTGAAGGAGCTTATAGACTAATAAGGGAGACAACATGTAAACAATTTTGCACAAACAAGCTATATGCAGGAAAAATTGGAGATATTCTCAGACGAAAGGTCAAAGCATTTGTCTACAACCACATGGCTAGATAGCAATAGAGCAAAAACTCGTGATTAGAATTTAGATCTTCAGAATACTTACACCCTCATACCAGACTTCCTCCCTCTTTGCTGAACTGAAGTCCTTAACACATTAATAAACTGACACATTTACATATAATTATATGAATACCCCTTCCTATTACCTGCTCCATCAAAACATACTAATAGGTCAAGAAAACAGTTTCCATAATTTTTCCTCTTTCCCTCACCCATATTTTGTTGTCACTATTGGATTTGGAATCAGAGAGTGTACATTCGAGTCTGTCTCTGCCATTTACTATCTGTGTATCCTTAGCATGTCACTTGGCAAGTCAAATATGTAAAAAGAGGTATAGTCAAGGTGACTTCTTTTCAGTTCTAAACCTTTGATCCTATTCATTCCAAAACTCATTTAGCCATACCATTGTAGGAATGCTGCCTGAATTTTTAGCAACATCACCAGGAGAGTACGTATCAACCTAACATGGTAAGGTTCATATCTGTTCTACCCTCTTTGCAAAAAGCAAGGAATCACAGGGATATTTGCACCTATTGTACCTATAAATTGTACCTATTGGGCTGAGATAGGAAAAATTACTATTTCCTAGCATCCTTAGCCCACCAAAATGTGAATAGTGAGACAAACAGAAAAACTGATCTGCCCTAGTCCCTGCAGAATTGAAACTTTTATTGTAAAATAAAACTAACATTTGTCCATAATTAAGTTTCATTTAACCCTGAGCTTAGTAAGGCCAATGACTACAACAGAGAACTATTTCACAAATGGAATTCCTTGACCTCTTACTATATTGCCCACTAATAAAGCAATGACACATTCCACCAAATTCAACTGAAAGCTAAAATGTGACTGGGACATTGTATGTCCCAGCAAGCACATGATAGGCAGTCACACCCACAGCAAAATGTCTATAGCTAAACAGTGAGCATTTAAAAAAAAAACAAACCCTTAAAGTTCTTCAAGTTAAACTTTCAGGCAAATTTTGCAATCTTGTTATACAATTAGATTCAGGCAGACATCACCTAGGCCTGATGGTTTGCAGTTCTAATGTTCAAGAAACACTCTGTGTGTGTGTGTGTGTGTACATATATGTATGTGTGTGCATTTTCTAACCAAGCAACCTGTTCTCATTTGATTAGGTTTCAACCACAAGACATCACATTATGTTTTCTTTCAAGATACACGTCACAAGGAGCCCAGAAAAGGGGAACTTCCAGTGTCTGTGGTAACATCACTTGATAAGCAGATTCGTCTGTACAGAGAGAGAGAGCCAGTTTGCATTTACTATATAAAGCCATGCAACCGTTGAAGAACAGCCATTCAGAGTGGTGACTATGAGAGCAGCAGCTATCTCGACTCCAAGACTAAACAAAATGCCAGGAATATTCTTTTCCACTGCTAATCCTAGTGAATTGAAAGGATCTGATCACTCTCTACTAGATGACAAAACTCAGAAAAAAAGACCAAAGGCTTTGTAAGTTTAATTGACCTCATGCTTTGTGTTTTGAAATTAGATGATTTTAAATGGCGGGAGAATACAAGGGAGAGCTAAAACTTGTGGCAAGTGCTGCTGCAATTTTTTGTCATTAATTGAAAGGGGTATAAATTGCACTAACCTTATGTGAGGATTTCTCCAGACTTCTCCACATATATGTTAAATTGAAATATACATTCAATAGAATAGAAAAAATATCATTAAAATTATTACTTGGTAGACTTAACCAAGAGTACTCTTGTGGTAGTGGGAGTGGGGGTGGGGATGGTGGTTTTTATATATGTAAATGTGTAAAACTACAGACACTTATTGTCAGTTTTACTCTCATTTGTAGTGGAACAGACCTGAAAGCCTATTTGAAATCCATGTTACCACATCTGGAATCTGGGATCAAATCATCTAAGCCCAAAGACATGTAAGTAACCTATTTCAATGATTCATTAGTAGTAACCAAAATAGTTACCCGGTCATTATACTTGCATTTTAACAAGATAAGTCCCCAGAAGATGCATATCAATTGATTTCAGATTTCAACTCATTTAAGAGTATATTTTTCAGGTAGCAAACCAAGTTAATTTTATTTAATTTCAGATTATTTCACATTGGATTAGCAAAGTTTCTTTTTTTACATTTTATTTTCAGTGGAATTTTAGTTAATACTATTGAAGGGCTCTAAAGTCTTTACAATTAGTTAATTAATAAAATCTATTACCAGCTATGACCATAATCTGAATTGTTATGAAAAGCCACCAGCAAACACATTGAAAAAGAATCTTTTTTTTTCAATTAAAATGCATAATTTGCTAATTTAGTTAAACTTTTCATTCTCTGCAGACTTTCTGTAGCAGAAGTAATACAGTGGTCTCAGTCTTTGGAAAAACTTCTCACCAACCAAAGTAAGTAGAGAGGATTGATACTGATTTCTTATGTCCAAATTAAATTTCATGACAAAGGTATAGCTGCTCTGAGATACAGTATAAAGAGTGTAGATTGCTTTAAGAAAACTTGTATTCCTGCTTCCCCATGGCTACTGATGGCATTGCAATAATAACATACATCACGAGTTGTTATCCACTTGATTCTGTAACTGTTTCCAGACAAATGTGCCTAGGCAGGAGGCCTAGGGGCTGACGTAAGAGCAAACCGTTAAGAGCAAGACCAAATCCCCAAAGTAAAATATTATTCAGAACTGTGGCAATATCTCCAATGCCTTTCTTCAAAGTCCTCCTGTTTTTTGTTCTTGTCTAAATGTAAAACAGATAGAAAGTTGAAATTGTTTGAAAAGAGCAAAGAGACTGGTGGACTTTTTTTTTCCTGACCTGGAACACAATCAATCTTTCTTCTTCCCAAGGGCACAATGTAATTTAACTGGCTCATAGCTAGGCTTGTTAAGAGAGACATTAGAAGATTCTAACTAGTTTGTGAATTGATGGTGGTCTCACAGATTTCCCAGAGTCTGGTTAAACAACTAATCCCTTTAGTCAATAGAGTTCCAAACATCTTAGGACATTTGAATGCACTTCTTTGTTGTTGGGTCAGTTATTCCGCAACGAATGATGCAGATTCTCCTGTAGGGCTAAACTGATCTACTTTATAGACTATGGCTATAAGACTAAATAAAGGTAATCAAAATAAAGGACAATTGACATGTATAGACAAAACCTATGTCTCATTTTCTCTTCATTAGCATGATAGAATGCTAAAGCAAAAAAGGACCACGGATATTATCTAGTTCAACTTCCTTATTTTATGCATGAGGAAAATAGAAGCTAAATTATTTGCCCAAGGTCATACAGCCAGTTAATGGCAGAGTTAGGATTAGAAAACTTGAAATTTTAGAAAATGAGAAAAATTGGTAGTCCGATGCTCTTACCAGTACACCAAGCTGCTGGACAAGGTAATACTCTCTTAGACTCACAAGGAGGTTCTGACAATTGATGAAGTTCATTTTTTAAAAATACATTCTGCTACAAAGTAGAAAAGAGAAGTGACTCTTGTGGTTCACAGAATTTCAGAGTTAAAAGCGATCTTAAGGCTGATCAGGTCTAACATACCTAGAAAGGATTCCTCCTTTCTACAACATAGAAAGTTTATACACTACAATGAAGCATTGCTCTCCATTTGTCACTAGACACTTGTGTGACTCTGAATCTCTCTGAGTGCCCATTGCTGAACTGGACTAGAAAATCTGTAACATCCCTTCCAGTTCAAAGAATCTTAAATGCTATCAAAGTACCATTTTAGTAATATCCTCTGGTCCTCATTAGAAAAGAATACATGTTCTTCTTACAAAGTTGATCTTTGTCATGCACTTCAGAATTCAATTAATTTAAAGTTTTGTTTTGTTTCATTTTAATTTCTAGCTGGGCAAGCTGTCTTCGGTAATTTTCTGAAGTCAGAGTTCAGTGAGGAGAATATTGAGTTCTGGTTGGCCTGTGAAGATTACAAACGAACAGAATCTGATCATTTGCATTGCAAGGCTGAAAAGATTTATAAGGCATTTGTTCAATCGGATGCTACAAAACAAGTAAGTAAAGAGCTAATCAAGTTGAACACCAATATGACTAAAATGACTTTCAAACTCCCTACCAAGGACTCCCCTTCCTATTGTGGTATGATCTCAGGCCAGCCCCTCGATCCCCGAGTATTCTCAGGTAGAATCACTGGAACATTCTGGGCCTCTGCTGTGAAAAATGAAATAGCTAGACTAGAGACCCTCTCAGGTCACTTCCAGCTCTTAAACTGTGATCTCATGATCCTCTGAATAATAAGGCCAAAGTCTTAATGTTTTTCTTTCTTGAACAGTACAATCCAAAAATACTGATTTTCATTATTTATGACTAGATTAGCATACATTGGTTGCAATAGATTTTGCAGAATAAGCTGTGATTTTCATTGTTGTAGAGAATGCACACATAGAGGGGCTCTATTGAATTATTGGATGGCCTCTGAGTATGGGTCTCTTTCTTTTTCTAGTAGGTTGAAGTTTTAGGGCAATGATTGCTGAAATGCTACACCCTGGGCAGTTAGAAACTGCAAACACTGTGATGGAGGGAGAATAGGTAACAACAATGTGGTAGAAAGGATACCATATCTAGAGTCAGAAGTTCTAGGTTTGGCTCCTGTCAGTTAATACATGTGGGGCCTTGAGAAAACGATGTACCTTCTTTGGTGTCTCAATTTTCTTTTTTTTTTTCCTCTATTTTCTTTCTTTCTTTCTTTCTTTTTTTTGCTTTTTGGAGGGAAATTGGGGTTAAGTGACTTGCTAAGGTCACACGACTAGGTTTTTTATGTGTGTGTTAAGTGTCTGAGGCCGGATTTGAACTCAGGTCCTCCTGACTCCAGGGCCAGTGGTCTACTCACTGCGCCACCTAGCCACCCCTGTGTCTCAATTTTCTGATCTCTAAAATGAAGATTTTAGACTAGGTGATCTCTAAGTTTCCCTATGTTCTAAAGTCATTTGACATATTGGCAAATTCAGTAACAACAGTGAATAGTCATTTTGCTATAGTCATCCCTTCCTGTTTGATAAAATGCACTGGACAGATGTTAAAGGTGCCAAGAACATCCCAGGCAACTGGTTCTCTTCTCTGACCTTCTTTAGTTCTTAATTGTTTTTAGCACTAATACAGATCCTCAAGCCTACAATGACTTCACTTGTCATCCAGCTATATAGTGTGCACCTTGTATTATTACTGAAAGTGTAAGCACATTGAGAAGACAGAACTTTTGTACAATATTTCTTTTGTCTTCTCCATAGTACCTAATATATGCATATTAGTATATGCAACAAGGGGAAGGGGAAGGAATGTATCAATAACTGCTTAACTGAATTAAGGACATAGAATCACAGGATCATAACATCATCCATCTAGAGTTGAGAGAGACCCCAGAGGCCATCTTGTGTCCAACTCCCTCATCTTACAAATGAGGAAAGTAAAGCTCAGAAAGACTGAAATGCCTAAGGTCAACAGGTAGTAAACAGCCAAGGCAGGATGTGTACAAAGGTCTTTAGAATAGAGACTTAAAACCCCACCTACTTTGAAACTACCACTCATTTTAAAGAAATGTCCTTTGGAATATAAGTTTCCTGAAGGCTAGATTATTTATGTTTTTGGATTTGTATTCCCAGCACCTACAACAGGATTCATACCATATTGGAGGAGATTCATAAATGTTTGTTGAATTAAATTCTTCATAAGATGTTTTAATATAAAATTTTAACAAACTTATTAGAAACAGTGGGAAAAGACAGCAGTTAATTATGTTGGGGTTTTTGTCTTTTAGATCAATATTGATTTTCATACCCGTGAGTCTACAGCTAAGAAAATTCAAGTGCCAACTCCCACAAGCTTTGATGAAGCCCAAAAAATTATATATACCCTTATGGAGAGGGACTCCTATCCCCGGTTCCTTAAATCAGAAGTTTACTTAAAACTGCTGAATGAACTTCAGGGTAACAGCCTTAAGTGACTGATTTCTGGAGGACCTGGGGAACTGAAGATGTCATCAGATCCAAAGGGAATGCTCCAGTGTGTCTCCCTGTGGGAACAACAGTAACTTTGCCTTTTAGGGTGACTTAAGAAGATTAGGGGAAGTACAAATGACTCAGCAAGGATTAGCAGGCACTTTGCAGAGTCACAGTCTGAAGAAGAGTAAGTCAGAGGAAAACTCAAAGATCGAAAGGGGAAGGAGTTACTGCAGCATTATCACAAGACATGTTCATATTTACATACTGAAAAATATTCAGAACAGTTACATAGCAACTGTTAATAAAGGACATAAAACTGACAGTAAAAGAAAAGGCATCCAGGTCCAATGGAAATATGTACGACTGGGCATGATAGGGCAAGATGAACAATTCACCAAAATGTTTTTGACTGAGGTTAGGTAATATTGTTATTATATATGAACATGTGTGATTGTCATTGATGTGGGTGATCATTTTTAAAGTATTTATATGGTCTTGTCACTATTACTCTTCATGAGCTTTATTTTTAAGAGCAGATAAACTGAAATTTAACTATGTATTAAACTATCCTATTTAGAATATGAAAGCACATATTTATGGTTTAAATTATCACAGTCAATAATAATGTGAATTTTCTATTAAAATGTTTACATCACAAAGCCAGTGATTTCTGTTCATTTTTCACAGACAATTAAAAAAAAGTCTTGAGTCCATTTTTCAAAGGTATTTAGAAAGTTCCAAATCAGATCACTGGATATTTGTTTCAATGTCCTAATCTATGATCCAAATAAAGATCCTAGATCAGGAGCTAGAAGGGACCTCAGGGGCCATCTAATCCAACCCTCTCATTTTACAAATGAGACCACAAAGGTTAAGTGACTAGTCCAGGGTCACACAGGTGAAAAATATTAGAGGAGGAATGGACTGAGACTTTAAGCCTTTGAAGGCACTACTCTCATTCTAAACAATTCTTGTCCATATCTTTTCCATAAAGTCTTTGGAGAGAACCCAGCAAACACACTGGGCCCCTTCTTTTGGTCCTTTAGTGAGCGGCACTGTGCCAAAATGAATAGCGTGCTGACTCACATTTAATATCTAATTCTGTATGGCTATGGACAAGTCTATGAACCTCAGTTTGCTACATAGAAAATGGAAATAATAATATTTTTACCAGCAACTCCAAGGATTGTTATGAGGCTACACTGAATTAGATATAAAGCCCTACGGGGATTTCAGTTAATACCAGACTGAGACATTATACTTTAATTAAATCCCTTGTCCCTTCAATTCTTAAGCTTTTCCTTCTGTGCTAAGAATAGACCCAATAATAAAAATAAACAAAACAAAATTTGCTCATGTTTTCAGAGATGAAGACTAGTAAAAAATAGAATAAATCACAAAATAAGAGAACTGTAACATCATGTCAAAAAGTCATCTAATCAAGTATCTAATTAAGCAACTGAAGATAGATGATAATTAATTCCAGTAAAGCCCAAAGGATAAATGTCACATGGCAACAAAAAATGGGAAGGCTCTTGTGTTGTCTTAAATCAGAGACTTTTTTCCAGACAGCAGAAAGATAAACAAGCTTTCAAAGCTCTGTGTCTATCCAATATAGCTCTCTTTTTGGTGTTTCAAAGCCTGCTAGCAATAATTTTGAAAGTTATATAATGAAATTCACTGGAAGCTCACCCTGGGATGACCTAACGATACCGTAACAAAATTGGGAGATGGAATTGAGAAAAAAGCTTGGAGATATTTAGTAAAAGTCTTTTATTTTACAGATGAGCAAAGTTAGGACCAGAGGGGTTATTTAATATCCAAAATGACAGGGCTAGTGGTGGAATAGAAACTAGAATTCAGGCCTCCTTTTTCCTGGAACAGTGAGTGCTGTTTCTACATCTTCTGATGTTCCTCTTGAAAATTCCAAAATGGGCCTATGTACAACTAAATGAATGTTTGTAATAGATAATGTTATAAATAAGGTCTCATTAAAGAATACACACACACACACATTTCACTCCTTTTAAATGAATTGATTTTGCAGAATTTCCGATTTACAAAATTAATGAAGCAGAGAGTTTCACGATGTGCCAGATACTGTACCAGGCCCTTAGGATACAAACATAAACATGAAAGAAGTCTCTGCTGCAAGCTGGGAATTTGGTGATGAAGTGAATAGAGTTTAAGGCCTAGAGTCTTTCTGACCTGAATTCATATTTGACCTTAGGCTCTGTGTATCCCCAGGCAGCCATTTAACCTGTGTCTGCCTCAGTTTCCTCATCTGTCAAATAGGAGTTATAATAACACCTATCTCACAAAGTTATTGTGAAGATCAAATGAGGTAATATTTGTGAAGTGAAGTTCTTAGCAGAGTGCCTGGCACACAGTAGGCACTATTAATAAATGCTTGCTTTCTTCTTTCCTGCCTATTTTTCTTTCTTCTTAACTTCTTTCTTTCTTTCCTACCCTTAAAGAGCTTGCAGTCTAGGCAGGGTAGATAGAATGTACATATATAGTTATATACAAAATAGATACAATGACATCTCATGGGCATCTTAAATTCAATGTGTCTGAAACTGAATGCATCATCCCTACCATACACACCAAACCCTACCTCTTCCTAACATCCCTATTATTATTATGGGTACCACCAAATCACATGCTACTTAGGTGTCACCTTTGACTTCTCATTATTCCCCTCCTATACAACATGTTGCTAAGTCTTGCCATTTATACTGTCATTCTATCTATCCTATATGTCCCCTTCTCTCCTCTGACACTGCCATCCCACGGATACAGGTTCCTATCACCCCACTTCTGGGCTATTGCTGCTGCAATCCATTTTCGGTCTCTCTTCCTCATCTTTCCTCACTCTATCCCATCCTCGAATCAGTTGCTAAAGTGATCTTCCTAAAGCACAAAATTGACTGTCATTCCTCTAATCAACTCCAGGGGCTCCCTATTGCCCCAGGATCAAATATAAGATCCACTGTTTGGCTTATAAAGCCCTTGATAAACTTTCTCCTTTCTATTTCTCAAGTCCCCATACCTCTACCACATTATCTGTGATCCAGTGATACTGGTCTCCTATTCCACATTAGAAACTCCATCTCCCAACTATCCCCCATGCTGAGAATTTTCTCCTTCCTCATCTTCAAGTCTGAGCAATAGTCCCTCCTTGTGTAAAAAGCCTTACCCAAGCCTTCTCAATGCTAATGTCTTGCCTCGATTGTGTGTGTACATTTATGTATGTATGTGTATGTATAGGTGTATGTGTGTATATATATATATATATATAAATATATATATATACACATACACAATCTATATATGTATATATTTTGTTTGTACTTAGTTGTTTTCATATTGTCTCTGCAATTAGACTGAGTTTCTTGAGAATCTTTGCCTTTCAGAGAGGTAGAATGGGGCAAATTATCTCACATAAAAGAGGCAAGAAAAAGATTTTACATTTTACAGGGAAGAGGGGGGAGGTGAGAGGGTTTGAATGAACCTTACTCTCATCGGATTTGGCTGAAAGAGGGATTAACATACATATTCCATTGGGTATGGAAATCTATCTTACCCTACAGAAAAATAGGAGGGGAATGAAATAAGAGAGAGGAGGATGATAGAAGGGGGGCAAATGGGAGGAGGGGGTAATCAGAAGGAAAAACTTTTGAGGAGGGAGAAGGTCAAAGGAGAGAACAGAATAAATGGGGGTGGGATAGGATGAAGGGAAATATAATTAGTCCTTCACAACATGACTGTTATGGAAGTGTTTTGCACGACTACACATGTATAACCTATATCAAATTGCTTGCCTTCTCAATGAGGGTTGATGGGGAGGAAGAAAGGGAGAGAATGTTTAACTCAAAGTTCTAAGAACCAATGTTTTTACTTACAACTGGGAAATAAAACATACAGGCAATGGTGTATAGGAATCTATCTGGCCCTACAGGAAAATAGAAGGGAAGGGGATAAGAGAAGGTGGGGGAGGGGGGGGTGATAGAAGGGAGGGCAGATTGGGAGAAAGGGTAATCAGAATGCATGTCTCTTGGTGTGGGGGGAGAGGAGAGATGAGGAGAAAATTTGGAACTTGAAATCTTGTGGAAGTGGATGTTGAAAACAAAAAATTAATTAACTAATTAATGATTTAAAAAGGAAAAAAAAGAATCTTTGCCTTTCTTTGCCTCTTCAGTGACTAGCACAATGCCTAGAATATTGTAGGTACTTAGTAAATTCTTGTTGAAGGACTGACAGGGCCTAGTACACGAATTCTTAACCTAGAGTCTATGAACTTGTTTTTAAAATATTTTGAAAATTGCATTTCAATAAAATTAATTTCTTCTTTAATCTTATGTATTTTATGCATTTTAAAACATTATTCTGAAACAGGTTCCTTAGACTTCAACCGACAGTCAAGGGGTCCATGATACACACAGAAAATTAAAAACCCTTTTTCTAGAAGCTGGAGGTATAAGGAAAGATAATAGAGAAGCTCGTGCATCAGTTGAGATTTGAAGGAAGCTAAGGACTTTGGAAAAATAGAGATGAGGCAAGAGTATGTTCTGGATCAGAGGGAAATCTAGAACAAAGCACGGAAGGGGGAGAGAGAGTATCCCATATGAAGAATGATTAAAAGGTCACTTTGATTAGACTTCAGTGTGTGTGGAGGGACTAATATAATAATAATAAGGCTGGAAATGCCAATGGAGACATTTATATTGGATAGTTTAGAAAGGGGAAAGACTTGAGGCAAGGAGATTAGTTAGAAGACTATAGCAATAGTCCAAGTGAAAGGTGATGAGGGCTTTAACTAAAGTGATGGTTTTATGAATAGAGAGAAGGTAGAAACAAGATTTGACTACAGATTGGATATTTGTAGTGAGTTTTCAAAGGTGATACTGCTTGCCTGGGAAACTGTGAGGTGGACGGATTCCTTTATCAGTAGGCAAGTTACAAAGAGGAGTAGCTTAAGGAATTAAGCTAGATAATGAGCTCTATCATGAGCATGTTGTATTTGACATGCAATCAACATCTTCATACTAAAATACCTTCCTTCACAATGTGTGCCCCGCCCTTGAAACTCTTCTACCTAACTAGCATTTATAAAATTTTTCAAGGTTTACAAAGAACTCTTCTCAATGATTTCCACTCAGTCTTTTTTCATTTGGAAATGCATCTCTAGTTTTATAATTAAGTTGATAGGAATAAACTGAATGTTTCAATTATACTACATTGTTTTAAGTATACTGGCAGTTAGGATTAATTCAAAAAAGAGGTTTTCCCAGTTTAATTCACCTTTGCTACAAAAAAAAAAATTGGTTATGTCCTTGAAGAATGATTTGACATAAACCTCAAGAATGCAGTCTCAAAGTAGAAATCTGAAACATTGCATAGAAATTCTAGGAACTCATGATCAGTTTGCCATGAACCAGGGTAGTGACTATAGAAGTAAAGAAGAGATGTGAGAGACGTGGCTGAAGTAAAATTGGCAAGATTTGGCAACTATTTGCATGCTAGAGGCCAAGGGAGAAAAAAAGGAGTCAAAGGTGAGATTGAGGTTTTGATACCTAGAGATTCAACACTTGGCACCTTTAACAGGAAATCAGGAAGAAGGACAAGTGTGGGAATAAAATATGATGGTATAGATTGGGACATAAAATCAGAATCATGGAATTTTAGGTGGGACCTTACAAAGTTAAAGTGAAGGATAAAGAAGGAAAGACAACTTTCCCCATATCATATGGGTTAAGGAAATAGTAGAACTAGAATAAAGTGAATATCAGTTGATAATAATTATTATTCCCAAATGGACCATAATCAGATTCACTTTCCAACTGTCTTTGTTAGATTGTGCTTATTCCATAAACATAGAGAATCTTAGACTCTTCAGATAATTCACATTTCTTTTTTTTTTTGAGACAGGGCAATTGGGATTAAGTGACTTGCCCAAGGTCACACTGCTAGTAAGTGTTAAGTGTCTGAGGCTGGATTTGAACTCAGGTCCTCCTGACTCCAGGGCCAGCACTCTATTCACTGCACCACCTAGCCACACTGATAATTCACATTTCTATCGTACTTCTAGGAGCACAACACATATTCATAGCTATATGAGCACAAATTTTATAATTTCCAGGTGAAGAATACTAGTATATTTGATATAGAAGGGACTCTGGATACTACAAAGCTCAGTTTCCTCCTTTTGTAAATTAATAAGTAATATATGGAATTCTTATTTTTCGCATTTACTTTTTTTTTTAAATTTTATTATAGTTTGCATCATTCATTTCCACAAGATTTTGAGTTACATATTTTCTCCCCCTCTTTCCCCCACCTACCACCCCAAAACAGACATCCCAGTGTGTCCCCCCTCCCCCAGTCTATTCTCTCCTATG
>CM053586.1:294412946-294431191 GCA_028646515.1 Pseudochirops corinnae | reverse complement strand
AAGCTGCCAGGAAGAAACAATTTCAATATTGTGGAAACACAATTAGGATAACCCAGGATCTGGCAGCTGCTACATTAAGGGATCGAAGGGCCTGGAATATGATATTCCGGAGATCAAGGGAGCTTGGATTAAAACCAAGAATCACCTACCCAGCAAAATTGAGCATAGTCTTCCAGGGGAAAATATGGTCATTCAATGAGGTGGAGAACTTTCAAACATTCCTGCTGAAAAAACCAGAACTGAAAAGAAAGTTTGACACTCCAACACAAGAAGCATGAGAAGACAAACACGGAAAAGAAATCATAAGGTGAGAGCCAAGAGTCAACATGGCCTGGAGGTTACAGAGATAACCTGAAAGTCAAGAGATCCTGGGTTCAAATCCTTTCTCAGACACATCCTGATTGTGAGACTCTGAACAAGTCATTTAAGCTCCCAGAGTTCCAGGCCAACTCTGAAGGCAATCAAGATGCAGAGAAGAATCAATTTGCATTGTAGAGGGAATTTTCATTCCTGGTACCAATAAAAGCACAGATTCAGTCCCTATCTCCCCACCTTGTGTGTGAAACACCATGGAATATTACCAAATGTCCTAGATGTGGAGGCTGGAATCCCCAGGTTCAAATCTCTATTCTCTGTGAACACAGAAAAAAGCAATTGAAAGTATCAGAGGCCCCGCTGTATAACTGAGACAATGATGGTTTCACTACCCACCCCAGGAAAGTGCTTTTCAAACATGAAAGTGTTCTAGGGTAATAAAGGCTATCATTTATATAGCAAAAAAAAAAGAAAAAAGAATGTGCATGTGTGTGTGTGTGTGTGTGTGTGTGAGAGAGAGAAAGAGAGAGAAAGAGACAGACAGACAGAAAGACAGACTGACTGACTGACAGAGACAGAAAGACAGAGACAGACAGACACAGAGAGACAGAGACACACACACAGAGACAGAGACATATACAGAGAGAGAAAGAGAGACAGAGACAGACACATACAGAGGGAGAAGGAGAGACACATTTAGAAAGAGACAGAGGCAGAGAGAGACAGAGAGACCGACACAGACACAGACACAGACACAGACACAGAGAGACAGAGAAAGACAGAAAGACAGAGACAGAGACAGAGACAGAGATTAAAATTGTGGGTTCCACCTCTGATTCATGTTTGTTCTCTCATGCCTTTCATGTCTCCTTCTGTTGGCAAGGACCTCTTAGTCCAGAACAAAAATTGAATTGTTTCTCAGGAGAACGGACCACTGATGAGTCTAGTTACCCTGTGCAGGAGACAGGCAAGCCCAAAACAATGAACCCAGAGCAAACTTCAAGAGCAGGTAAAGGACAAGATTTGACAAAGGTCACCAGCCTTTGTGTCCTCAGCCTAGATATGCCTGGCTAACTGCTGTTAGCAGTTAAATTTTTAAATTATGAATTAACTGACCAACTAAATACAAAGTCATCACCATCACCTCATTCGAGGTGTTTTGCTGTTGTTGTTAACCGGGAGATAACCACCGCAAAGACACAGAGATGGAGATGAAATGCCATGTGTCAGGTGAGTATAGCTGAACCATAGAATTCTAGCAGGAATAATGTATAAGAAGACTTGGAGGAGTAGGAATGGGCCAGTTTTTTAAGTTGCCAAACAGAAGAGTTTATATTTTATCCTAAATGTAAGAGATGAACAGAATGTCTGTTTCCACAAGAAGATGGATGGGTAATATAGGAGAAATGTTGATTCTGCTTCCCTCACTCAAGGACTTAAGTGCCTGCTTATTAACATATCTAAAGGCCCACAACTCCTTTCCTGTGCTTTAGATAAAATCCACAACTTCAAAGAAAAAAGGATTTCATTACCCTTCTTATGTTAATGGTGAAGGAGCCTTAAACTTCCCGGGTTCAGCCTTCTACCAGTTCAGGAATGGAGAGCCATATGGGGGTGGGTTTGGGGTGTTTTTCAACCAAGCTATATGAACCTTAGCTGGGTGCCTAGCCAATGAGAGGCAGGCAGGAAATTCGAATTAGAAGCAAGGTATTGAAGCACCGCATTTGTCTGAAGAAAATGTAGAAATCCATTAGGAACTATCCGTTCGTTCAGAAGAGAATGAATGTAAAAATTAATAAAACCTTTCCTGGCTTCACAACAAGCAAGTATTATTCTTTGTTTAGAGTGAACATATTTCTCACACTAAAAGTAAGAGGAAGCCACTAGATTTTACCAAGAAGGGAAAAATAACATGGTCAGGCCTCTGTTCTTTAAAAATCATTTTGGAGGCTATGTGGCCAATGGATAGGGGGAGAGAAAAGGAAAGGAGACTGGGGCAACAAGGAAATGGCGCCGTGAGTTAGATGTATAGAGACTATGGCATGTCCCACCACTTTTACTGCCTTTATAACAGAATTGCATATTCCAGACATCAAAATTTACCTTCCTTTGGAGAGGAGGAGAGAGAGAGGGAGAGGGAAAGGATGAGCTCAGGCAACTCATACTACTCACAGGTTGTTTGTCCTTTGTTTTCCTTCCTTTCTTTCTTTCCCTTTCCTCTCTCTCTGTCTCTCTCTGTCTCTCTCTCTCTTTCTCTGTCTCTCTCTCTATCTCTCTCCCTCTCTCCCTCTCTCCCTCCTCAAAGACCAGACCTTAAGCCCATTTCACTCAGAAGCTCATAGATTCAACCACATTAGGTCCCTACCCAAGCACCACTTAATACCTATATTTTGGGCCCTCCGGGCTCTGAGGGAATGTCAATAGTATATTTCTCTGACCAGCAACCCTTGGTCAAAAGGGGAGTCTTCCCCTCCTGGTTTGATTTTTTTTTTTTATTAAGAGGCCCATTCACAGAATGGACCATTACCTCACTCAAAAGTGAGAACCTGAAAAGGCCTTAGCCTAAAAGGGCCAGGGTCTCCCATTGCATCTTGGGTCATCTCCAATCATCCTGATAAATATCAGGCCACTGGATCCAGATGGCTCTGGAGAATAAAGTGAGGCTGGTGACCTTGCACCACCTCCCTCATGCAAATCAAAGTCAACTACAAGTCATGTCACCATCTCCCTGATGTCATGGTCCTCTTCACAAAGGACAAATACAACAAGAGAATAAATAGCATAATAACTGTTCCCTTCTCTTTCTTTTACTTTTTAAAACTGTATCCTACTCCCCAGGAGTCAGATTTTGAGGAGGATGTGGAATGGGTTAACAGTTTGGACCTCTTCCAGATATCTATGAGCAGAGAAGGACAAGAGACTAAGTGATCCAACCAGCCATATTCTTTATGAAGTTCATTCATCACTGCAGTTTCACAAAACAAGCAAGAGCTATTTTTATTCCTTCCTTCTGGCAAGAGAAAATAAAGCTGAAACATTAGAGAACTGATAGGATCTCGGCATCACTCTAACCTGAAGGTCTACCCTCACCACACCCCAACCTGTCACCACCTATTTTCCTAATAAATCCTAGAAAATTAAAAATAAAGCATGAGTAGTCCAAGTCTAATGCTGATGAAGACACTCATAACATTCACACGTTGGCCATTACACCTTAAAAATCTCAGCTTTAACAAATTATAGAATCAGATGTGTTCAGTGAAATCGTCCTCAGTCTGTTCACCGACTCATAATTTACATCTGGCCCACTGACGGCATAATATTTGAAACTTTTAAGGACATTTCTAATTCTCATGACAACTAATGGGCTCATTATGCCCATATGCAAGAGTTGATTTGACCTGCAAATGTTTCTTAAATGTTTCTCCCTTAAACAGGTGACTATGCTTCCAATCAACCAAGGCGGAATAGAGAGAACCAAGTCATAGGAAAGAAAGGAGAACATGAGAATGGCCAAGTTACTGACAGGACGGAAGAAGAGCACCTAAAATCTTACTCTTGGGGTCCCTTTCATTCATAATCCCCTAATCTATCTTTCCACATTACAAAAAAAAAAGCCAAAACAAAAACAAGACAACTTGTAGTAACATTTTTTCCTAGGATTATTCTGTACCAACCTAGAAAAACACACATTAAAAAAAAAAAATTATTATAACAAGAAAAAAAAAATGGATTTGAAGTCAACAAGCCTAAATTAGAATCCTGCCTCAGCTACCATAATGACCTTGAAAGGAAGGAAATGAGCATTTAAGTACCTACTATGTGCCAGGCACTATGCACAACTATGATCTCATTTGATGCTGCCAACCACCCTGGGAGGTAGGGATTATCATGATCCCCATTTTACAGTTGAGGAAACTAAGGCAGATAGAGGTTAAGTGACTTACCCAAGACCACAGCTAATTAGTAACTGAGACTAAATATGAACTCAGGTCTTCCTGCCTTCAGGCCCAGTGCTCTATCCACTGCTCTATCTAGCTACTTATAACCTGGGCAAACCATTTAACTTCTCTGGGCCTCAGTTCATTCATCTGTAAAAAGAGAGAGTTGGACTAGATAATTACTAAGTTTCCTTACTGCTTTAAATCCAACTGTTGGACTCTACCACATCACCAGCTTCAGTTCAGCCAAGGAGATTTAGAAACCAATGCATTGCACTTCACACTTTGTGTTCCAAGGAACCAAGACACAACTTGCTTTTCGGGGAACATTTTTCTAGACCCCTACCACAGTTGTGTAGGTCATCTAATATCAGAATGAATTCTAGCCACATTCTCTTGAAAGAAATATAACTATTTTTAAAGCGTAATCTATAGATCAGAACTCACTGGCCAAATTCAAACTTGGAGCTTTTTCAATATGACTCCTTGTTGCCATCCGAGAGATCTGAGGTCCTGGAAGCATCTGAATTTCCCTTATTTCTAGTTATACTTAGGAGTATTTATTCAGTTCCCCTGCAAACATCTGAGGCTACCAAGGGATGGAATATAGAACACAGAAATAGTTCATTATACCCAACAAAGGATACAGAAAGATCTTGTATTTGATCTCACAGGAAGACAAGAAAATTTTCCTTTCTGGTGGTTCCTGAATTCTACTCATCTCTTCCCTATCTCTGTGGAATATAGGGAGTGTGCCTCAAATGGGCAACAATTCCCACTAAGCACTTTTCAGGTTGGAAAAAATATATTCCCTTCCAGTTTGTTATTGTTCAGTCGTTTCAGTCGCCTCTGACTCTTCGTGACCCCATTTGGGGTTTTCTTGGCAAAGAGACTGGAGTGATTTGCCATTTCCTGCTCCAGCTCATTTTACGGATGAAGAATTGAGGCAAATAGGGTAAAGTGACTTGCCCTGAGACACAGTTAGTAAGTGTCTGAGGTCTTCCTGACTCCAAGCCCAGCATTCTATCCACTGTATCATGTATCTGAGGAATGGATATTCAGATGATTATTTGTGTAAGAAACAGTGCGTTACAGTGGAAAAAGCACAGGATTTATTGTCAGATGATTTGAGTTCCAATCCTACCTCCTTAAGTGACTTGCCCAGGGTCACACAGCTAATAAGTATCTAAGGCCAGATTTGAACTCAGAGAGATGAGTTTTCCTAACTTTAAGATCTGGCATTCTATCCACTATGCCACCTAACTGCTCTGATCATTAGGACCAGGCCACATAAATTACACTGAAGAGCAAAGAAGCCTCAAGAAAAAACCTGAGAGACTGAGAGGGTCAAGTCATCAGTCACTGTTGTCAACTCTACTTAACAGTAAAGCCCTATGTCCCATTACAACCACAAAGGTTCTCCAGAGAAGTGGGGGGAAAACAATCTTTTTGGTGACTAGTTCTAAAGGATTGTTGTAACATGCTAAAAGAGATTTCTAGCAATACTATGGACTTTATTAATAGGGAAGCACAGTGCCTTGGAAAAGTTATTGGCCTGGAAGTCAGGACACCTGAGTTCACATTCTGCTGGAGCCACTTCTTTTTCTTTTATAAGGGATTTCACCCCCCTGGGCCTCAGTTGCCTCATTGCAAAATGAGAAATTTGAACTAGACTGATTGTCCTTCCAGCTCTAGAAATAAACAGTTCTTTCATGATTTCTAAGGTCTCTTTGCAGCCTTAAATCCTGTGGTCCTAGAATTAGATCATGTTAATATCCAAATGTAGATTTTAAACAATTGCCTTTTTAAAGAGGCATCAAATTTGAATTCTCCTCCAAAAATACTTATAACAACTCCTTTGGAATCTATCTATCTAAATATTTATGTGTGTATGTGTACATATGTACTAAATATAATAAAATAGTATTTAATTATATGTAATATACAAAATGTATATGTAATAAATATATATATATATATAAATACTTGTAACAACTCCTTTGGAATACATACATGCATACATATGTGTGTATAAATATATAGATATATGAAAACATCCTGGGGTAAAAAACAGGAAAACCTGGCCACCACAACTTGCATAGCCTCGATTAATTAGTCACCACACAGGCAAAGGTTATCTTTCTCATCTTGTCATATTCTTTGAGATACCACTTTTTAGAAATCAGGACAAAAGCACACAATGAGAACAATATGTAAGGGGCTTATTTCAGATGTAATGTAGGACAGAAAATACCAAAAATAAAACAAACAAAAAGAAAGGAACTAGAAGAGAAAGGACCACGGAAAAGTTTTTCACTGAGAGAAATCCAAACGAAGATGATGACTACCTAACATTGAGAGAATCGCAGATTTTTACAATCATAAAGAACGTTAGAGATTATCTTATCTGGTCACCTCATTTTATAAACGAAGCAAAGAAAGATGGAATGACTTTCCCAAGGTCACATAGCTCCTAAGTAACACAGAGAAAAGAATTCAGACTTGGTGACTCTAGGCCAGTGCACTGGGCACCACAACACAATGGGTCATTTATGAATATCAATTACCAATCCTTTGCAGTAAAGCACTGGTACTCTCTGGTATTAAAGTATGTTGGACAATTTGCTCCTATAATTAAATGCCTCCTTTTTTTTTCATTTCTTGTGTCTGCTTTTTACATTTGTTCTATTTCCATCAGGACTTTCAGCTGTCCTTTCTAGCTACAGTTAACGGGGAAAAAACTAATTTCTTCCTAATTGATTGGTTTGGTTGGTTGTTAACAAAAAACATTGTGGTATAACAGAAAGTATGCTAGGTTTGGAATCGGAAGATCTGGGTCTCTGCTCTTGTTGTTCTGTCATCTTCAATTGTGTCTGACTCTTTATGACCCTATTTGGGGTTTTCTGGGCAGAGATACTGGAGTGGTTTGCCATTTCCTTCTCCAGCTCATTTTACAGATGAGGAAACTGAGGTAAACAGGATTATGTGGCGCCAGTTGAATGCCCTGCTACTTCTGCTACTTATCAACTATTAGACCTTGGTCAAACCATAAAGTCTGTCAGGTCCTTTCTGCTACTTTATAATTCCTATTTCACTAAATATTAGCCCATACTTGTTTTTCAAATGTAACAGAGGACACTCTTTCCCGACTTTGTCAAGCCCCCTCCCTCATCTTGCTGAGAAACTAGCATTTTGGATATATAGTGTCTGCCGGAAGAAATGAGACCCAGAATGAGTAAAGCAAAATCTGAACATCACGGTAAAGGTTGAACAAGAATGTTGTATCCAACAATGTCAACCATCATGTGGCTCCTTGTTGAGGGGTAGTAGGGGTAATTACCAAATCCAAAATCACCCTATTCTATGATGGGCTATCTATGGACAGATGAAGACAGAGGCTGATGCCAGGATAAGACAACTAGGATTGAAAGCATCGCCTGACATAGGAGCTTCAGTCTTCTCCGTAGTCTGCTTGTCTCTTGAGACCATTCCTAAAGCCATGAGTCCACGAGTCAGTGTTCCTCCAGAGTTTTTGCTTCTTCATCCAATTTGCTGAACATTAAATGGAAACTCCTTTGTCTGCTAGAAGGAGGATCACATTGGGGAACTAAAGACTTCTAGAAGTCCAAGGCCAAAACAGCTTCTTCATCACCAATGAAACTTCCAGGGTTTACAAATTGAAGAGGCTCATGGCTTCTTGGGAGATGTTTTCTTATGCATTCTTCTTCTTTTTAGATAGTCTATTTGCCTGTAGATTCTATGCTAAATACTGCATATAGTACTGCATACAATATTCAAATCATATTCATATAGTATGACCCTTTGCAGAAAACCAAAGCCGTTATATAAGGACATGTGCCTAGAACTCTAAAATTCAGCAAGAAGGATGTGAGAAGGAAACTCAGAGCAAAGTTTTAATTAGATAGATACATAAGTCCATATGAATGAGTGAGCATCTATTAAATTCCTGCTATCTACTAGACACTGCTAAGAAGTGGGGATACAATTCCAAGCAACCAAGACAGTCTTTACCCTCAAGAAGTTCACATTCTAATGTAGTTTTACCACACAGTAAGGGGACCTAAAAAGGAGGCAGGGGTTCATACTATGCAGCATTGTTTGGAAATGACTGGGAAGTGACATGGAGGCCTGGTATTAGGCAAGATAAGGAGAACTATTATCAGAGCTCAGGGTTATTACCAAAGTCAGGTCATGGTTAGACAAGTTGAGGAGTGTAGTGTTTGTTTTGAATTCACTCGACTATGCAGAAATAGCCTGCATTCCTCCCCTTCCAAAATTCTAGGAGTTCCTATAAGAGGTTGTGAAAATTTTTTCTCCTATTGTCTCAAGTCTACATTCCAGTGTGCTCCCCTTGACTTTTTGCTTCCAATGATTATTTCCCAGTTAATCAATTAATATCAATTAGCTTTTACAAAAGGATGTTTACTATAAATATGTACCAAGGACAGAAATACAAATATCCTCCCAACCCCCTAACACCTAGAAGAACATTCTCCTATATCACCTTAGTCCCTAGGAAATCCCCTAGGAAGAGATTTGGACTTCACACAGTTTTTAGATGGCATTAGTCCAATCAAGGTCACATCCAAATGCAGCATAGCTACTGAATGAGTCTACATCCTGGCTACATTTCTTGGGCCAAAATGCTAGACCGGCTGGCCACAAATCCTGGCCTAGAACTCCAGAATGAAATAATGGTTAGTAAAAATCAACCTGATTCATATTTTCCAAATTACATGGGCCATATATGCATACAATAACTAATTAAAATTAAAAGGAGAAACTTGATTAATATCAATGAAGTAATGCCTCTCTCTTTTCCAATCTATCCATACAACTGCCAAAATAATGTTCCTGAAATACAAATACAATCATGGCACTTCCCTGCCCAAGAAGATTTACTGTGTCTCTATCTCCTTTAGGATAAACTAGAAACTCCTCAGATTGGCATTTAAAGTCCATCATGATCTTTCCAAGCTTATCTCACAATACTCTAACTTACATATTGCACATTCTAGCCAAACCAGCCTGCTTACTGCCCTCTACGCATCACACTCCTCTATGTCTTTGCATAGGTTATCCTCTATCCGTGCATGTAGCTTTTTTCTCACTTCCACATCTTAGAAACCCTTCAATTATCACTTCTCGTATGCCTAATTCTCCCTAATTGTTAATGCTCTCTTCCTCCTGAAATTATGGCCTGTACATTTATTTCTTTACATATTGTACCTAAATAAAATATATGCTCCTTGAGGTCAGGGGCTTTCATGTTTGTTTGATTTTTGATCTTTGTAACTATCCCCAGTACCCATCTAACTGCTTTGGATATAGTAAGGGCTTAACAAATGCTTGTTAGAATGAAATGAATACAAGCCAAGGGAAAGCTTTCTTGTCAGACACTTTTCCCAGCTAGTTTTGAAACTCTTGTTCTGTTGTCTTACATCTTTTTGTAGTTTTTTCAGAAAAATAAAAAAGAAGAAATTTCTATTTAAGCTCTTGGTGAATCACTTTCATACACTGACTTTTGTCCAGCACTATCCCTAACTCTACATGTAAAGCGATCACAGAGAGAAAATTCAGATTTAGGGATACACTCAAATTCTTGTCTCATGAAGACACATAGCCACCCCAGAGGAAAACAGTCAGGTTAGACACCCCACACAAATCTTCAAGATAAAAGCCTACTTGGAGAACTCAGCTAATTTTAGTAACATTTTGGGCTGATATTCAGGACATGTAGGTCCTAGTACTTACTCTACCACAGACAGTCACTGAGTCAGTCAAATATTTAGTAAGCTGCTATCTACCAGGCACCATGCTAAACTCTGCAGTAACAAAGAAAGAAAAAGCTATGCAGGCCAAGGCAAGTTACTTAACATTTCATTTCCCTCGTAAAGATGTAGTGTTCATAGACATGAAATCAATAACAAAACCGTTTAAAGAAATACACAGAAGCTCAAAATTTTAGTATTAGGCTCAGTATTATTGAATCAAAAAAGTATTAGACTCAGCATCAAAAGACCTGACCTAGAGCACTTACTGTATGACTTTGGACAAATCATGTGTCTTCTCTGACTCTCAGTTCTCTCATCTATAAAATGAGGGAGATGGACAAGATGACCATTAAGGTTCCTTTCTTCTATCTTATGCTTCTATGAACATCCCTGAACCTCAGATTTTTCAGCAGCTAAATGGCGATAAACATAATTGCAGTTATTATCCCCCCCCATGTTGTGAAGAAAGCATTTTATAAACTGTAAAACCCTCTATCAATATAAAGTATTATAATTCTAAAATGCTATATACTAGAGACCCAGATTACAAACTAGTTTAAATAAGGGTTAATAAGACTGTTTCCCATGAGTAAAATGCATGAACTTTAATTCCCAACCTTTGTTATAACTATTTTAATCTTTCACATGCCTCTTTATCTCTGGGTTTTCAGTTTTGTTTTGGATGATTAAAGCCCTTAGATACAAGAAATACTGGCTACATTTGTATTTAGGCACTGGCTTCATTTCCTAATGATATTAGTTCTCCCTCTTTTCTCTAAAGACCCTCCTGAAATTTACTTATTATGTATATATTTTGTGTATACCCTACATGTATATAGTATTACCGAAGAGCATTGGAGTTCCTTGATATCAAAGACTGATTCATTTTTATTTTCATATCCTCAGTGCTAGGCACATAGCAGCTATTTAATAAAAGTGATTATAGATTGATTGATTGAGAAAGACAGACTACTCCAAAGCTTTTTTGGTCAAAACTCTCAGGATTCAGGGACAAATACGCTACTGTTGGATGCTCCCAGAAGCCATGTTCCAACTGATTAAATGAGATAATATAAAACATATAGTAATACATAATATAGTCTAATAAAGGAATTTGTAAATCTTACAGTGCAGTGTCTCTTCAACTAGTAAGACTATGCTGAGACCTTTAAGAGCTCCCTATATAAATGGGAGCTGTTACTTTATTTTTGAGGACCATCAGGAGAATTTCTTTATGATAATATCAGGTGTTTATATGGTTCAATGTCTTTCAAAAAGATTATATATTTTCTTGATTATCATTAAAAAAATCTAGATACAGAAAAGGCTTACTTTTTTGTCCATTTCATGAATTTGCTACTATCCTACTTTTCTAATCCTGTAGCATTGTCTAGCTTTTTGTTTTTGTTTGGTTTTGTTTTTTAATTTAATTTTTGATGTCTGTGGGGCATTTGTGACACTGTCTGCTAATCTGAACATTTCATATGCACAGGAAGGAAGGATAGGGGTGGGCAATAGATGAATCACCCCCTTGTTGCTTCTGCTCTTGTTGGGATCTCATTTCACTAAACGATGGCAGTTTCTTTAAATATGTGTATTTAATGTAATGTGTACATATATGTGTGTGTATGCACATATAGACTTATTCCACATGAGATGACCTGATCAGCAGTGTGTGCGCATATATGTGTATGCATATATAATATACATGTGTCACTGTGTGTGTATATGTATATACATATATACATGCACATATATGTGCTGTACTATGGGGTAGGTATGTGCACATGCCACACACACCACCCACACACATACCATAACTATACTTAGAAAATACCTAAGAAATTTCTTTTGAGAGAGACAATGCTATGGGAAATGACCATAGCAATGGCCTGAAAAGCAAATTGGAGAAGAGAAGAAACCTGATTAAACTAAGTAGTGTAATAGCTTTAATAACTAGGAAGATGTATTCTAGTAACAAACTTTTTTGTGATAGGAATTATTATCCATCCATAGGTGCCATGTAAAAGTACTCTATGAAGTCAGAAAAGGTAAGTTATGGTACAAAAATATAATACATCCTCTCATTCACATCCCCATCATCATGGAAGGCAATGTGGTTTTGTGAAAAGATTGCTATATTTAGATTCAGAGGACCCAAGTTCAAATCCTCCTCCATTATTTACCATGTGACTCCCAATCAGTCAGGTAAACCTCTTAACTGCCTCATCTTTAAAAGGAAGGAATTGGCCTGGATAAGGTCCCTTCAGACTCTCTATTGTCCTATGCTGTGAAAGCCTTCTATTTCTCCTTCCTACAATCTAGCCTACACAGATTAGTCTTCCAAATGCACCATTCTAACCATGTCATTGCATCACTCTAGTGCTCTCCTGTATTCTAGTTTGTCATCTAAACAAGAGAATGTCAAAAGGAAGCCTAAAAAAAGCCAAACTGGTCCATCCCCACAAAGAGCAGTAGCTCCTCTTAATAGGAATCAGACAAGGTCTGCAATTTGGCCAAGAATCAAAGTCCAGATCACTGGTCAATAGTTTTAAGATTTCATTTTCTTCCCCCTTTTTAAAAATCAGTACATTTGCTGCCCTCCAGTCTTGTAGAATTTCCCCCATGTTCACAGACCTGTTAGAGGTCCTTTATCAGTAGGTCAGCAATTGCATGCACCACTTCCTTCAGCTGCCTTGGACGTAGTTTGAGTCGGTGATAGGAACTCACTAAGAGCAGCTAAGTGTTCTCTTACTATGACCCTCCCTATTTATTTATCTGATGTTTCAACTCTCCATCAGCAATTTCTTTTCTGTTTTCCCCAATTCCAAAAATAATTCTCCTTGGTATTAAAATAGAGGAAAAATAAAGCCTGAGTAGTTAGTCTTTCCTCCTATTGCTCATCATAATTAGACTATCTACTCCAAGCAATGGTTCTGTATCCCCTTTGAGTCTTCTTATTTTCCCCAACAAAACTTTAAAAACCATTTCATCATCCTTCAAATTCTTAGAGAATCTCAACTCATTCTGAAATTTAGCATACCTAATATTATAGGACCTAGCTCATTTGTGTATTCATGCGTTACCTGAACTTGCTTCCCTCTTCTATCTCTGCCTCTTTTTTTAATCTAAGTTGCTTGATGAGTTCCCTGCATTCACATTAGGATTTTTGGACAGCTTCCTATTTTCCTTCTTTTAAAAATTTCTTCCCATTATGTTTTCTGAATTTCATTCTTGAATATTTCTCACTAGACTTCACTAGAATTTTAGGCCATATTTTCCTACCTGTTTTCTCCGAAAAGTGTTCCATAGGAAGTTAGAGATGTGGTTCCAAAGTCAGAAGAGAATGCAGGACTAGAGATACAGGTAATTGGCATTTAATAAGTGCTTAATAAATAACAGGTGGTTAATAAATGCATGTTACATATTTTATGTTTCCCTTGTAGAATGCAAACTCCTTGATGGAAATAAGAGATTGTTTAATTTTAATCTTTATTTCCAGTGCCCAACACACTGCTTGGCACATAGGATATACTTAACACATGCTTGCTGATTGATTCTTCTGCATGGAAGTGGCAATTAAAGGTATGGGAGTAAATGATATAATAAAGGAAAATAATATAAAATTAAAATATTTACATAAAAAGAGATCAAAAGATCATAGATTTAGAGTTGTAAGGTACCTCAGAGGTCAACTAGAGGGTCAGCTCTCTAATTTTATAGATGAAAAAACTGAGACTTGAACAAGATAATTTATTTGTCAAGGCTACACCATTAGAAAATAGTAAGGTAGGATTTGAATTCAGGTCCTTTGACTCCAAATCCAGTGCTTGTTCTATTGGTCCAATAGATACTTGAGTTGGCAAGAGAATTGAGTTATTATTAATAACAGGATTTTAGTGGACAGCCAGGAAATCTAGACATCTTGATGATAGGAGGAACAACACCTGAAATGAAATCCAAGGGTCTAGCTGAAATGCTATGTTTGCCAATGTGGTTAGGGACGAGGGAAATAGAAAGGGACATCTTTACCTGGAGTGCAATGAATACGCAGTCTTAAAAACTGGGAAATTGTCTGCTGACTCCACTGGGAGACAGCATGAAAAGGAGATGATTTGACAAATTTCTTTCAGGAACAAATGAGACTCCTGCACTGATAGGAAGTCTGGCCCATGGAAAGAAATCAGTTACGTTACAAAGGGATCCACCACTACTAGAGTAGCACTGGATTTCTGGAAAGAGGGTAGCTCTCTGTTGAATTCAAGTATTGCCTTTACCCAGGGATAATGAGTACTTGGCAGTCATTATAAATGGCTTCCCCATAGGTTCCTTGGCCCTCTTTTAAAACTTGATAAAACGAGGCATTTTGGCAGATGTTATATTATATCTGTGAGCACAAAAAAGCCCAGAGTTTTCACAGTCTGTTGCAGTGGTTTGAAATTTAAAGGCTTTCACAAAAAAAGGGCAGACTGGCTGGTTGATGATGCTGAAGCCTTTATAGTGGGTACATTTTAATTCACACAAGGGAAAGCATAAGACCTTAAAATACCCAGATACATGAAAGCAGGTTAAAGGGAAAAAGAATTCAAGGGAAAAAACATATGACTGGGTTTCAGTTACTGGACAAGTATTGCTGAGTTATGGGTATGGTGAAGTTCAGGCCACAGGAGGAGGGGAAAGGAAGTTGATGGCTGCCATGAGAAATTCGAATACCCAGGTTATGCCAAATTCTTGTCATTCTTCCTGGTTCAGTATGAGAATACTTAGATTTCACTCTCAATACCAGGGCAGGATAGATGAAAGGAGGTTTTCAGGATGTTATTTTAATTTTTTCCCATTTCTGATTTTATAGGTGAAAACAAGAATTTTGCCAAGAGGTTCCCTCAGGTTTAAAATTTGGAAAACTATAGCATGGAATATTTCATATATAAAGGGTTCTAGAAATGGAGCAATAGTCAAAAAGAAGAAACACCTTGAATATAGTTTGTGGAATGAATCTTATGTGCCTCAGAGAGGTCTTATCCAAGACCATACTGCAGTTTCTTGGAACTAACACAACGGATTCAGGCAGATCAACTTTGGGCTATTTTGGCAAAGAGGGAGCCCCGCCCTTCGAGCTTTTAAACAGACACATAGGAACCCAATGCAGACTGCTCTGATCTACACATATGGTAGTAATGTCAGCCTACAACTTGACCTGGATATAAAGGCATCTTGTGCCTGATGATGCTGGAACATCGGAGGTAGTAATCATAGTTGGAAAAGACCTGCTGAAATGTTTGTGCTATTTAGGATGACTTATAAAAGGGAGCTAAGCCAGCAAGTACCTAAAATATGTTTCTTATGATAGTATGATAGTCTTCAGGTCATAATGCCCTGCCATATGACTGATGGTGAAACAGAACCTTCTAAAAATAATATGCAGTAGATCTGTCATTGGTCAGGCTGCCAGAACATCTGAAGGTGCTCCAGATTCTTGTGATTGGGCCGAACAATAATGAGCTATCATGCTTTCTCAAGATGGTGCATCCACATCTTATATGAGACTTTTTAAAAATTCTATACAGTAGCTAAAACAACAGCCAGAACACCCCCAGCACCAGTGGGGAAAGGGGTAAATGTAAATATATTTTTAAATTCCCACTGTAAATTCTGTCCTGTGAAGGATTGGTCCAGACTGAAATGCAATACTCTAAATTATTTCAGCTATCACCAAGGAGTTACATGTTTATAAGAGCACTTGTTCTTCCTGAGAGAGTACTCAAAGTTCACACTGCACTCTGAATCTAGCAAATCTGGGACTCATAGTACTTAATGGTTTTGGAATTTCAAATTTAAAAATCAGGAAAAAGTGAAATAAAGGGTAGATTATAAGTACTAGTTAACCTGAGGATGTTTGGGGAAAGAATGTTATCATGATACCCTTAGCTGTCTTGTAGGGTATGCTGGTCCACTTGTGGCCCTGTGCATCTCAGGATCTGAATGGAAGGGGAGGGCTAGCCTTTGTATCCATTAAGCTAAGTAAGTATCCTCATTTCAAACAGAGCCCCCACAAGATGGAACTATCACAGCTCCATCCATGTTTAAAAGTTAGGATTTTATATGAACAGATTTTTGTATAAACTAATTCATTGTAGAAAGATGTTGTCAACACACTTCCAAATTAATCCACTGAGGTTCTAAGGTCCAAAAAGAATTGACAAAGGCTACCACAGTTTTATCTATGGATAAGTCACTAAATCCTGTGGTCAGTAGTTTTTAATCAAAGGTAGTTGCCAAAAATCTCTGTGAGCTCCTGGAGAAACCTATGGAAGGGATTAAAGTATGCTAATTCTCATGAAGGAGGGAGTACAGCAAACACCCTGTACCTCTGTGCAGCTTATAGCAAAAGCTGTCTCGTCTTGGCATTTGTTAGAATATAGACTCTAATGAAAATGAAATTTATGAAAAATGAAAGCGAAATTTAAAAAAATTAATCAGTACCATACAGAAGAAGCATAGTTAGACTAAAATTCATCTGTAAGTATTCTGGAAGGTTAGTGGTTTGGAATTAGGGTTATGAGTCAATATGACTCCATGGTGTGATACCAGTCAGTAAGGCTGCATTTTATGGTAGAGGGTCAGGACTAGGGTAATTATAGTCTCATTATATTCAATGCTTTATTCTATTCTAGGGTCCGCATTTTCAGGACAGTGGTAAATTGGAGAAGTGATTCTCCTTTTCCACTTGACTCTCTCTCCATGATGTCATCAACTCCCATGGATTTAATGATCATCTCTATGTAGATAACTCGCAGATCTATACATCCAGCCCCAGCCTCCTATGTTCAAATACTGCCATCACTCTCTGTCTCTTGGATGTTTTAAATAGGGTATCCTTGGATACAACTTAAATTTAACTTGCCCAAAATATGACTCAATTATTTTTATGCCTAAACCTTACCCTCTAATTATATTCCCTATTTCTTTTGAAGGTTGAGTCTCCAGGGTTTATAACTTTTGTTTTCTCTTTGACTTCTTGTTTGCAGTTATCCTACATATCCCGTGAGCTACCAAATAAGACTTTTTATCTCTACATTATCTCAATCTGACCCCATCTCTTGATCACATCCACCACCCTCCTTCAGGTTTCTTCTCACCTCTCACCTAGACTATGGCAATGGCCTCCAAATTGGTATCTCTGCTCCAAGTCTTTTTCTATTCTAATTGATCTTCCATACAGCTGCCAAAGTGATTTTCCTTAAGTGAAAATCTAAGAATTCCCCTACCCAAGGGAGACTGTAATTCCTTCCTTAAGGGGAACAAAAGAAGGAGCCATTAGGTTGTCCACTTGCTTTCTTCTGATAGTGATACTGGATAAGAATTACGTCTCTCTGAATTGTTAAATGTTATTAATCTAGGGGAACAAATTTTAAATTTAAAAGGTCAGTTAGGTTTCAGTAACTTCCCTTCTTACCAGTCCTTTGTGGGACAGGGATACACAGGTAAGCCCCTTTCCATCAAATGATAGTTATACAAAAAATCATCAAAAATAGTGATGACAACAACGACGACGAGGACAACCACCACCACCACCACCACCACCACCACCATCACCACAACCAAATATGGTACTTTAAGGTTTTCAAAATGCTTTACACTAATTCTCTCATTTTCATAATAACTCTAGGGGGTAGGTCTATTATTATCTCCATTTTACAGATGAGGAAACTGAGGCTGAGGGAGGGTAAGTGACTTACCCAAGGTCACACAGCTAGAAAATATCTGAGGTCACATTTGAACTTGGTTTTCCTGTCTCCAGATCCAAGTTACTATCCCCTGTACCACCTACACACTTAAGTAGCAAGTAAACTGACTAGAAAATAAATTCACTTATCCCAGCAAATAATGAGCAAAATTCAAATTCATAAAGTCAGACTATACCAAAAGGACACAAGAAAAATATGAGTTCTTTAGATGGGAAATGAAATTTCAGGTCACAAGATTTCAGAGTAATCTTACTCTCCTAATGTATCTTCTTTTTTTTTTTTTTTAAATTTTATTATAGTTTGCACCGCTCATTTCCACAAGATTTTGATTTACATATTTTTCTCCCCCTCTTTCCCCCACCCACCAACCCAAAACAGCCATCCCAGTGTGTCCCCCCTCCCCCAGTCTGTTCTCTCCTATGTCACTTCTCAGTAGGGCAGGATGG
>CM053586.1:294377750-294412446 GCA_028646515.1 Pseudochirops corinnae | reverse complement strand
CATATTCATAACATGTGATTATGGAACTCCAGAAACTTTTTTTTTTTGCTTTTTTTTTTTTTGGAGGGGGAGGGCAGGGCAATTGGGGTTAAGTGACTTGCCCAAGGTCATAGAATTAATAAGTGTTCAGTCTGAGGTCAGATTTGAACTCAGCTCCTCCTGACTCCAGGGCCAATGCCCTATTCACTGCACCACCTAGCCGCCCCCTAATGTATCTTCTGAAGAGGCAAGCTGGAGATCATGGGAATGTTGAGAAGACAGATTCCCCTACATAGTTTTTGTTTCCAGTTTTTTTTTTTCTCTCTCCTCCCTGGAGTTGACCTGGAAGAGAATCTAGACCCACAGTTGTCCTCTCTTAAAATAGGAATAAAGAATACGTCTCCTCGCCACAGCAATCCTACCAATTCCATTCCTCATTCAGTCAATACAATGTCAAATCTTCATTCTTTCTTCAATCACATTCTGCAGCAACATGAAGCACAGGGCTAACTTTTCCCAACCCAACTTGGTTGGAAGTTGATGTCTAAATCTCATTCCTTAGGGAGGAAAACAGCCCTATAGATTACAGGATAATTAGCAGGCCTTTTTTCTGTCATGGAAAAAGAGATCACAATCCAAGACAGTATAAGAAAGCAAGACTGAATCAAACAGGAAGGAAGGAAGGAAGGAATGAAGGAAGGAAGCAAGGAAGGAAGGAAGGAAGAAGGAAGGAAAGAAGGAAGGAAGGAAGGAAGGAAGGAAGGAAGGAAGGAAGGAAGGAAGGAAAGAAGGAAGGAAGGAAGGGAAGGAAGTGATGGGGTGCTGTAAAATCCCATCCAGTTCCAAAATCACATTTCTCCCTAGCCTCAAATCTCCTTAGTCCCAAAACACTGTCTCAGGCAGTTTCTCCCTGGCTCTAGGGCAGCCTGCCCTAACAAAATACTTATCTCTCTTTCTGTTACAGTGGTCAGCTGCATCTATAGAATTTAGTAGTTTGACCCAACTATGTACTGGCTGAAGCAGCTGTGTACTGGGTCATACCTATCGTCTGTATCCTAGACTTAGTCATATGCATAACTCCCTAGCTCCTTATATACATCCTGAATCCCTCACTAGCTTGGAATATGTTTATCTTCAACATCTATCTTGTCTAACAAGACATTGATGGGGACAGCCTGGGTATTTCTCAGTCAGCCCTGACCACTGACTTAGTGACATTTCAAGCCTAAATGCAGCCCCCGCCCCGCCCCGCCCCAATTGGGCTATTTCCCAGTGAACTCTGGGTAAAATACCTGCACAGTAGATATTAAAAGTACATGGTCCTTTAAGAACTGACTGCTCCTTAACCACTCCCTAATCCTGCCCTGACTCACCTACTTAACATATTTGGAACTTGTTATCCTATAGAATATCTTATATAAACTTCAACTGTATCCCTCTAAGTTTGCAGGTTCCCTAAGAACTGCCCGTTGTATAGCATAACAATAAATCTTTACCACCTTAACTTAGAGAATGCTTGAATCAGTGAATTCATTCCAGACTGTTTTCCAGGGACTCTGGTTATTGGGGTTCCTGGACTCCCTGAACTCCCTGACTCCCTTGTAGGAAGGAAGGAAGGAAGGAAGGAAGGAAGGAAGGAAGGAAGGAAGATTTATTAAGTACTCACAATTTGCCAAGCATTCTATTAAGTGCTAGGAATCTGAATAGAAGAACCAGACAGTTCCTACTCTCGAGGGTCTCACATTCTAATTGGGAAACTCAACATAGAAAGGAGGTTTGAGGTAACCAAATCCAAGGGATAAGGTAGGTATCATAAAGATAAGACTTTGTTATAATATATTTGCCCTGTGAGAGAGTTTCTTAAACTGTGGGTCATGTCCTCCATTGCATAAGAGTTACTGTGATTCCAAACATCAGTCCCCAGATACATCTCTAAAGATTTCACTGGGTCTAGATGTGCTTCAGATTTGACACAATAATATAGTCATTATCAAATCTAGTCTAGAAACAACTAAGAAAGAACAGCATAGCTGTCTGTGAAGAACTCTTGAAGAAAATGTATAAGTTTGGGAGCTTTACAATTCCAGATCCTCTGGGAGGGGGGCAGGAGGAAAGAGGGAAGACCCTACGGAAGGCATAGGATCCGGCTGAAAATTGGAGCTGGGTTTTACTACTTGAGTTTGACTTAAATGATCAACTCTAAGAGGTTGAAGGATATCAGAAATCATCTCATCTACAATCCTTATTTGAGAGATGCTAAAACAACTTGCCCATGGTCCAATAAGTGACAAATGCCTGAGTGGGCACTCACACTTGGGTCCTGTGACTTAAATTCAGTCATTTAAAATCAGTATTCTTTCACTAAAATACACTGCCTCCCTACTCATTCATTCATTCATCCAGTGGGTCTTTATTGAGCAAAGCTCTCTGCTGGCCACTGAAGGAAAACTTAAGGACTTTTCAGATGCTGTTTTTGCATTTGAGGAACTTAAAAATCCAGGTGGGAAAACATCAAGATATGGGGACAGAAAAATTTGCTGAAGATGAGCTTTGAGCTAAATGTTGAAGGAGGTCAGAGAAACTAAAAGGCAGAGTGAAGGGCAGAGAATTCCTGGCCTGGAGGGAGAGTCACAGCAGGAAATGGAGTGCCTTCCCTTTTCATATTATCTCCCTTCTTCCCTTCATATATGTTATATCTATCTAGTCATTACATGTTGTCTGCTCCCACTAGAATATGCAGTCCTGGAGAACAGGGACTGGTTTTTACTTTTGGCTTTTCTTTGTACACTTATTCATTAGCCCTATAGCATATATTAACTGCTTAATAAATGCTGGTTGATTGACTACTAACACTGTCATCCTTAAGGTCACCCAATGCACTTCATTAAGCACAAATTTCTCTGTGGCACCGACAAGATAAAAAGACAAGATCCAAATTGGGGGGGGGGGCGGCCCACTCCAGTCTTATTTCCCCCTTTTTTTCCGTTTTGGTCATTTGAAATAGATCTATTTCACCTGCTGACTAGAATGGGAAACTGAGAACAACTGTACCATTCATTTCCCTTTCAACAAGCTCCAGAGAAACCGCAGAAAGGGGGATTTCTCATTCTTTCCATTGTCACAGCATGACTCTTTCCTTCTATACTTCCTGTCTTCTAATAGTTAGATGCCTTTTCCTGTCATCTTTGGTTTCTTTTTCTCTCATCTTGCTATTTCTTCATCCAAGTCATGGCTTTTGGCAGCAGAAATGCTTCCATTCGCTACTGATTTGTTCTTCCTCCATCAGCTACTCTTTCATGAGTAAATCACTTCCACATGGATTCCTTTACTTAGTTTAGCAAAATGATCCTATCCCTAAAGTCCAGGCACATGGACAGAATGGTCAAGGAAATCATGAAACTGCAAGTTTTTACAATATATGCTACATCTCTAACCCCTTATTGAATGTCTCCGCCTAGATGACCCTCTGACAGTTTAAATTTAATATATTCCAAATTGAAGTCATCAGATTCCCTCTCCCCAAAATCCATGCCTTCTCTTCCAAACATTTCTATTTTATTTATGTTTGTTTATTTATTTTTTCTAATTGGAAAGGCAAGGCAGTTGGAGTTAAGTGACTTGCCCAAGGTCACACAGCTAGTAAGAGTCGAGCATCTGAGGCCAGATTTAAACTCAGATCCTCCTGACTCCAGGGCCAGTGCTCTATGCACTGCACTCCCTAACCTCTCTGTTATTTTTATTCAAAGGCCCTGCCACCTAGATTTGAAGCCTTGAGATCATCTTTGATATTTTTCTCTTCCTCACCAACTACCAGATATCAAGTGTTGCCAATTAACCTCTGCAAAATATCCCTTATTTCTTTATCTCTACTCACCTAGGCACCACCTTCATCAAGGCCTTCTTCACCATTCTTCTGCATTCATTTAATACTTTCCTAACGGGTACCCCTACTTCCAATCTTCCTATTCTAACTCATTCTTTAACATGCCAGAAATATTCTTAAGACAAAGGTCTAACCATGTCACAGCCCTGCCCCAAACTCTTTAGGGGGTCTTTATTGCCTCTAGCATGAAATAAAAATGTCTTTTTCTTACAGTTAAGGCCCTCTGTCATCTGATTCCATTTTCCTTTTACAGCCTCGTTTCACATTATTCACCTTCATACAGCCTAAGCTCAACTTTTCTTCTAGCTCTAACTCCATGCCTGGCCATAGACCATAGCTAATGTTTATACATTACTTTAAGATTTTCAAAGTGCTTTCCATATATTATCTCCTTTGATCACAGTCCATTGAAGTAGGTGCTATTATTGGTTGCATTTTACAGATGAAGAACCTGTAGTCAAGAACGGTTAAATGATTTGTCTGAGGCATCATGACTAGCTAACAGTTTGAACTTAGGTTTTCCTGACTCCAAATCCCACACTCTATCCACTATGCCCATGGGGCAGCTAAGTGGCACATGGGATAGAGCACCAGTCTTGGAATCAGGAAGACTCACCTTCTTGAGCTCAAATATGGCCTCAGTTATTTACTAGCTGAATGATCCTAGACAAGTCACTTTAACCTCATTTTGCCTCAGTTTCCTCATCAGTAAAATAGGGAAATAACAGTAGCTACTCCCAAGATTATTGTGCGGATAAACGAGATGATAATTGTAAAGCACTTGGCACAGAGCCTGGTACATAGGATTATGCCATCCTCCATGCCTGAATTTTCTCCAGTCTCATCTCTGGTTCGGTTCATGTGCCACCATTTCTGTGTACTTTTCCTTAATCCTTTCAGCAGAAAGTGCTTTCTCTTAAGGTATTCCTAGTGTAATTTATCTGCCCCTCTTTTTTTCTCCATCAATTCCTACTTTTCTTTATACTAATCTATGTATGAGTTATATGCCCCTTGACCCTAACCCCAAGAAAATGAAATCTTCTTAGAGGCTGAGGCTTTTTTTTTTATTGCTATACTAAACACTTAGCATAATAGCATACACAAAGTAGGGACTTAAATGTTTGTGATGTTTCTACAGGTGCATGACTCTCATAGTTGTAGAATTACATACATTATAAATATTCTCTTTATTATGATTCAGTTCTATTCAACAATGACTTCTTATTAAGCTCCTATTATGGGCAAGGCACTATAATTTTTAATCAAACCAATAGTGGGGAACCTGGAGCTTTGAGGTCACATGTGGCCCTCTAGATCCTCAAGAACAGCCCTTTGACTGAATCCACACTTCACAGAACAAATCCTCTTTCTAAATAAAAGGGTTTGTTCTGCAAAACTTGGACTTAGTCAAAAGGCCTCACCCAAGGACCCAGAAGGCCACAAGTGGCCTCCAAGCCGCAGGTTCCCCACCCCTGGATTAAACTATGTCAAAGAGGATTGAGTGCTGGACTTGAAGTCAGGAAGGCTGGGGTTTGAATATCACTTGCTATAACAACTAGCTATGTGACACTGGGGAAGCCATTTATCCTTTCATAGTCTGTCTCCTCAACTGTAAAATGTGAGTGATAATGCCTGTATGTAAAAACATTCTACAAATCAAGTCAAACCACAAGCATTTATTAATCTTCTACTATGCCAGCCATTGCCTAAGCATTGTGATACAAAGATTTTTTTAATGTCACAATTTAATAAGGGAGGAAAAAATGCAAACAATTAAGCAAGTTAACTAAATAGGAAGATACAGACAAGGTGCTGCAAACATTTTGAAGCTAGTAAAGCTCAAAACTGCATTAAGACTTTTGCCACATTTTGCATACGAAGTCAGTTAGAGATGATCTCAGAGGGGTTGGTGCACCAAGCTGAAGGAGGACTAGGAAAGGCTTCTTGCAAAATGTGGCACAAGTTACCTGGGACTTGAAGGAAATCAGGGATTCTAGGAAGCAGAGATGAGGAAGGAGAGAGTTCTGAGTACTGAGAAAAGTCAATGAAAGTGTATAGTTGAGAGATGGAGTGTCTTGTGGGAGTTACAACAAAGAGGCCAGTCTCACTATATTATAGAAGGCATGGAGGGAAGTAAGGTGTAAGAAGACTGATAAGGAAAATTATGTAGGGCTTAAAAAAGGGAAACTGGAAGATATTGGAGTAAAGGCAGGGACTCACCTGAGCTCTCCCCAAAACTGCTCCAAATACCTTTAAATAATGACTCTAAACAAATGCTAGAGAGGCAGAACTCACAAAAAAGATGGAGTGAAATAATTTTCTAGCCCAAGACAACTCAGAATGTTGGCAGGAAAGGTCTTTTGCACCAAGGTAAGAAAGGAGTACAGGCCATACCAGCACAAACCAGGCCCCAACAATCTAGGAGCAGGTCTCAGGAAGACTCAATCAGTGTCGGCAGTGGCAATTAACAGACCTCTCAGCCCACAGACTCCAAAGACATCTTAGAAGGTCAGGTGAAAAGGTCTGTCCCATCTGGGTGAGAGTGGAGCAGAGCCAAGTACAGCCAAATGTAAGCCCCACCAGAGCAGACAAGGCCCCCATAAACCAGGAGTAGGCCTTGGGAGCCACTGAATCAGAAGCAACAGCAGCTGCTTCCAGAGCTCTCATTCCACAAACTGGTCAGAAGATTACAGGGGTCTCTTTGCTGGAACTGGGGAAAGGACTCTGTTGTTTTGCCCATACTCAGATCTGGGTCATAGTCCTGGGTGGCAGGCAGTCCCAATGTGAGGAGAAACACTAGCACACCAGAGCTGCAGTGGAGCAGGGACCCTAATCACAGCTCCAGGGCAGAAAAAAAGTGCTTGTAGCTGCTCAGAGACCAAAGCACAGGCTGGGAGAGTAGTAAACACACCTGTCCTTAGCTCATAAATCTTTGGAAGAACTGAACACTTGGAGGTCCCTAGAAGCACCTCTGAAGGTGAAATGTACTGTGTACCAAGTAACAGCAATATTGTGAGATGATCAGCTATGAATGAGTTAGCTATTCTCAGCAATACAAAGATCCAAGACGACTCTGAAAGACTTATGATGAAAAACGCTACACATCCCTATAGAAAGAACTGATGGTGTCTGAACATAGATCGGAACCTCCTTTTGTTGTTGTTTTTTTTAACTTTCTTTATTTTTCTTGAGGTTTTGGGGGTTTTTTGTGTTGGTTTTGTTCGGTCTATATTTTCTTTCACAACATGACTATCACAGAAATGTTTTGGATGACTACACATGTATAACCTATAGAAATTTCTTGCCTTCTCAGTGAGTGGAAGTTGGGGAGGGAGGAAGGGAGAGAATTTAGAACTCAAAGTTTTAAAAACAAATGCTAAAAATTTCTTTTATATGTAACTGGGTGAAAGACAAATAAACACAGCACACAGGAGGGCTGCTAGCACAGGTTCAGTCTTGATCTGGTCAGACAGCAAACACACTAAGAAGGGATTAATAATCTTACTTTATTCTGGTCTAGTTTTCTCAGGAGAAGATTGCTGATAATGGGAGCAGAAACTTCTACAGCATTCCCTAATCACCCTTCTCATAGGGGCAGAAAAGAAGGGACTTCGCTCTGGCTGTTTTGCCCTTCATGCTATGAATTCCAATGGAAAGGGGCAAGGACTTCAAAGGTCTAGATCCAGCTTAAGCCACGTTCCCCGAGGATGTACCTTAAGGTCTGACTCAGCTCAACTCAATAGACACTATCTTCCTGGGAATGCTACTGACATTCTGACATTGCTAAGGTCATTTAGGAAGTGGTAGGTCACATCACATTTGGGATTCACATTTTCTTTCCTTGCATTAACAATTTTATGTCGCTACATTTGGTAAATTGGAAGTGGGGAACACTGAACCTTGTTATTGTGCTCTCTAAGGAAGTGAGAAATAATAGGAGAAAATAGGAATGAAGTGGTTTGTGCAATTGGCAGCCCTGCAGTATCCATTTCAGCCTAATCTAGCTTAACCTAGTTTGGTTTATGTTCAACCTAGTTTAACCTAATAATAATAGCTAACATTTATATATTGCTTTAAGGTTTAAACCTGGTTTCCTTATATTGACTCATTTGTTCTTCATATCATTCCTAATAGGGAAGTGCTCTCATTATATCCATTTTATAAGATTAAGAAACTGAGGCTGAGAGAAGTTAAGTGACTTGCCCTGGGTATCCACTCCTTCAAAAATATACCAATTTTCCTTTTTTCATTGTTGTTGAGACATTGGCATATCTCCTCCCCCCCACCCCACTTCACCCCCCAATACAATTTGATCTTTCCTCCATAGAATCCTGAAAAGAACACAGGATATAAAGTCTGGATGGAATAGCTTTGTGACCTTGGGAAAGTCATTTGACCTCCTTGGAGCTCATTTTGCACAATTGAAAAAAGTAAATAATTATACTTGCTTTATCTCCATTTTACTGCAAGTTACATGATATGGATAAAGAGCTTTCCAAACAATGAAGGTTCCTGGGAATGTAAGCTTCCTAAAATTATTCAGAATGTCTGGTGACTTAGTGATTCCTTTGAAATTTGAATTTGAATTTGAAATTTGAAATTGAAATTAAATTTGAATTTGGAATTTGAAATTTGAAATTTGAATTTGAAAGTTGAAAACCTCAGTTCCATGCTGGGGATATACTTTCATAAAGCAGGAAAGCATGCCTTTGATCTTTGGAGAAATGGAGACCTGCCCTTATCAGCACTTCACACCAAAAGTGAAAAGGAAGAGGCATAAAATGCCTGTGGCCCTGGTCATTGGCAACAGTTTTTCTTACTGCTAGAAAGAATAACTATGGAAGAGGTACAACTAACCCCAAGATTGATAAAAACTTATTGGACTTTGTGATAAAAAGGTATTTACTACAAAAAGATGGCACAAAAACATTGAATATGTCTCAGTCAGCATAGTTCAGCCCTCAGAGTTCATTTAGTACACTCTTCCATTAAAACCAAACAATTGATTTTAGCAATTAATAAGCAATTAATTAATTGGCAATGAATCCAAGATCAATGTCTCCTTATAAAACCAAAGTTCCTTGCAACTCTCTCTTGAAATGACTTAGAACGTCTCTGCCATTACTTTCCTACTCCTATTAGTCTAATTCAAGTCCTAATTACCTCTTTGGACTTTTGCAGTAAGATGACTAACTATTACCTTCTACAAATGAACCTGACATACATTTTTGTTTCCCCCAAAGGAGCTAACACAATGCCTTGAACAGATGTGTGCTAAATGAATCAATGGCCTCCTGAAGATCCGTTTGGGGACGTTCTTTGGCACTTAATGGATCCATAATCTTGTTGACATGGGTAGCTTCTGATAAGAGTGTTGCAACAGATAGAATGTTGAACTAGGAATCAGAAAGATTTAGGTTCAAATTTTACATCTGACATTTACTAGCTGTGTGACCATGAGCATGTATATCCTCCATTCAGTCACCAAAGTGATTTACTTAAATCATGTGTAATAGAGATGGAAAGGAAATGACAAGTCAATGTGATATGAGATTAGAACAGACTCACAACTCAATAATATTTTATCCTGTTATTGAGGTACATAAATCAAATGAATAATAAAAAAGTAGGCATTGCAAGCATGTTATCAAGACAAAGAAATCCACCAAGTCTCAGAGTCCACAAATCCATGTTATTAAAATTTTTGTGCCCTTGGGTGATCAGAAAGCTGCCAAGAAAGTCAAAGGACAATCAAACTCCAGATTTATCTTTGCTTCATTTTAGAGGAAATGAATCCATATTGAGGGGAAATAGGGAAACCTGGTCCTTATACCTGTATAGAAGGAGCATAGGGTGGTGAAAGAGCACTTAACTAAGATTCAGAAGATGTAGCTTCTGGTGGAACTTTCTTCCCTGCGCAACTTTAGAAAGCCTCTTTCAGTCTCAACATGCAAACACCCATGTGCTCACAATATGTAAACAGTAGATGAAGGCTAACCTCAGAGATATCACTAGCAATAGGGGCAGAATGAGTGAAGACTGTGAAAGGCTTCCTGGTAGAATTTATACTCAATCTTGAAGTAAGCTAGGAGAACCAGCAGGCAGAGAAAATGAGGGACAGACAGAACTGTCTAGAAGTATTCTTGTGTAATGGAGATGGAAAGGAAATTAAGTCAGTGCAATAGCATGAGGTTAACAAATTTCAACAGTATTTCTTCCTTTCCCTGAGCTATTATGTTGACAAATGAAATAATTCTTTCTTATGTTTGTGAGCTTGTGACAGAGAGACATGGAAATGCTAACTTTGGGGAGCTTTTGAAAACTGGAAGATCTACATGAAACATCTTTCCCAATTTGTTTAGCTAAAAGCTCAGAGGAGGTGTTGATTATGAGAGTATGCTCCCCTTCCTATTTCCTCTTCCATCTTCCTCTCTGCCCTTACACAACACTTTAAAAAATAAATGAGAGTTTTTACTCACAACCTAATTCAGTATTGCTTAATTTTTCCATTCATTAAGATGTCAGAAGTAGAAGAATCTCCTCATTACCAAAGATTTACCATTTCTGTGGAGCTTTTAGGGATTATGACAGGAACCTTAGAGTTGAAATCCACTCTGTGACATAGAAAGTTGGTTAGCCATGCACTACCTTTAAGCAGTTCAAGGACAGGGAATTCACTTCTTCCCATTCTATTTCTGGGAAGCTCAAATTTTGGAAAAATTTTCCTTAGACCAAGCTAAAATCAGCTTCCCATTGACTCTAGCTTTGTCCTCCGGTGCTTTATCAAATAAGTTTAATGTGTCTTCCAGAAGGAAAATTTTAAAATATTTAAAAATTGCTACCATGCCTTTTATATATTCATATATTTAGAATTAGAAAGAAATTCAGGTGTTGATTTAGTCCAACCCAACATGAGGAAACTGAAATACCAGAGAAGTCAAGTGACTTATCTAAGGTAAGCAGGTAGTAAGTGGTAGAGCCAAGTCCTTTAGCTCCCAAATCTAGCTCTCTTTGCCATTGTACCATTCTGCTACCAATTATATTATCTCCATTCCCTCCTCCACCAAGACACATGAATATATAAATATATATTCATACATACATATATACTGGTAAGTCATACTCCAAATTAAATATTCGAATACCTTTAAATTTTGCTCCCGTCATAGGTTTTTGGATACTTTTTGCCTGATCTTACTCCCTATCCACACTGACTTATTAGGGGTTTTTTTGGTTTAATTTTTAAAAATTATGAATTTGATCACCTACAAAAACAAACATTTCAATATAGTTTTAAGAAACAGAATGCTTGTATAAAAATCCATGAACTTTCTTTTTTTTTAGGTGTAGGTGTATATGTGTATGTGCATTCTACCACAATCCCTTCACTGAATGTCATTTCCCTCTTTTGTCATATTTGCTAATCTAATGGCGTTAGGGTGTTAGCCTCAGAGTTATTTTAGTTTATGTGTCATTCAGTGATTCAGAACATTTGTTCATATGGTTGTTTGTTAATTGTCTACATTTCTTCATTTGAAAACTACTATGTCATTTACCTGTTGGAAAAAAATAGCTCTTGTTCTTTTATATTTTAGCAGTACTTACATGTATTATATATGACTTTCAGGGAAATTTACCATGTTTTTTTTTTCACTTAGTTGCTTCCCTTATAATTCTAACTGTATTTATCTAACTAGTAAAAAATATTTAAATTTTATATAATAGAAATTGTTCATATCATCTTTTATGATCACATCTTTTATTAGGTAAGAATTACTCCCTCATCCACAGCTTAAAAGCTATTTCCTTCCTTTCTGTTCCCATATATTTGGACAAAATAATTCACCCCAATTTCTTCTATTTCATCTTCATCTGTTGTGATTTCTAATTTTCGATTTGGGTTTTTCACTCTTTTTCAAAGTTACATTTTTATTATTTAATGACAAAAATCTATTTTCTCTTCTCCCTATCTCATTCTTCCCATTTCCATTGAAAAAGAAAAGAAAAGAAAACCTTTGTAATGAATATATATAGTCATACAAAACAAATATCCACATTGGACATGTCCGAAAAGTAATATCTCAATCTGAACTCTGAGTCAGTCACCCCTCCTCTGTCAAGAGATAGTAACTGGCAATGGTATTGATCAGAGTTAAGTCTTTCTAAGTTGTTTTCAATAGTTTTGTAGTTATTATACAAATTGTTCTCCTGGTTCTATTCACTCTGCATTAGTTCATACAAATCTTTGTAGATTTCTCTGAAACTGTCTCCCTTTGTAATTTATTATAGTATAAGAGTATTCCATAACATTTGTATACCATAATTTCTCCATTCATTTCTCACTCAGTGAGATCTTCCTTAGCTTCCAGTTCTTAGCTAACATAGAAAGAGTATGTAGCCACACATACAAACATACATAACACACACACATACATGTCAGTCCTTTTCCTCTTTCTTTGTTCCCATTGAATATAAACCTAGTGCAGTCAATACTGGGCAAGAATACGCACAGATAAGTAAATTTTGAAGCATTTTGTTTTCCTCCTTGCCTATACTTATTCACTTAAGTATTTCGTTTTCTCATGTTATTGCTATAGCTAGCATTTCAAGTGCAATTATCAAGTAGTAATGGTGACAAAGAACTAATGGACATCCTCCTTTAACTTCAGATATTATTGGAGAGGTCTGTACCTTCTGTCTCTTGTTTTTAGATAGATACTACTTATATTAAGAAAATATTAAATTATTACTATGTTTTCTAGTGTTTTTTTTAAAAACAGGAATAAATGTATCCCATCAAAAGCTTTTTCTGCATCTATTGATATTATCATGATTTTTGTTGTTCTTGTAATTAATATAGCCATTACATTAAAAGTTTTAATAATATTGTATCAACTCTTCACTCCTGATATAAATCCAACCTGGTCAGTCTCATCTTTGTGATGCGTTGCTGTAGTCCACTGAATATTTCATGTAATATGCTTGCAACAATGTTCATTAGGAAAAGTGGCCTGTAGTCTTCTTTCTCAGTTTTGACTCTCCCAAGTTTAAATATTATGCTTATATAATGGAAGAAATCTTGTAGGCCCCCTTCAAGCGTATCCTCCTCCCAGACCTCTTCTTCCTTGTTTACATAGTTTTCTAGTTATATATTCCAATTCTGTGAGAAAATTTCCCCCACCTTTCATATCCCTTCCCCTTTCTCTGAGTCAGGAAAACCTGAGTTCAAATCAGGCCTCAGACACTTACTAACTGTGTGACCCTCACCAAGTCATTTAACCCCATTTGCCTCAGTTTCCTTATCTGTAAAATGAACCAGAGAAGGAAATTACAAGCCACTACAGTATCTTTGGCAAGAAAACTCCAACAATAGCTTCATAGGGTTTGATGGCCCCAGATGAAAAGTGCTCATATTTCTTCTATCCATTAAACAATTTTCCTTCACATGAAAATTTGATTTCTAAAGAAAAATGTCACTCCACCAAGTTATCAAAGGATTCTATCCCGAAACTTGAAGAACTTCATCATAACTTAGTTACTGGGGAATAAGTGGTCAGTTTTGTTACTGTAAATAAAGCAGCAATCAGCAAGTGTGAAAACTACATGTGGCTAACATTGCAAGTTCTTCTGCTTTGTGGTCTTACCAAGTTGACCACACAAACTATTTTTAAACCTGGTTTGTGATTCTTAATGACATCCAACTGCACAGAAGAGTCATCTTCCTTATCTTGATACAGACAAGCATGACGTGCTAAGTTGCAACAGACTTCTTAACATCACCTCACCTCACCACATCTTTCTTGTTTCTTTTTCATTTAATGAAATGTTTTCTTTAAAAAAAAAAAAACTTGATACCACCTGTTTCTATTCTTCCTAACCTGTGAAAAATTCAGACAAATAAAAAAATTTAATTAGGACAGTCAGAATCCTCTACCTCCCAAAACTGTACAGGGCTGCCATGAAAATATGAGTGCCAATCGCATTAGAGCCAGCAAGCCTCCCTGCCTCAGCCATACGGTCCTTCAGAAAGTTTGAATGATAACAATTAATTATCATTCTTCCAAATGTTAGCTGAAAACAGGAAGCTCTAAAGACTGAAAAATAAAATTTGAAATAGGATCTTAAAAACTCAAATTTAGATTTTATCTATTTAATGTGGAATAATCATAAAGTAAATTTTGAAAACCTTTATTTATACCATGTTAGTATGCTTCTGGTTGCCCACCACCCATGATGGAAACCAATGATATGATGCTGTGCAGCACATAATCTTATTGCCTGAGGCACAATGAAGTTAAATGACTTGCCCAAGGTCACACAGTCATTACGTATCAGTTGCTAGATTCAAACCAGCAAGCTGAGAGAGAAATGCTCTTTTGTTTTCCTACTGCTATTCAATTATAACATTCAGATCTAGACCAAAATCACTATCTATTCACATGAACTGTTTATGACAGGCATAGTAATGACTTCACTTGATTGACTGGCTTTCCAATTGTACGCCATAATGTGAACCACATGCATTCTTCATCCACTTGGTTGCATGGCCATGGTTTTCATTGAGAAAACCCTGAAGTATTGACAGCCTCAAAAGCAATCAGTACAACCTTATCTACACATAGGAAAAGAAGTAAAGTTTACATAAAATTCACTTCGACCTTTAGAGTTTAAGCCCTCTCACCTAGAAAAGAATATGAAAATTATTATTAAATAATAAAATTATCATTAAATTATTATTATTAAAAAAGAATTCCTAAGTGGTCAAAGTCTTTGATATTTGTCACTTGAACTTTACTTGAAATTTTACAACAGGGGAGAAACAATGTTTGTACTCCATTGGCATAGGGATTCAAGTTCACTTCCATGCCAAGGTAAGGCATTAGAGCAAGATTGTGTGTGTGTGTGTGTGTGTGTGTGTGTGTGTGTGTGTGTAGAGACACTGTACCCCTACCACACTCCTCTCGCTGATCATTTTCAGAAATCATTTCCAAAGCACTTTTCTCCTAATAAGCCCATGAGGTCTGTAGTAGAAGTATTATGGGTACAGTGATTTGTACATGGTAGGAGCTGAATTAAGTGTGAATAAGTGTTTCTTGGATTTACTTGAACTTTTATTTGCATTTTACGTGAGTGGAAACTTAGTCTGAAAGCGGTTAAGTGAGATGCCCCTAATTACAAAGCAGTAAAAGGATCTTTGAAAAAATGTGTAGCTTAATCTCCCCTAGTTTCACATACAGAAGAAATTGAGATAAAGTAAATCAGCACCCTTTTGATTTTGATTTATGGTAATACGGTTACACCTTTTGTGTTCTATTTCTAACTGATGTGAGAAGTGATTTTCTATTTTTTAAAATGCTCTTTTTCAGTCATGCAAAATAACACTCTTTAGTATCAAACACTTCATAAAGCTGAAAATTAAGTGTCAAAGATTTTTATGCTTTGGAGTTTTTATAAGGTATAAAAAGCATCTGACACTGAAATCTCATTACCAAAGGCCACATTTAACAATAATGTTATTTATATAACATTACCTGTTAAAGATTAGGAATATTTAGAACACAACTTCTATTAATAGTGACTCTCTTGACGTGGAAAGCTGTCTGTTGTTTGAAAGTCTTATTTAGATTAAGATTCTAAAGACTTGGTTTTTAGGTAGCAAAAATTCTCTTAAATTGACATTCTTTATCACTTGTTTCAAGTATAGCACACAATAGACTTATCCTTTCAGGTGTGTAGTTTTAAAACAAAGTTAAGAATGGAGGATACGGTGGGAAGGGTGAATTGGTCTTGGTGCCAACTTATTGCTATCATAATCATGAGGAGACATTTCTGGGTTCCATTTTGGTGACACTATCAGCTATCTCTTTCATAGCAAATGCCTCCTTCTGCTCCAATGTATGATAATATGTATCCAGAGATGGCATCAGGTTAAGGATCATCCATTCACGGTCAGAGGGAAAAAGAATAGTCACAAGTAGTAACGCCTTGCTGAGGAATTACTGAGGCAGTTCCTGAGGCAGCTACTTGACCTGACATAAACAATTGACAGGTCTACAGCTTCTTCTACTTCCCCAGGGTATGTATCTAGATCAGTGGCTCTCAACCTGTGGGTCGTGACCCCTTGAATGACCCTTTCACAGGGGTCACGGGGGTCACCTAAGATCATCGGAAAACATATATTTCCAATGGTCTTAGGAACCCAGATGCCGCTCCTCTATCCATCTCCAGGTGGTCCTCCCACATGCAGATACGCCCACATACAGTATTAAAGGGTCGTGGCATTAGGAAAATTGAGAACCACTGATCTAGATCACGATGGAGAGATTTCTTAGAACTAAAAATCCATTCCCCATGAGAGCTGATACCACTGGAAGAAACTTAAAATATGTGAGGAAAAATGGTGAGACCATGGGAAAAAAAAAAAAAACTTTCTGGATTTAGATGGTTTCTTCCTCACTCCATTTAAATCAGTGGTTCTCAACCTTCCTAATGCCATGACCCTTTAATACTCGTATGTGGGCGTATCTGCATGTGGACGGACCCTCCTGGAGACAGATAGAGGAGCAGTGTCTCAATTCCTAAGACCATGGGAAATATATGTTTTCTGATGGTCTTAGGCGACCCCTATGAAAGGGTCGTTCAACCCCCAAAGGGGTCATGACCCACAGGTTGAGAACCACTGATTTAGATGGTTTCTACCTCATTCCATTGAAAATGGGTTATTCATTAGAAAAAAGGTAAATTTAGGAAGTGAAGAATTGGATTTAGAAGACTGTCTCCGAGAGCAGAGTCTAAAATTCAGTGTAGTGTCTTAAAATACAAGGACGATAGGATTCTGGCAAGGACTAAAAAGAGCCAACAAAGGTATATTTGATCAAAGCCACAAATCGACAAGGAAAAAGGAGAAGAAAAACTAATAACATAGATTTGACAAGCTTGGTATCACAGCATGTAGTAGGTTTAATTTGGGAGCAACAGTAGCAGAAGAGAGAACCAGTAATTCCCAGGAGACAAAATCTAAGAGGAATCCTCTCTAAAAACCATGGTCTCAGCTCTCTGAATACACATGCATAAAGTAGGAGTAACAACTAGGATGAACTTGGGATTTCAATGTAAGGAGGCAAATTTGACCCCATAGATTTCCATAATACTTAGTGCAATGGAACTTCTAGCTCTAATTTAATTCTGGAAGGGTATCCTTTATTCTAAAGTAACAAAATAAAGAGATGGGGTAGAATAGAATTATAGATTAAGATTTACACTCATGTGAGTGTAACATGGTAACAGAAGGGAGGACATTTCTCTGAGGATCAATAGAGGGGAAAAAAAGAAATTATACTATTCTAGGTAGGGACTGAAGAAGGAAGCAGGGGAAACATTGTTTTTTGACCTATGAATCAGTTTAAAAGTAGCAAATCCTAAAATGTCTCTATGACATCTTCTACAATAGATACCTATTCATGTCTTGAACCTTACTTGTATATTTAGATTTCTGCTTCCCAGGAGTTTGTTCTCCTTCCGCTATCCCTATACATTTTGCAAATGTCTTGTAAAAGACCAGTGAAATCATATTTTATCTTAAAGTCCAGCATCATTGCCCTACTGTGTGATAATTAGCCTCTGGTGGAGTTGGGGGTATGGTTGGAAGGATAAGTTACTTTATAGTGTTTCTCATCCCCAATCCTTACCTTTAGGGAGGGTGTAATATCTTTTCTTCCCCAGAGGGGATGGGATTCAGTCTGTACCAGAGGGTTGGAAAGCATATGAAGCATGAGTGGCTGAGGCAATCCCCATATGGCAAAGGCTGGGATGCCTCTTTCTGGAAAGGAATAATGATATGCAATGGAAGACCCTACTCCCCCATTTGAACCATACATAGACATTTTGAAACTCATTCTGGTCTACTAACATATGCCGAAAAGATGTACTATTGTTTGGCTGGTGAGCCTTTAGATGGATAGAATGAATGAATGAATGAATGAATGGGTGGATAAAAGAAGGAAACATGAATTTATTAAGGACCTACTAAGTACGAGTCACACACTAAGCACTTTACAAATATGCTCTCATTTGATCTTCTGGGAGGTAGATGCTATTATTATTCCCATTTTGCAGTTGATGTAACTGAGGCAGAGAGAGGTTAAATACCCAAGACCACACAGTTACTAAGTGTCTGAGGACAGACTTGAACTCAAGTCATCCTGACTCCGAGTCTAGCACTCTAACCACTGTTCCACCTAGCTGACTCTAAAATGATGCCTCCTTTACCTTCACCTTTTGAGTTTCGGGGAGCAATGGGATAGGGCCAGGGTTGGGAACCTGGGGCCTTGAGGCCACATGTGACCTTCTAGGTCCTCAGGTGTGGCCTTCTGACTGAGTCCAAGTTTTACAGAACAAATCCCTTTATTAAGGGGTGTTTTTCTCTGAAGTTTGGATCCAGTCAAAGGGCCGCATTTGAGGACCTAGAAGGCCACTTGTACCCTTGAGGTCATAGCTGCCCCACCCCTGGGTTATCTGAGCAAGGAATAAAAAGATACTAACATAGGTCTCTTTACTCTAGGTCCAGAGCTATTTTCCATATTCCAGTCCTTTTAAAGGTGTCTTATTCCTTCCCTAAGCTTTCTTTTTTTTTCTCTTTTTGGAGGGGGGAAGGCAGGGAAATTGGGGTTAAGTGACTTGTCCAAGGTCACACGGCTAGTAAGTGTTAAGTGTCTGAGGCCATATTTGAACTCAGGTCCTCCTGACTCCAGTGCCAGTGCTCTATTCACTGCACCACTTAGCTGCTCCTATGCTTTCCTTTTAAAGAGTGAAGAGAAAGGAACATATTGTTTCTTCCTGACAGGCTCCAGTGGCAATGCATTGGCTGATAAAATGTCCAGCCTTTCATGAATCTACCTTAAAGTTCAATTTTTCAAACTCCTTCAGTAATAGAAAAATAAAGGGAAATAATAGTAAAGATTTTTTTAAATACCATACATGACCATTTGAATGAATACAATATTCAGAGTTCAAAAATCCCTAATCTTCGGGAGAGTAATTTTTAGTACCTTTGGTATTTGCTAAATATGTAGTAGATATTTAACTCTCATTAATGGTAAAATGAAGAGGTTGGAATGATCTTCCAGTTTTAGATCTATGATTCTGCATGACACTAAAATGTAATTTTACACAACTATAACTCTTAGTTTTCAGATTAAGAAACTACAGAAAAGGGCCAGAGTCTAGGTTCCCAGTGCCCAAATGTTCCACAGTCCCTAAATACTTAGAATAAAGTAGCCATGTCTGAAACATTTTAAAAGAACATTTAATAGCACGTTTGTGCATATATTTGGCTATTGATTATCAGATTCGATAACCCTAATATTTATTTAATTATAGTGGTTTGTGATGACACCTAGTGGTAAATTTGTACATTGCTCATGTTTCATAGATAAGCATATAGTATAGTTGGAGCTGAAAGGAATTTTAGAAGGTCATCTAAGGTCAATCTTCTCATTTTCAAATGACAAAACAAAGGCTCAGGAAGGGTAGTGACCTTCCTAAGGTAACAAAAATGGCAACTTTGTGGCAGGGGCAGAGTATGAACTGAGGACCTTTGACTACAAATCCACTATGCCTTCTTTGCCTTCTTCAAAGTAAATGCATTTTATCTTATTTATTCATTTTTCATAAACACAGATAGAAGTACTAAAAGGAAAAAAAATATACCAAGCAATAGTTTACCCTTCTATGACACAATAAAAAGAAAAATGCTCTACTTGGGGAGTGGATCGTCAACTTTCTCTTTTTTTCCGGCTAAATATGTATTTGTTTTGTTTTGTTTTTTTTAATAATTAAAAACCAATAAAAGTCAAAATTAAAAACCACTTGGAAAAATAACAAACAAAATGTAATTTAAGAAGACAGATGTGGTGTGATAAACAGAAAGCTAGCCTAGAAACCAGAAAGATCTGTGTTCAAGTTCCATCTCTGGCAAATACTGTTTGTAATGTTGGGCAATTCATTTAACCTCTCAGTGCTCTAGGCAACTCTCCAAGACTAAGCTGAAAGAAGTATCGACCTACATTGTTAGGCATTTCTTTGTCTGAGAGATCAGTGAAATCACAAGACCAACCAGTTGGGTCCAAGCAATGATGTAGCAAAACCAGAATTCTGTTGCTAGCAAAGACATCCTCCACCTCCACTCATGGTATCCACTCTGATATATATATATATATATATATATATATATGTATATTCCATTTAGGTGAATATGTATAGATATGTGCATATGTGTGTATACATACATACATATGTGCTCAAATCTCTTATATGTTCAGTCATGTTATAACAAGTTTCTCAAGTTTATTATATATAATGTGAATTAGTTTGTACGTACTTTGATTTGTTCTAAATTTGTGTCACACAGGATTGATGAAATTGAAGATTTGCGTTTTTCACGTACAACAGGATGAAACAGAGCATAATTAGCAATGAATTTTCTTGGGGGCAAAATCAGTTTCAGAAGTAGTGGCAGCATAATCATAAAGGACAGCCCAACCATATGTGAATTTGTATCAGGACAGAAGGCATGGAAGTTGGGATGGAATGTGGGACCCTGGAAAGGGGTGTTGAGATCACAAGGGGCTATATTTTTTTGAAGAGGTAGAGAAGACTGGTAGAGGACAATGAGTCAATGTATGGGAATGGCACAAGGACCAAGTATCTCCCTCACCCTCTACCTCCATTGGCAAAGCCTGAGGCAAAGCCCCACTTACCTTGAACTAGTTCTAGCTCTGATACTGGAATCTGTAAGTAGGTGTAAGGGCGGATGTATAGTACAAGCTGAAAAATTAAGAACTGTGATAGAAGGACCCCAGATTGGTAGCTGGTAGCTGGTGAATATAATCAAATAATCCTCTAGATTTATCTTTATTTCCTAATCCTAACACATTTCCTACTTGTCCTTTATTTGTTATGCCTTATTGTGAATCCTTCATTCAGGAAAAAAAGTCAGCTGATAATATATACTAAGACTAAGGGTCTAATTTTCATATGGGACTTGGGGTAGGCACAGGGTAAAAATTATAAAGACAAATTCTCTGCTCTTTCTTTCAAAAATCATAAGATTAAGATCTAAAAAGAGGTCAAAGAGTTTACTTGGCAAAGCCCCTCTTTTTCCCAAATAAGGGAACTAAGACTTTGAGAAGTTAAATGACTTGGCCAAGATCACACGTAGTAACAGTCAGAACACAAATTCAAATTCTGAGTCCAAATGCATTCTTTTCAATTGTGCTTCCTACACATAGCCTTTCCTACCTCCCTTCCCATCAAACTGCCACAGCCTCCATTTCCTTCCCCCAAACTAATTTGTATTTATTTTTTATTCTTTTTATATACTTTAATACGTATATGGTATTTCCACTGATAGACTACAATCTCTTTGAGGGCAAGGACTGTGTTGTTTCTGTCTTTGGATCCTTGGAACCTAGCCTGGCAAATACTAATGACAATAAATCATTGTTGATTTAGTGTTTCATTGTTGCTGCCTTTCTAGCCTACTGTTTCCAGAAAGGTTTATTCCATTTGAAATGTGAATCAAGGAAAAATTAAATGAAATTTTTAAAATCTTGTTTCTGGGCCAAAAGCTTATGTGCTTTGCAAGAAGGAAAAACAAACTTCCCTTTGGAGTGGTTTTAATTATTCAGAGACTTTGACGTGGCCACCCTATAATTTGACACATATGCTGCTTGATTCTCCTCTTCTGGTTCTACAAGGTATGAGAATGACTGTGCTCTTGCTAGGGAGACAAGAATCTCTCCCCCTGCATGCTTTCTAGATTATCACAGATTGAGAACTGACAGGGATCTTAGAGGCCTAGTTAGCTCTGAATCATTCAGCTGGAGCTGGTGCTAATATCTACACATTTCAGAAGTAGCCACTTTTGGCTCACACAAGGACTACAGCTACACCATTTGGCAGATACCAATGCATATGTACAGCTGAACCCTCCCCAGTATATCTGCAACGACACCATGGCTGCATGGGACTCAAAGTCCTCCAGAATCTTATCCTCCTTTACTTTTCCAAAAATTTCCTGGTACTCTCTTACACATGCATGAGTCAAGATGTTCTCCTTCATATACATCATACTGTTTTCACCTCTTAACCTTTTCTTCTTGGTATTCCCTCTACCTGCAATAAGTTCTCGTCTTTTTATGTATGCTGGTTTTAAATTCTCTTTACCACATGGCTTAAATCCTATTGCTTCCACAAAGATTTCCCTACTTACAATCTGCATTGTTCTCGTGGTCACCTAGAATCTTGAAGTTGGAAAAAACTTTAGAGATCATCCAGTCTCTGATTCAACACGAATCCTCTCTATAATTTCATTAACAAGTGATCATATAGCTTTTATTCGAATATAGAGAGTGGGAGATGTCACTATGCCATAAGACATCACATTCCATTACTGGGAAGCTCTAATTTTCAGGAAACTTTTCTTTATATTGAGCTATCATCCACCTCCCTAAAATTTTTGTCCATTTGTCCTCTAGAGTAACATTAAGGAACAACAAGATACCTTCTAATCTACACAATAGGCCTTCAAAAATCTGAAGACACCTATCATGTCTGCCCTTAGTTTGTTATCTTTTCGTCAGCCAGTCAGCCTCAACATATATATATAGTGTAAATGGAGGATCATCTAAGAGGGTAGAGATGAGCAGTGGGAGGAACTAGGAGAGAACGTTTCCAAAATATTAAATTTGAGTTGAGTGTTGAAGGAAGTCAGAAAAGGTGAGAGGCAGAGTTCAGGAAAGAAAACATCCCAAGCATGGAGGACAGCCAAAGAAAAGGCATGGAGTCAGGAGATGAAGTGTTATGCATGAAGAAAAGCAAGAAGATTAGTATATGTGGATCATTGAGTATGTGGAGGAGAGTAATGTATATGAACACTGGAAAGGTAGAAAGGAGTCAGGTTGTAAAGGACTCTGAGAGCCAAGCAGAATAATTTACATTTTATACTGGAAATAATAAGGAGCCACTCAAGTTTATTGAGTGGGGGTAACGTGATTAGATCTGCGCTCTAGGAAAATCATTCCATGAGGTCTAGGAAAGATCCCCAATTTAATCTAATCCCCAGAAAAGGAAAGACATAGAGTTCAATTCCTGAGGTCTCAACAACTAAAGTAAAGATATAAATATAAATATCTACTTCTAGGAAAGAGAGGTCTACATTCAGAGAAAGGTCTAGAAAGAACAGAGTTTAAATGCAGACTGAAGCAAACTACCTGCTCTCTTTCTTTTTCATGTTTTGTTTGGTTTCCTCTTTCCCATTGTTCATTCCATCAGTTACAACCTTTCTTTACAACCAGACTAACGTCTAATATGAAAGTATTTGCAGATCCTATACTTGATTGCATGCCGCCATGGGTAGGGGAGGGAGGAAGGGGAGAAAATTTGAAATTCAAGGGACTGTGGAATGGAATATTGTAAACTAAAAGTAAACAAACAAATCAATAAAAAAATTTAATTAAAAATATACTTATAGATAAATATATATATACACACATATATGTGTATATATGTGTGTGTATACATGTATATGTATACATATATACACACACAGATAAATTAATAAATAAATGACATTTGTGTTTCAAGAATGACACAAGCCCAGGACAGAACAACTCAAAAACACCTATAATCAAAACCTTAATTTAAAAAAAAATAACTACCCACAAGAACAACAAGAATTTCTCAAAGAAGTGATACAAGAATGTTAAAATATATACATGTGCAGGGAAATGAGAAAATGGGAGAAAATGTTAAAATATCAGTAAAAGGGAGCAGGAGCCTTGGTCACAGATCTTGTGCCAAGAGGAGCACTAGTAGTAGTACTTTGCTACAGGAGAACATGGGACTTTCCCAGGTAAAGACCAGAGCACAGACCAAGAGAGCAGCAACCAGGCCTCTCCCAGGAGAGCACCACCATGGAAGCACCAAAAACTTGAAGATCTGCAGAACTAGCTTTTAAAAGAGCAGCATTAAAAAGTCTAAAGCTTGGCACCCCTAGGGTGAGTAGAGTTCAACTTTAACATAAAGTTCAAAGTCAAGAAATAGGTTGGAAAAATAAGCAAACAAACAAAGAACTTGAGCAGAAAAAGATACTATGGTGGCAGGAAAGACCAAGAAATCAACTTAGAAGAAGACGACAATGTGAAAACTGCTACAAACAAAGCTTCAAAAAAAAGCTAATTGGACTCAAGCCAAAAAAGGAGTCTTGGAAGAGTTAAAGAGATAAGAGTGGTAGAGGAAAAATTGAGAAAAGAAATGAGAGTGATGCAAAAAAAAAAATCTATATCTATATCTATATCTATATATCTCAAATACATATGTGTGTGTGTGTGTGTGTGTGTGTGTATGATAAAGGCTTCCTTTCTTAGATGAGTCAAATTTACAAGAAATAAGAGCCATTCCCCAATGATAAATGGTCAAAATATATAACAGGCACTTTTCAGAAGAAAAAATCAAAGATATCTATAGTCATTCGAAAAATGCTTAAACCACTATTGGCTAGGAAAGCAAAGTAAAACAACTCTGAGATACCACCTCATACCTATCAGAAATGATAATGTTGGCAGGGATGAGGTTAAATAGGTACATTGATGCATTGTTGATGGAGTAGCAAACTGGTTCAACCATTCTGGAGAACAGTTTAGATCTAGGTCCAAAGACGAAAAATTGTCCACCTTTTGACCCAGCAATACAACTTCTAAGTCTGTGCCCCGAAGAGATTAAAGAAAAATGGAAAGTACCCATGTGTACAAAAAAATATTTATACAAATTCTTTTTGTGGTGGCAAAGAACAAGAAATTGAGAGGATGTTCATCAATTTGGGATTGGCTGAACAAGTTATAGCATATTATTGTGATGGAATACTGTTGTGCTATAAGAAATAATGAGAGGGAGAGTTTGAGAAAAACATGACAAGATCTTTATGAACTGATGGACAAAGGAGTGAGAAGAATAAGATCATTGTTCATAGTAACAGCAATGTTGTAATGATAATCAACTATAAAAGATTCTGATGAAGACAATGATTCAAGACAATTCCAGAAGACTCATGATGAAAAAAATGCCATCCACCTCCAAAGAGGGAACTGGTGAACTCTGAGTACAAATTGAAGTACGGTTTTCTCACTTTACTTTTTATCTGCTTTTTTTGCAATATGGTAAATACAAAAATGTTTGTTATTTCACATGTATAATTTATACATTGTTGGCCTCAATAGGTGGGGAAGGCAGGGGAAGAAAGGAGAGAATTTGGAACACAAAATTTAAAAAATACATTAAAAATAAACAACAACTCTAAAAGACAATCAGGAATAACATTATAAGCATGATGTAATTACATTCTAATGGAGCAATGAATGATAAAAAGTTTTTTTTCAGGATCTCAAATTATAAAGGTTCAAAAATAGTCAAATGAGACAGAATATCTGTAGTTTTTTTTTTTGTAATTTGAAAAAATAAAAGGAAAATCACTTTGGCAACTGAGCAGAGAATAGGTTGGAGTAGATAGATTCAGCAATTTCAAATATAAGATGGTATTTAGCTCTCTCACCATCTTAGTCACTGCTCTAGATTGTTTTCTTGAAACGTGGCGTCTGGAAATTAGCTCAATGTTCCATATATTGTCTGACTAACAAAAACATAATGCAACTATTATTTCTCTATGATATACCACATTATTAATTTGGAGTTGTAATTTCAAATAAAATCCTTAGGGTTTATTTTTCATATAAATTACTGTTAAGTAGCCTCTTTCCTATGCAGCACATATAGAATGTGTGTGTGTGTGTGTGTGTGTGTGTAATAGACCTGTGATTACAAAAATGTAGCAAATTCTGGTTGAGGAACCTCATCTTCCAGTATAATTCAGCACCTTCACTACAGTTTCAAGTCTTATTAAATCACCTGGGGCACTGAGAAATTATGTAGGTAGGGTCATCAAGCTGGTATAAGAGAGAGGTGGGACTTCATTCAATATGTCTTCTTGACTCTAAGGCCAGTTCTTTGTCTGCTACTGCATCCTGGCTCTTTCAGGTAAGATGAATTCTTTTAAAACAAGTACTTTAAAAATGCCATTTTTTAAAATTCCAAGAACTGAAATTGAAAATCACTTAAAAGACACAGTGGACATTGAATAAAAATGGAATTACAAAATGAAAACACATGGAATAATGTGATTAAGCAAGGGATTACAAAAAGGAAGCAGTGTAAAGAATGTAATAAAAATGTATGCAAATGCCCTGATTGTGTTAAAAGAACATGGGATAATTGATGCATGTTCTATTGGTATCTTCTCAACGTCAGAATGATTCAAGGAAGTCTCTCAGCATGTTGAAGAAGTCATCTCTTGTGATGAGACCATCATGGGAAGACATAGACAAGAGTCTTATATGATGGGCAAGAACTGAATGGGTCTCATGCCTGATGTTTAGCCTAGATCACAGAAAGATTGACTGCACCGCAATTCATTAATGAAAGGAAGACCTACCTTGTTGTTTTTGTTCAGTAATTTCAGTCACGTCAGACTCTTTGTGACTCAACTTTGGGGTTTTCTTGGCAAAGATACTGGAATGGTTGGCCATTTCCTTTTCCAGCTCATTGTACAGATGAGGAAACTGAGGCAAACAAGGTCACACAACTAATAAATGTCTAAAGTCGGATTTGAACTCCGGTCTTCCTGATTTGAGGCCTGCTACTCTGTCCACTAAATCACCAAGCTGGCCCAAATTGAGACTCCTCCTGAAAGGTATCCTTAATGTCAGTCCTTGCCTAGCTTGGTGTAGATCAAAAGCTTCCAGATTAAAATTCCAATAACCAATAGCTTTTTCACTTTTTACCATGTGTTTCTATAACTTTCATGAGGCTTCAGATTAATTCATATCACCTAGGAAGTCCATATAGTCCTGCTTAGAAATGAAGGGTTTTGTGCTACCCCAAAAAGGCTCATCATTAAGAGTTCTAAACCATGTGGCAGGGCACAATGCCTAAACTCTCAGGCAGAAAATAGGACAACAGACTAGTTTCTTTAGTTTGTCTGGGAGTGAGAACTAAAAAGTTAGTTTCAGATAGTTGTCTCAGGGGCTCTTTCCTGCGCTGGCTAGACAAGGCTAAGGTCCTGACTAACACAAAAACTTAAAATATGTTAACTGGTCAAGAGACATGTTGGCATACTCTATTGATCTCATCCTAAGATAGCTTAGGGAATGAGGGGTAGTGATAACAACATCGGGGATGGAGACAGCAGACACAGAGCACTCAGTGAGCTCCTTACCAGGAGGTCCTGGCATGTATTGAAGAATGCCTGATTTTAAGCCAGGAACTGAGAGAAATGGGACAACCACAGGTTTAAAGAGAGAGACTGTCGTCATAGGGAACTCAGGACCTAAGTATGAGAAGAAGGGACAGAACTTGGTCCCTAAGGAGACCCAAGAAGTCCCAAGAAGGCATAAAAACACAATGTAAAGGAGCAGACACAAACTATGCCTTTCACTCATACCATGAGTCATATAGAACTCAGCACTTCTTAAAGTGTGGGTCATGACCACTTGGGGTCACAACAGATTTGGCAACAGTAAAAGGTTTCTGAACACAGGACCAAAAATAATTTAAAATAATGAATCAAGGTGTTTCTGCCAGAGTTTGACCATATTGCATCATACAACTTCACTGCAGCCTTGGTTCTGAATACACAGCATGTGCACTTTTCACTATGTCATGTCGTCAGACCTTGCAACACCAAGGAACATTGCCTAATTCAAAAAGGGGTCAATAGTGTTTAAAAAGTTAAAGAAGCCCTGATCATTCATGGAAATGGGGTTTGCCTTCTAGAGACTGTGAGTTATTTTTCTCCTTAGGGTAACCTCCACTCTACAGTGGTACTATCTGATTCAACTCACCAGAGGGAGCAGTTGCTTGACTCTTAGGAAATCTGAATTTTAAAAAAATCATTTTTGTTCATTTTTCCTGTATTGCAGGAAAATCAAGAATGGCAACAAAGAGTCAGAATGTTTGTCCTTAGAATAGGTGGGGATCCACAAAAGGTAAAATTCTCTTGTCTATTTGTGGTCTCAGAGAGCACCAAGGTTCACATCTTTTCTCTCCTATTTATTACTACCTGTGGGATTTATGCAAAGGTAAAATCATTTTACATCCTGGTTCTGTTTCTACATCTGCAAAATAAAGGTATTGCATTCGATTATCTGAAAGATTAATTTATAACTCTAGGTCTGTGATGCTGCAGTAAAAGTGCTTTTTACTTTATTTGCTATGTGTAATAAGCTTGTTCTATAGTCCATCTATAATTAGCATAATGGTTCTAAGAGTACGAAAGACTTAGAGAGGACGAGAAGAAATAAGTTATATTTATATAGTAACAGGTATTGAAACCTGTGTGAGTACAAATATGAGCCTTTTAGATGACAATTTATTGAGAAACTTATAAGGTTGAACCCAGTCCATGTGAACTCAAAGCGCTTATTGACAATTCTCAAGTTATATTTCTAACACAAAATTCTTTTTTTTTTTTTTTTTTTGCTTTTTGGAGGGGGGAAGACAGGGCAATTAAGGTTAAGTGACTTGCCCAAGGTCACATGGCTAGTAAATGTTAAGTGTCTGAGGCCAAATTTGAACTCAGGTCCTCCTGACTCCAAGGCTGGTGCTCTATTCACTACACCACCTAGCCACCCCCTAACACAAAATTCTAATCTTTCCATTTTCCTTCTCAGAAACTCCCAATGATTCCCCTTTACTATCTTCTGAATAAAGTCTAAACTTTTTAGTCTTACATTTGGAACACTGCATAATAGGGTCCCCAACCAACCTTGAAGTATCTTTTCACATTACTTTCACTCATCTACTTCACCTTCCCACAAAACTGAACTACTACAAGTACCCTCCAAAAAAAAGTCCCACCCATTTTCTTCAACACTCTATTCAAATTTCACCTTATTTATGAAAACTTCCTTAATATTCCAGGCAAAATGACCCCTTCTTCCTTTTAATTGTATTTATTATTTGTTTGTAAGATTCTTGGCTACTTCTATTATATAAATGCATATTTTGTTATTTTTTTACAACCACTATCTCTCCAGATAAATTGTGATCTTGTTAAGAGGACAATGTCTTGCTTATTTCTGTACCTTCTCTAGCATCTTACCTGATACTTTCATATAGTAAGCACTAAAACAAATCATTTGAATGAATATCAATGTTAAATTTCACCTCTTTGGGTTCGAATGAATGAATGCATGAAAAAAGCATTTATTAAATACTTTCTAGGTACAGAGTACTGTGCTAAGTGTTGGGGATACAAATAGAAAAGTAACCACTGTCTCTATTCTCAAGGAATTATTTACTAATGGGGCACTTTCATCCAGAAATTTTCAGCAATACTGATTGGGGCCATTAGAGAATAGATCAATACACTCCAGTCAGAAGCAATCATAGCGTTGATCTGATAAATAATTCATGGTTCCAGGGCTGGAGATTAAGGGTTAGGAATGATCCCCACACTACATCAAAATGAAGAGGTTCTAGATGAAGTAAACAGAGAACAAGAAGTGAAGCAAAGTATGGCCAGGGCTAAAATGGTGTCCAGAAGCAATCACCAATCAGGAAAGCCCCAAAGCAGAAGTTCTTCTAAGACATGGTCTCAGAAGTGTTTCACCCTTCCATAATCTTTTAAATCTTAATTCTGTTGTTTAACTCAGATCTGTGCCACCTACAATTCTGATTAGCTTCCCTTCATCTAAGACTAAGTCACTTTTCTAAGTCTTCAGTGATCTAAGTAACTGATAAAAATATTTAATAGGTTATAAATAATGGCACTCTTACAGAGTGCCTTTAAAGACCTCCCTCCAGGTTAAGTATCAAAGGCAGCTAAGTAGTGTATTTGATAGAGTGCTCAACTTGAAGTCAGTTAGACCATTTATTAGCTTTCTGACCCTGGGCAAGTCATTTAGCCCTAGCTTCAGTTTCCTCATCTGCAATATAGAGATAGGAATAACACCTACCTCACAGACTGACCTGAGGATCAACTGAGATAACACAGGCAAAGTATTTTGTAAACATTAAAGAACTATACAAATGTTTACTATTATTGTTAACTTTGACTCATTAATCATTACTATGGGTGTATGGTTCTTGAACTGACATTTAATCCCTCTGACTCTATTGTGATTTAGTTCATTTTTTTTTTTCCCATTTCATCTATAAAGAGATTTTGAGAGTGTTAGCCAAAAGTTTAGCTAAAATCAAAATACATTCTATCTATGGCGTGCCCATGATCTATAACTCCATTGATACTGTCAAGAAAGGAAGCTAGATTAGTTTGGCATGGTTCATTGATATTTCATAAACTGTTCTATTATTTTTCCATAGATCAAAATTTTCTAACTTATAGAATCCATCCATTCTTTTTTTTTTTTTTTTAGAGATTGGGACATTTGTTTAATTCCAACTTTCTTACCACAGTTGTGATTTCTCAAAAATTCTGACACGGGTTCCATAATTATATCTGCAAATTCTTTGAGTATCCTGGAGGCTCAAACTGAGCCTAAAAACTTGGAATCTTTTATGGCACAAAATAGTCTTTTACTATTTTCTCATCTATCTTGGGCTTCAGTTTAATCTTAATAATTTTTCATTTCCTACTTCACAGATTAAGAATAATTATCTCTAATGGAGGAGAAAGAAAGTAGGAATTGAGTAGTTTCTTCTATAATCCTTTTTTCTTCTCTGTCATCTTTTAACATCATACATACTGTCTGCCCCTGAAAAATGGTTTTATTCATTTTTTACTCTTAAACTCCTTCCAAAAATAACTAAACAAGTTTTAGATTGTGGTTATCAATTTCCTTTTTTTTTTTAAACCCTAGGAACAAAGGGCAGATTTTACAGAAAGTTATATTTAAGTTCAATATAAGGAATATATGCACACACACACATATACATAAATATATATATATTCTACTTTTAGATGTGCATAACTATACATACATAGGTATATATATATATATATATATATATGTGTGTGTGTGTGTATGTGTGTATATACATATACATATATATAAAACAAAGATGTCCAAAAGTAGAATAAACTATGTCAGAAGTTAATACATTCTCTTTTTGCAGAGATGTTAGACGACCAAGCATCCATCGAATGTGTCATCTTTGGTGGATTGTATTGTGGTCTTGTTACTATTTCTCTGTTACTGCTGCTGATCTTCATTCTCTTCAGGTTCATCTATTGCTAGGATAGAAAGCATCTCTGATAAGAGCAGGCTGACAGCTCTTCTAGTTCAGTCACTGGGGCTATGAGTCACCCTATCTAACTATGATCAGTCAGAAAAAAGACCTGGTAGAATACAAACTGCGTCAGTCTATTCTTTGGACTGTCTGTGCACAAAGTCCATTATCTTAACCAACTCTCTGACTTAGAATTTTAAAAGTTCCCTTTAACTTTTTTTTTTTTTTTTTTTGCTTTTTGGTGGGCAATTGGGGTTAAGCTAGTTAAACAGCTGGTAAGTATTAAGTGTCTGAGGCCGGATTTGAATTTAGGTCCTCCTGACTCCAGGGCTGGTGCTGTATTCACTGGGTCACCTAGCCGCCCCTTTCCCTTCAACTTTTAATAGGATACTGTCCCCCTCCAAGTTAATTTTAGGGGCATTGCCTACACTCTTAAATGCCACAGGGCTTCAGAAGGGCAAATTTCCAAATTAAAAAAAAAAAAGACTGTGAGCTAAATTCCTATTTCTGGTAAAATCTAGATTGGATATTTTGGGAGCATTTGGAAAGGTAAGTGTCAATAACGTTATCATTAATATCAAGCAGGAGAAGGGCAGTTTTTAGTAGGGGGAAGGGCATAGAATTCATCTTTAGTATAATGTTTCATTAAGGTCCTGGAAGCAGAATGGTTTTATTCTTTTTTTTTTTTTCCAATGAACTGTTTGGATGAAGGCATAGGTGACAGAAATATATGACATTTGCAAATGACAAGGAATAGACAATAGTACCTAATACATTGTATAACAGAGTAAAGAACAGAAAGATCTTGATAGTCTGGAATGATGTGCTAGAGCTAAAAAAAAAAAAAAAAGAAAGAAAGAAAAGAAAAAGAAAATTCAATAAGACTAGATATAAAATCCTGTACTTGGGTTCAAAAACTCAATTGCCCATATATAGGATGGCTAAGAAGCAATTCCTAACTTCCTACACAGCGGTTCTAGTAGACTGCAAGATCAGTAGTGATTAGTGTATGATGTGGCATCCAAAAGACTTTGATACTAGACTACATTAATATAAAGATACTGGATCCAGAACAAAAAGAAGGAGTCCGGATGAATTCTCTGTTCATGTTAGGCCATGTCTGAAATAATGAGTCCATTTTAGAAAGTGCCACATTTCAGAGACAGATGAACGAGCTAACTTGGGGGAAAGAAAACTTAGTAAGGTAAGCATAACAAGTTTCACATAGCTAAAGGATGGTCTTGTGGAAGAAGATTTTTATTTACTCTGGGGTCAGGGCAGAAAAGCAATATCAACGTATGTAAATTGCTAAAAGGTAAATCTTGGCTCAATAAAGAAGAGAACCCCCCAACAATTAGAGCTATTCAAAAGCTAAAGGGTTACTTTGGGAGGTAGTAAGGAAGAGCTTCACTAGTGATTTTCAAGCACAAAGCTAGGTGACTATAGGGGAGGTTGTAGACATAGTTTAAAAAGGATTGGACAAGACGACCTTTAAAGTCCCCACCACCTCTAAATTCTGTCAGAACTCATTTTTTCTTAAATATTTATGCATCAAATTATAACTATGTCTGAACAAAAAGACAAAGATAAACATAACGTACCTTGGGGAGACTGCGAGCAGAACAATGTCAGGTTTAAGATACCTGCTCTATGGTATTTTACATTTTAGAGTTCACATCATCACTGTGGGTTTCCCCTAGAAGGGTAGAATTTAAAATGCACACAGTTAATCAGGCTGTAACACAAAGAGCCAAGCAAGCCAAATATAATTATACCTAAGAATTATATTTGCATGTCTCTCTGTTTGTAGTGGCAACTTAAAATGTCACTGTAAAGAGACAGGAACTGATTAACAGTACTGCAACACAGATGTCCTTGTTTCGCCTTTTCAAAAAGCTGTTTTCTTCATTTTCTAAAATAGTATGCTAATTTAAAGTGGCAAAATAAATCAAGCACATGCAACATTGTGAATAGAAAAATTAAAGCTCGCCAGGCCATTTTCATCATAAGTGGCCCCATGGGAGCAATGAGAAACTGGTGCTTGGCCCGTCAAACAGGAACCAATGTACTGTTTTACATATTGTATTACTTAAAACCACCAGGGAAAATCAAGAAGACTGAAAGAAACAGATCAGGCTCCTGCCAAATTCTCTTTTCTTTTCTTTCTTTTTTTTTTTTTTTTTGGTCTTTTTGGAGGGGGGAAGGCAGGGCAGTTGGAGCTAAGTGACTTCCCCAAGGTCACATGGCTGGTAAGTGTTAAGTGTCTGAGGCCAGATTTAAACTCAGGTCCTCCTGACTCCAGGGCCGGTGCTCTATTCACTATACCACCTAGCCGCCCCTCTGCCCAATTCTAATATCTATATTGTCTAACATGAATCACACATGTGATACAGTCCTCTTAGGCTCATTACCAGAGGCAAAGATCCCTACTCTGAAGAGTGGCTATCTGAGCACCAGCTATATAGTTCAATACTAAGAAAGAAATACATGTAATATGTGAGTCCCCAAATATCAGCATCTTTTACTCTCATTGCCCAAGCTTCCCTCAACCCTGTTGAGTGGAAAACAGGAAAATTAATATTAATTAAGAGGAAAATTAATATTAAAGTTCTTACCACTAGGGGGCTCAAAGGTTTACCAGCCCCTTAACCACTCCTTTCATTGAGACTTGCTGTACTGAACCTAGGCATCCTGGCCAGAGACAGATTGGTTTCCTAAGGCCACAGATTTAGAGTTGAAAGGGACTTCAGAAACCATCTAGTTTAAATCTCTAATTTTACCTATAAGGAAAATGAGGTCCAAAGAAGTGAAATGACTTGCTCAGGGTCACACAAGTAATTAGAATCACAGAGGGGATTTTAGTCCAGGTCTTTCAATTTCAAATCCTGCACTCAACCATATTACTTTGGGGTGGCCTCTAAATTACCAAGCATATCAGGACTTCTTTCTCATAATTTGTAACATTTTTTGTCTTTTATAAACTAGGGAATCTTATTTAAAAGTATGCTTAAGAGTTACATTTAAAAATAGAAAATAGTTATAGTTCTATTATTGCATTTGTTAATTTTAAACCTTTAAATTTAAATTCTGTTTGAAATTCTAAAATGAACCATTTTGTAATAGTAATTAGTTTAGCAGGATACTTAGCACTTAGTACTAAGTGAATAGACAGTACTAAGTGCTAAGTGTGGAAGGTGCAAACTCTGTCCGTTGTTGAGAAGGCATGAACTCCCCTGTTGATGTAGAAGAAGGGGGTTGGCTGAGGTGTGTACATAAGCAAGAATTCCAGAGACAGACAGACAGAATTGGAATGTTGCTGTGGGTGAAGGAAGAATCCTGGAGACTGAGGCCAGCTGAGAGAGAAAGACAGAGCGAGAGAAAGAGTTTCTCTCCCAGCATCTGGAAGCTGAGAACTGACTGAGAACTGAGAGGGAGTTTTCCTGAGACCAGAATCTGGTGAGGGCCGCCTGGAAGGCTGAGAGGGCCCGCCTGGAAGGCTGAGAGGGCCCGCCTGGAAGGCTGAGAGGGCCCGCC
>CM053586.1:294352928-294377250 GCA_028646515.1 Pseudochirops corinnae | reverse complement strand
GTGTTGATTTCTTCAGTCATATTGCTAACTCTCTTTTCATGATTTTCTTGCAACATTCTTATTTCTCTTCCCAATTTTGCTTCCACTTCTATTATTTGGTTTTTAAAGTCCTTCTTCAGCTCATCTCTAGCTTTAAGGCATTCTTCATGTTTATTGGAGGCCCCTGGTGGGGGAGCTCTGGCTGAACTCTCCTCCTCTCTCTTTTTGCCATGATCTTTCTTTTTCCCAAAGAAGGAATCTAGGATTTGGTTGCTATTCTTACTTCGCTTCTTATGCTTATTCTTACTCATGGTTGATCAGTCCGTGATTTTTTTTTTTAAATCTCTGTGGGGCTCTGCTTCCAGAAGGGAAAGTTCTGTCCCAAGTCGCTGGGGTCCTCCTGGCTGCCGTAGCTCTCAGGAAGGTGCTGGGTCCCTTTCCTACTTCTTCCAGCTCACTGGATAATGAAGACTCCAGGACCAAGGCCCAAGACGGCAATCCGGATCCAGGCCGCTCAACGCAAGAGCACTGGCCTCTGAACGTTCGCTTAGTCCCCCTGCTGTCTGCAGGCTGCGGGTGTGGAAGCTGCAATGCAGAGGCAGGTGGAAAACCTCTGCCTTTCACTTTCCAGCCCTGGAGGCCTTTCGGCTAGACCGCTTTTTGCTCCCGATTTCACAAGTCCACTAACCTAGTTGTGAACGCTGCTCGCAGCTGCCACTAATCTGAGGCTCCTTGCCTCCTCCCGTCCAGCCACCCCCGGGGCACAGCCGCGGCTTCAGGCCAGGCTGGTTTCGGTTCACAGTGCTGACATGGTTCCTCGTAGCCGAGCTGACTTTAGTGGAAAGTATATTTGTGTGCATTTTGGAGTTCTAGGATTAGTTTAGAGTCATATTTTATGGGTATTTTGAGATGGCTATGTGAGAGCTGCGATATGTTGCTGCTCTTACGCCGCCATCTTGGCTCCACCCCCCAGCAAAATAAATTAAAAAAAAAAATCCCAAACCCTGAAACAAAGCAACATAGTTCCTGCTTTCAAGGAGAATGTACATTCTAGCAGGGAGATAAACATGAAAGGGACTAGCTACATGAAAGGTATATGCAGAGTAGAAAATTTAAAATCATCTGAAAGGGAAAACACCAACATCCAAGCATTACTGGGATAGATCTGATTCCTAACTGTGGTCAGAGGTCACGAGCCCTTTACTTGATTGTTTTGACCTCTGTCTTACTTAGAAAGTAGTTGGCATCTCTTGTGAGACCCAATTGTCTTATTTGCTGTTGGACATTGGAGGTCTCTAGAGTCTGGATTTTGAATTAGGCAACCCATCAATTCAGTAATCAATGATGAACTGAGTGTGAATGACAGGGAGAATGCCAATATAATCCACAAATGTAATGGGGGGAAGTTAATGAAAGCTACTTTTGTGCGTGAAAATGTCTCTCCCTTTATATTTGAGAATGAATTTTATACTACTAGATGCTGGGTACAGTTTAAGTTCATGAATCCATACATAATGAAAAATCAGAATAATGGCACAATTAGTGATCCTTGGTCAAATCGATTATTTTCTCAGGTTTATCATGAGACCCCTCAAATCCATCTGGATTTACTGTTATTAGAATTTGAGGGGAGATCAAAGAAGACAACAGTTCTGTGCAACTGTTCCCGACATGAAGGCTTAGCAACATGGGAGGAAGTGAAGGAAAACGACAGATGTGGCAAAAGAGAAGGCAATGATCCAGGATTAGCAAAAGGGAAAGGAACTAGCAAACTCAGAAGCACTGATTAGGGTAGAAGTTGTCAGTCAGTCAGTCAACAGGACAAGAATCATTTATTAAGTGTTGATTGTATGCCAGGCAGTACACTAATCAAGGAGAATACAAAGAAAGGCATAAAACAGACAAAAACAGTCCCTGCCCTCAAGGACTATACATTCCAATGGGGGAGACAACATGTGATCATAATTTACTTATAAGAAGATGAGCTACAGAATCCCAGAATTTTAGAGTTTTTTAATCCAACCCGTACTCCCAAAGGAATTTCTACTACAATATAACTTAGCAAGTGTCTGTCCAGTTATTGCCTGATGACTTTCAGTGAGTCAGAACTTAGTACTTCCCAGAGGCAGCCCATTCCTCTTGCATATACATGAATTGTTTGGAAATTTTCCCTGACATCCATTCTTAATTAGCTTCTCTGCAATTTCTAACTTTTGCTCCTAGTTCTGGAGCCAAAGAGAAGTTGACATGTGTGCCAGTCATCTTTTTTTTCCTTCATGAACCCAAAAGGCAAAAACAACATCCTTTAAAATACAAGAGATGGGTTGGCATACCCTGAATCCATGGAGATGTTTTAAGGGAGATGGGAAAGCCTAGACCCTGAGATACTTGGCTGGCCATGTCCCTAAATTCCATTCAATATAGATTAGAAATAGGACAATTTAGGGAGTTGTCAAAACCAGGATTTATACTCTTGATCATTAGTCTGGACTACCTTGTTCTGGAAAAGTCAAAGTGATTGTATTATGCCACAAATGTGGATTACAGCTCAGGAAATTGGAACAGAGTCATTGATATAGAAAAATTCTTTCATAGACAGTGTCCTTTTGTGGGTTTCAGAGCCAAGGGGGTTAATCCTATATATTTAACAATGGAGGAAAGGATAAGGACACTCATAGGTGGGAACTCTTTCTATGTGATCTGGCTATGGCTTAGCAGAGCACAATTTGATGTGATCTGCCCTATTTTTTGTATCTAAACAACCAGTCCATATGTGAAAATGGTACTCATCTTTGCTGATAGTATGTTCTTGCAAGTGTTTAGCTGAGCTTTTCTCCTACTATTCCCATAGTAAGTTGAACTTGAAAGGTAGTCTGTGGCAATTGTGGTAAACTCTTATTAGTTCATAAATGGGGAAAGAATTAATTCTGTTTTTTAATTTAATGAGTTCAACATTTATTAAACACCAAATATATATGTAAAAAGCTATGCATGGCACTGAGGATAGAAATACAAGAATAAAAGAATAAAAATCTTCTGTCTTCAAGGAGCTTGGAAAAGACTTACCTGGGGATATAAGATTTTTGAGGGAAGCTTGACATTTCAGGAGGCAGATCTGAGGAGAGAATGTACCCTGAGTATGGAGGACAGGTTATACAGAGGTATGATGTGAAGTTTAGGAAATAATTGGCTTGCTAAGATGGTTGGAATGCAGACTATGCAGAAAGGAGTATTATGTGAGAAATCTCCAAAGATGCATGGCAATCATATTGCGGAGAGTTATAAGTACCCATGTAGGGGGTTTGGATTTTATTCTGAAGATAATAGCAAAATGCATTGAAGATTTTTGAGGAAGTAAATGTCTTGACCAGATTTTTGTTTTCAAAATATTGATCTGACAGATACTTGGAGGATGGATTATAAAGGAAAAAACTGGAGACTGGGAGAGCAAGTAGGAAATGATTATAATAGTTGGTGGGAGAGGAATTGAAGGGCATGGACACACAAAAAATGTTTTAGAAACTGGATTTGGACTCATATTTCTCCTGATTACAACAATTATTTTTATTTTAGTACCTCATGCTGCTTTTCAATAAAGAGAAAAGGCCAGGACAGAAATTTGCAGAATATTTGTACTTTGTGGACAGAAAATAGATAATGATGTAGCTACAAAAACTGAGAGTGTTCAGATAGACAGATTGAAAAACTGAAGAGTAGTATAGTGGAAGCCAAGGGAGGAGATAATACACAGTAGGAAGGGCTGTCTTAAGAGCTAGAGTGTTGTCTAGCAGGATAGGCCTAGGCAAAGGACACTGGAGTTTTTAGTTAAGATGTCATTGGTAACCTTAGAAAGAACAATTTCAGAATCACAGAATGTAAGAACCAAAAGAGATTTTAACAGCTATGTAATTCAGCTCATACACAAAAGGAATCTCTCCACCGTACCATACCCAACAAATGACCATTCAACTTCTGATTAAAGACATCAAAGGAAGAGGAATGTCATTGGAGTGGTGAGATTAGAAGTCAGATTTAAAAGTTATAAGACTTGAACAGCAGATAAGGAAATAGAAACAACTTCTGAGTGTGGCCATGAAAGGGAGAAGAATGGGATAATGAGATATAGAGAATGCAAAGCCAAATTAAATTAATTTGTAGGGATGGAAAAAATCTCAGCTTGCGTATAGGAGACAGAGGAGGAATGACTGAAAGGGCAAGAATTTAGGAGAGATGGGAAAGCATGGAATCAAGGGCAGAAGTGAAGTGGCTGGACTTGGAAAGGAGAAGAGCCATGTCTTATCAGAGGCTACAGTAAAGGAAATAAAATTGAAGGATGCCATAAAGTAGATTTTGAGGTATACAATAGGAGAGAAGAGAGGAGTCATGGCAGATAGTCTCAATTTTCTTATTAAAGCACGGGCAAAGTCCTACTCAAATCTTCTGATAAATAGAATTAACATATACGAATATTGCAATGGATCAATGACTTCATTCATCTGAATATTCCCTCTCCCAGTGCAGATCATTACCCATCCATAGAAAAGACTTCCCTCAAATATCTAATATCCCTAGGCAAAACTTTTCTATGAATGGGCAGATCGTTACTCATCCATTACTTGTTAACATGTGTGACTCTTGTCTAAGTCTTTGCAAAAATCATCTACCAGAAGATTTACAAGACATTTTGGAGGCTTTCTTCTGGTCCTTTTAATATTTCATAGCTGTCAGTGTACTATTTGGACTGTCCATCTGCTTCCTCTTAGTCTCAGGATAAGATAAGTCCACATAATTTTTTTTTTGCATTTGAATCCTTTATTGTCTTTTATGTGACATTTCCCATTATAATACTTTAATATTTCAAAAGATTTGTGATTTTGTTAGTGTGAGTATGCACTCTACTTTGGTAGCTCACAACAACCCCATTCCTTATATTCTCTGTGAGTTGCTGTCTATGAGCAAAAGAAAAAGGTATCACCTAAAGAAAATTACCCTTTTTGAAAGGTATAGTTCTTAGTAGAGTATCCTAAATCCAATACTTAATCAGCAACTGGATCTTATACCTTTATAGAGAGGAAAAAGTCTTATGACAAAAATTTTTATAAAGTTCTTATAATGACAAAACTGGAAAGGAAAGGAATGATCATTAATTGTGGAATGACGGAATATATTGTGGTATATTAGAATATTATTGTGAGGAAATAATTTTCAAAATCACATGTAAAGACATACAAACTGATATAGAATAATATAGGAAAACCAGAGTTATTTATACTATAACATCAATATTACAAAAACAATTTTGAAGACATATATTACATATATTACCTCATATGAGCTTTATAACAACCCTGAGAGGTAGGTGCTATTATTGTTTCCATTTATAGTTGAGGAAACTGAGTCAGATAGTGGCTAAGTAACTTGCTTAGGGCCACATAGATAGTAAGTAGCTGAGACTGGATTTGAATTTAGTTCTTCTTGATTCCAGGCCCAACTGTCTATCCACTGAGCCACCTAGCCGTCTATGTAAATCTGCCTAAAAATGAGGAAGAATGAAATAAGCAAAACCAAAAGAGCCATATATATATTTATATGTATGTACATATATATGTATGTGTGTATGTATATAAACAAACCATAAGACCTCTGATCAATGCAATGACCATCCATAATTCTAGAGGGTTTAGGATGAAGCCTGCTACCTACCTCCAGATAGAGAAGTGATAGATTCAGGGTATAAATAAGACACACATACACACACATACACACACATGTATATAGCCTGCAAAGGAATCCATTTTGCTTGACTATGCATATTTGTTAGGAGTAATTTGTTTTTTTTTCTTTTGTTTCACCAAATAATATTAAAGAGAGAAATTAGATTTCTGTTAAATAAAAATGTTTTTTTTTTTAAATTAAAAAAAAGTTTTCAATCTCTTGGCATAGCTTTTGAGAACAGAGTGGCCTCTATTGCAAAGTAGCCATTAATATGAGAATTCCGTGTAGAATAGAAAACATATAGTGCATTATTCAAAAGGAAGAGAAAATAACCAGTGGAACTACTATTCTGGATCTGAATTAGACAAAGAGAAAATGGTTGCTGAAGTAGAAATGGTGGCAGCCCTAGTAGAAGCGACTATTCTATTTCAATGTTCATGATACTAAAAAAGGAAAAGAGGTGATAGTCTGATATGCCCTTATGATTGGGGGAGATTTGGAATAAAAACAGTTTAGATAAAGGACAGATATGACACCATGGCCTCAAATCATTCAAGGAAGGTTGACCCAGGAGGGATGGGGAGATCTCAAGAATGAAATTTCAACCAAAGGAACATAAATTATTCCGAAGAACAATAAGAAAGAGTAGCTATGTATAGGGACAAATGTAAACACACCTGGAACTCCTCGATCAACTTGTACGGAAGAAAAACCTCCTAAAATTGTAAACAAGGACAAATAATTAAGGATGACTACAAAAGAGTCAGAACACATTCAGGATTGATTTGGCTCAAAAGTAGCAGGCTAAGGAGTGAATCTTAAAAACAAAGAAGTATTTTGTATTGTTTTAAATATGATAGAGAATGGTCAATGAGGACCCAGATGTTAGAGAATAACCAACTATGCTCTTCCTGATGTATGATACAGAGTATGCATAATATTTTCTGCCTGTTCTCAAACTAACACATATAACTTTGTGCATCCAGTTTTTAGCTGTGAGTAAACCAGGAGTCATGAGTGAGTATGTGATGATGAATTGTCATCTGGTTAGCTGAGGAGCAAGAAGGATGCTTAACTGGAACTAAATGTGTATACAACAGGCTCCCTTCTCTGGGTGTTTTTGAACAATAAGGACTACTTGCCATAAGATGCCTGGTGGAGGAGCTGTTTCTCCATTGGTTGCTGTGAGCACACGATGTTTCTTTTTTTTTTTTTATTTTTTATCTTAGTGTGAACAGATATCTGGAGACTGGATGGAACAGGTAATAATATTGTGAGCTTTGAAAGGTAGAACCATCAGAGAGACCCTCAGAGGAGTCAGTAATGTAAATCACTGGAACTGACAGCAAGAGTAGCTAAGTCCATTAAAGACTCAGCCCTGAGGAGCAACCTGATTGAACTGATCAATCAATCCATCAGTAAACATTTATTAAGTGCCTACTATGTGCCAGGTATTGTAAGCACTGGAGATGCAAAAAGAGGCAAAAGACAGTTCCTTCCCTCAAGAAGCTTAAAATCTAATGGGGAAGATAACATGCAAACAATTTCCTTCCTTCCTTCCTTCCTTCCTTCCTTCCTTCCTTCCTTCTTTTGCGTCCTTTCCTTCCTTCCTTCCTTCCTTCCTTCTTTCCTTCCTTCCTTCCTTCTTTCCTTCCTTCCTTCCTTCCTTTCTTCCTTCCTTCCTATCTATCCATGTATCTATCTATCTATCTATCTATCTATCTATCTATGCAGGATAAATAGGAAATAATTAATAGAGGAAAAGCACCACAATTAAGAGAGGTCAGTAGTAGGTTGATCTAGCCGCTGAGTCACTGAATACCTCAAGATACTATCACAGACAAGCAAGGGAAAATGCCTCACCTTGAAACAAACTCTGTGAACTCTTTTAAGGGAGAAAAAACTCTGAAAGCCAGTATCCTTTTTTTTTTTTCCTTTTTGGAAGGGGGAAGGCAGGTCAGTTGGGGTTAAGTGACTTGCTCAAGATCACAAAGCTAGTTAAGTGTTAAGTGTCTGAGGCTGGATTTGAACTCAGGTCCTCCTGACTCCAGCCAGTATCCTTTAACCATACATTCTCTATATGTACATTTGGGCTTCACGTTTGAGCCCATTTCCCCCAGCAGATGAATGTATATAAAAGAGAAAGTATACCCCCAGTTGGAGGGATATTTTTGTCATGTTTGTCCTTACTACATCTCTTCAATAACTACTCTTTTATAGAAGCTAATTAACATCAATTGGTTAATCAGTATTGTAAGGATCATACCAGATGGAAAGCTGGAGATGATAGGATTACAAAATGCAATAATCCCTCAGGATTATTAGATGATAGAACTCTGAGGGCACAAATAGTCAGCCTCCCTCTGTGGACTGAAGCTGATCATGCTGCTAATCATTAAGTTATAATGGAGAAAAGAAGATGAAAGCAGGGATAGTTCTGCAGTTTAAGATGGGTGAGCTAATGACAATAGATGGTAGAAAGAGAGCAGAGTTATTGAACTCTGATTCTGTTTATGCTACCAGTAAAAAGTGATTCTAAATTTGGAAGAATAGAATAAAAATTTATTACAAAGAGTTGAAATAGCATAAATTAGTAAGAATATTTGTCTATACAGACACATATATGTATAGCTGTACTCAATGGATTCATGTGAACAGAATCAGACAAACGGCATCTCATGATTGTACTAGAGCTGTCAATAATCTTTGAACATTCATGAAAAATTGTTTCGGCCTGCAGAGGTGGGGAACCTACGGTCTCAAGTCTGCATGTGGCCTTTAGGTCTTCAGGTGCGGCATTTTGACTGAGTCCAAGTTTTATAGAACAAATTCTTTTGTTAAGGGGATTTGTTCTGTGAAGTTTGGATTCATTGTCTCCTTGGCACTACATTTAGGATAAAATTAAAACTCTTTAGCGTAGCATTTAAAATCTTCCACGAGCTAATTTTTACTTTTGTTTGTAGCCTTCCAGTACTCTATCCACAAGAACATATAGAGGTTACAGAGGCAGATTTAGTTTCAATATACAATCAACCTCACTAATATTTAGTTTCCCAAAAGTAAAACTGGCTGCTTTAGAGAGGTAATGAGTTCTGTATCCTGAAGGTTTTCAAATGGAGACTCTAAAACAATAGTGACATTAAAAAAAGAATTTGGCAAACCCTTCCAGATCTTGCAATGTCCTGATGTCATCCTTATGCATTTCAATTTCCTTGCATCATACAGTCGCTGCAGAAATTATAGGAAATTACACTGTCATCACATTACCCTATTACAGTTATCTTTTGGAAGAAATCCTGAAAAAGATTCTAGATTTTTCATTTGTCTGCTTTTTGTTAAAGTATAATTGAAATTATTCTTAAAGTTTTAGTTGAAAACAAGATCAAGTTATTTCTATTTTTATTCTTTACAGTAGATATGTGAGATCTTATTGTCATTTCAATTCAGTAAGTATTTGTGTTTAGCACTATGATGAGGGTATGTGATTCTAACTGTAAAAAAATAGAGTTGTCATGAAAAATTCATGGGAGGATCTTCTAATCAAAGTAATAATCCAATACTAACCTTGCTCTTCTTTTTGATTTTTTTTTAATGATGGCGTAAGTCAAGAGGTACAGAAGTCTTACATAACTTTTATAGATGAATTTTCATTTATTTATTTAATCAAAATATGTGATTTTTTTTCAATGTATGGAACTTAGAGTGATAGAAATTCTCACTATCAAAGCAGATCAGTCATTTGTAAGCTAGAGACTTAAATAGTTGATCAAGGCACTAACTTAAGTAATTTGGTCCTAGTTGCACCGATAAGAGGTTTTAGGGGGAGAATTTGAATCCCTGACTATAAGAGCAGCCCTTACTAATTCTGACTCTTTGGTTATTTAGTAAGAAAATGAAATATTGTGATAAATAGGAATCAGGTAACATGCAAAAATTTAAAATTTGTACTTCCTTTCAAGTAGACAAATGGGGATACCTGGGCAAATACACTATTTAAAAATTTACTGAACTGAAAAGTGTTTTTCAACATTCACATCACAAAATTATTTGAGACCATTAGCTCAGAAAATATTGATTAATCTGAAACCATGTCTTTGCTCTTTCCTGGGTTTTACACTGTTAACCTAGAAGTGAGAATATGATGTCTTATAAAAACTCTGAAAGTAATGGTCAAATGTACACACAGTGGGAAATTTGATTTATCCATTGCTTCGCAGTGAAAGAAGGTCTAAGATAATCTTTGGAGTGTTATATGACAAGATGAAGAAGCCAGTTCTTAAACTGAGGAAAACAATTTTTTAAGAGGAAAACTGAGGAAAAATAATAGAAATGAAAAATATACCCCTATAAGCAAAAGGGGTTAGAAGTTTGCAATACTGGCTGCCTATACTATACTAATAATAAGAGGGAAAGAAGGAAATTTTCAACATTCACATCCAAATCTTTCAAGAAATTTATTATAAAAAATACTGAAATATCTTCTTTTTTTCCTTTTAAGAAATTGTAAAGAAGTTTAACAGTGTATATTTTACTAACTGACAAATTTCCTTCCAACATTACTATTCTATAACTGAAATGGCACACTATGATTTTGTAAACCCTGAGGTCTTTTGATAGTTTTCTGGGATTCAGTTTTCCTATTAATCATCTAAATTGTGTACTTTCATAAATATTTTATTCAGCTTAATTGCATCCCCAAAATTATATCATTAAATAAGTAATTGCTAAAATCTGTTTAAACAGAAATTAAAAATTGATCCAAACTCTTTATGAAGTTGAGATTAAAAAAAATTAAAATTCAAACACTATTCAAGACAAAAAAAATGTATAACTATTACCTTAATTTGTGTATATACTCACCAAATCTCAAATCACCACTATATTTTCCCCTCATATTGGTTTATATGATATGTGGAAACATTCCATTGACCTAAAAATAAAGTAAAATAATACTAATAAAATAGGTCATTGTGTACTTCGTAGAGAATGCATATTTGGCAACAATTTCTACAAATACCCTGGTCTAGGGTTTAAGCAAATGATTTTTCCAGTTCATAAATGCTGGATTATGGCTAGCCTTATTTTAGGTTCATTAACTCTTTAGTGAGCATTTTAATAATTTCATGTGTCAATATTTTCAAAATTCTTGCTTCATTGCTTTATGAATTTTATAATTATATTTGATGGAGAATGCCTATGTCATTCTGATATTTAATTTTTCCTTCTTTCTCTTCCTTCTTCTTAAATGAACTTCATGTATAAATTTAAAACTCAAGTAGAAACTATTTAAAGCCTCTTTCTGCTCACTTAACAGTTCTTCAATATAACATATAATCTTGTTACTCACTTGAAAGATTTAAAAAAAGTATCTAATAAATCTAAATCTTGCTGTGAAGATGTCAAATGAGAGTAGATTTAGATGCATGTAATGTCAGAAATGTTCCTTTGATCCTTTATATTTATTTGAATTTACTTTGAAAAGTCATATTTATATAAACCTTAAATAAATCTCCCATATTCAGGTCTTTTTAGTTGCAGGATAGTGAGTCTAGAAAGTCTTCCTGTGCTGTATTGTGCAAGGGAGTTTGAATTTATTCTATTTCATCCTACAGGGGAGAAGCAGGCGCAATGGGTAGAAACTGCAAAGGTGAAAATTTAGATTTGATGTTAGGAAAAAACAACTTCTTAGCAATTTGAGTTATACCAAAGTATAAAGTGATGCCTTGGGAGATTCTGGGTTCTCTTCTTGGAATGCCTTGATTCAGGCAGAGCCTGAGTAACAATTTGGTGGATTTGTTATCTGGGGATTCCTTTCAACTGTGGGTTAAACTAGATGGGTGCCAATTTCTAATGTTCTATGATTCTGTGTGATTCTATGTTATTATCTTTTTATTCTAGAAGTAACAGATACATTTTAATTCTTGTATTTATTTATTCTAATCCCAAATTAGAAGCAAAATTCTGAAACAAATGACATTTTATCTGCAGCACATAACATTTTTGTTATTTAAAACTAGCTTGCACAGACCATGAAGGAATAAAGGCATTCCATATAATCAGAGTCAACAGATAAAAACGAACCCTCAAAATTATCCACAACTGAAATCAATGTGACTTTTAAAACCTTGAAACGGTCTGGAAGTGGCTGATTTTCAAAATAGTTTTGGAATGGCTGATTTACTGAAAATGTCTCTTTATCTGAACACACACACATACACACACACACAATCACACACACTCACAGAACACTTAAAAAAGAAAGAACATACTATACCCTGAAGCTGCAGTATTTTTCTATTGCCCAATGAAGAAACTTCATTTATTATTGATACTTTGCCAAAAAACAGATCTTGCTATTTGTGATGTGAATTGCATTTTCAGCAAGTTCAACCTAGACCAAGCAAAGATGAGCATCTTCTACCTTTTTTTCTCTTAGAAGAGACCAGTGCACCCTTCCAGCAAAAGTTTCTGTGTTCTAATGTGAAAAACTAGAAATCAACAACTACTAGTCCTTGTTTACATGAAGTAAACATTCAGCTACCAGGCATTTAACAATCATTGTGCGGTCTGATACTTACAAATATGTCCTGTGCAGAACTTGCTATTTAATTGCTCCTACTTCCAGAAATATTCATGGGGTCAGGTTTTGAAATTCCACAAAAACATGCAGGTTTCTCCTTCGTTTTTCTCTTAAGAATAATTTCCTTTTTCTCCGAGCACCTTTTTGGACAGCACCCTAGGCTACTGCATGAATCCTCTGTTTTACCCACATACAACACACATGCCTATATTCTTCAGTATCTATGCAAAATGAGACTCTATTGAATATGAAAAGTAGTTCTGCAAGACTCTGACACATCACTGATAAAAGGACTTTGATCCAACATGATTAGACCAGCTGAAATGGTCAGATTATCAGAAGCAATAGATATTTTTAAAAGTCAGATATTTTATGAGTAATATTTTGTGTCTTCTAGTTATATAAATTGTGTATCTAAACAATTAAACTGTTCTTTGAAAAGATAATGAAGCACATTCCATCAGGTGCCTACTGCTGTCCCCCATTTCCTGTAAAACCACTACACATCACACAATGCTAGGGGATCTTCTAAAATTAGCTGGTTAATTGCTTAAACTATAGGCTTTAAAGTATTTTTAGTGTTATCTCAGGTTTCTTAGAATGTATATAATCATTATATATTTCAGTTACTGAAACTTCAACAAATTTATATGCTCTAAATTTTATATTAAAATTTGAAAATGCTCTCCAAAAAATACCCCAAACCATTGAGATGTGAAGATTTGAGTGTTAGATTTTTCCAAGATAGATTTAAAATTAAATATATGAACATGTTTTATGAAGATCATAGGACCTTAGTTTTATAAAGAAATTTAAGAATTATCTAGTCTAATCTCTCACTCAAAACAAGAATCCTTGGATCATAGAATATTAGCACTTTTCACTAATTAGGATACTCACCATTACAGGAGAATTTAGGGATAATATAGTCTAATATCAATTTAAAGATAAAAAAATAAATATGGAGAGAGGAACTGAATTTGCCTAAGGTCGCATGTCTTATAAATGGTACAGATTGGACTGTACCCCAAATCTCTTGGTTATCAGTCTGGTGGTTATCCCACTATAACATATAAATCGATAGGCTTGCTAGAAGCTAATCTAGTCTTTTCATGAGTACTTTCAGTGACAGGATGATCATTAATTCTGAAGGCAGCCATTCCATGTTTTTCCTATCAGCCATTTCACGTTTTTGCTATCTCCCATGGATAGAGTTTTTCCTTGTTCTAAGCTAAAGTCTGCCTGCTAAAACATTATTCTGTTAGCTCTAGATCTGCCTTCTGTAGCTATAATAGGCTGTCTATACTTTCTTCCATAGGCATACTGTTCAAGTATTTGAAGAATTTCTTTTCAATCCTCTCTTCAGCTGAATCATTACCATTTCTTTCAGTTGTTCCTTATGTTTCTTATCTTCCAAACATTTCAACAATTTGCTTGCCTTCTGTATGCTCTCTGGGTAATGTCTCGAAATGGGATGCCTAGAAATTAAGTAGTATTCCTAGAGAAGTCTCTCAGTACAAGATTAACGTTGCCTTGATCAGGACACTTATTTCTTGAAACTATTGGGTATAATGGGAAGAACAGTAAATTTGATTTGAGTCTTATTCTTGGCTTCATCTTGGCTGTTAAAAATATTGTCTGCTCCACTAAATTTATTTTTCTTATTAATGTCCTTATTTTTGTTGATGGTACTACCATTCTCCCAGCTCAGTATATTTTGAAACTCTCCTCTTTCTTATACTGTACCTCCAATCAGTTGTGAAATCCTGGCCATTCCATTTCTATAATGTCTCTGGCTTCTCACATAGACACTCTCCTTATTCGGATCACTTCTTACCGCTCAGACAGGCACTTATAATCTCTCCTCTGGACTATTACAATAGATTTCTACTGATGCCCATCTTTCTAGCCCTGACTCAGCTGTTAAAATAGCTTTCCTAGACTTTTGGTTAGATGGAAATGAGAGGTCATAAGAAATCTCAGATCCCCAATATTTACCACAAGAATAGAACTAGAACCATCCAACATTTTTAAAAGGGCTATCAGGGAAAAGATAGGGTAACCCAAAAGAATAGCCTTTCAGAAATTAGAAAGGGACAGTAAAAACAAATAATTAAGCAGAACAATCTAATGCTGTGAATAAATACTATGAGTTAAAAGAAAAAGAAGAATAGATGCCAGGAGAGGAAAAAATCACTGCAGAAGCAAAGTTGGAATTTTTATAAGATCCATCAAGTTGGGTAATAAACAAGTTAGGGGGAATACAGGAGGAACTGGGATCGGTGAAAAATGGATTTGACACTAGTAGGGAGAGAGTCCTGTCCTCAGCAAAAAACAGAACAAGACAACATAAACAAGATAAAATAATATTGTGTAGTAATTAACAAAAATTTAAATTAAAAATTGAATTAATGAGAAATAGAATTATTCTGTTGTTATGTCATTGAGTTGGCTGTGAAAGAGCAGTTAAAATTAAGAATGTACAATCCAAAGAAAGGCAAGACAGTTGATGATTTGTTCAAATTGCTTTTATTTACTTCAGTCAATAGGTATGCTCTTCATCAGCCTGCTCAATTTACTTCACCCTATTACTTAATAGACTGGGGAAAAGCCCTCATTTTGATTCTCACAGAACACAATGGAAATCACCTAAGTTCCCTGAGAGATACAATAAGCCGTGTCTCACTCAAAATCATGTTCAAACTACCCAAAATAATCTTACCATATCAAGATGGCAGGAACATTGTTTATAGATCAGAGGTCTGAGGGATAAGGGTGCAGGGAATTGGATGTGGGTAGACAGATCATGCAGCTATGGGTAGTGATGGTTGGGACAAGAGATCACTTTGTGGAGAAGTTGCAGTTGGTTTCCTCTGGGCTCCAAGAAGCTGGAGGCTCATTGTGTGGTTTCAGTCAAATTTCAGATCATTATCAATATGGGAGTTCCTGATTCTGTTTTCCCTGAACTGAGACTAAGTTTCCACTATAGCAGTGGGCCATTCTTTCAGGATCAAAAGGCAAAATGGGTTTAGCCTTAGCATGGCCCACTTTTAAGGGGAACTTGGCCAATCAGATTCTTTCCTGATATATTATTTGGTCAAGGTTGAGATGCAGGCTCATTATAAGTATTAGGTTGTAAGACTTACACTTTCAAGTTGTTTACATATTCATGTTCCTGGAATATGCATATTCATTACAAATTCATGAGGGAGCTACTCATGTCAAATGTGTAACTATATGAGACACAACAGCAGAAGCAGAAAAAGCAATCAGTACAAAGGATGAAAGGATAAGTCACCCAGAAAACAGCTTGCCCCTTTATAAGCAAAGATGACAGAGATGGGCAGGACAAAGAGTGGAAGAAATAATTTAGGAGCCATCAGATTTCCTGAAAAACATCTTTCAGACTATCATATTATAGGAAACTATACAGCAAAATTTTCCGGAATTATTGGAGTCAAGACAAGCCAGAGACTAGCAGAATTGATTGAATATTATCATTAGGTTTTGATGTTAGATTCAATACACCCAGACACATGGTTGTCAAAATCTAGAGTAACATTGACAGAGAAATGATCTTATAAATGGCTAAGAAGAACACTAATACTAATTAGGGAATAACAATTCAAACATACAAAATTATTTATCCAACATGAAAACATTTGAAAAATTAGAATATGATATGGAGAATTAAGGGAAATTTTGTTTCATCCAAACTTTACTGTTCAGATAAATTATCTACACTGTAAGGAACTCTGTGTGTGTGTGTGTGTGTGTGTGTGTGTGTGTGTGTAAATCCTAAATTTTTGCATGCAATTTAGAGAAATTAGAGTTAGCAAAAAAGATGGCAAGGATTATAATGAAGTCTTTTTTTTCATATTTATAATGAAGTCTTAAAGGGTAGAAAGTAAAACTTGGAAGAAGGCATCAAATTGGCAGGAATGTTAGTGTGATTAGATCTTACTCCTCTGGAACCACCATAGGGCAATATGAAGGCCACAATGATTTGAATCCAGCAACAACTATCTCAATACCCCTATAGTGGGAAAGCAAGGCAGAAGCAGGTTTATCCTGATTGGTAATTAAATCTCTCCAAAGTTTAGGAGAATAAGAAAGAATAAATGAACAATATAAACATAGTTGATAATAGGGTCAATAAATAGAATTAATAATGCAATATGTAGAAGTACAATGGATAGAGTTGTTTTTTAAACTAGGAAGACTCAGGAGCAAGGTCCATCTCAGATATATACAGGGTATGTGACTGTGAAAGTCACTTAAACTCTCAGTGCTCTGGAAGACTTTCTGAAATTCTCCATTGCAGAGAAGAGGCCAATCCCCATTGATAGAGTATCCTCAATTGGGAGTTCTCAGAAGTATTGAAATCACAGGTCCAGTCCTCATTATTACAGTTAGACAACAAACTAACAGCACAAGTCAAAAGGAAAGACAAGAAAAGGAATTCCATGATTGGGAGCATCCCCAAAAATGAATAAACTAGGTGGAGGGAGAGAGATAATGGGTAATGTCTATGTAATATTTTTATCTAAGATGCAGGAAAGGACTGTTATGTTCTAAAGCAGTATTGTGACAAATATACTGTGGGTTGATGCCCATTTTATTTCCTTAGGCCTGTGCCCCAGTCAAATCCCTCATTCCTTGAGATAGCCTCATTGTCTCTATTAGTAGAAAAAAAGCTGAGCAATATACTCTTCCTGTTCATCCACCCTTAGTGGAGCGGGAGAGGATTTAAGAAGATGTAGTTTGGTGTCAAGATGAGACATACATATAAAAGACAAAGATTAAGGGGTGATTATGGAGACAGAAGGGTAGGCACCATCCATAGAAATTTAGGTGACCATCTGTAGTATTTTGAATAGCCCTCTATGGCTTGCTGTCATTGAATTTACTTTAATTCAATAAGCATTTCGTAAATACCTACCATGTGCCAGGCACTGTGCTAAGTACTTGTTATACAAAAAGGCAAAAGAAAGTCCCTGACCCCAAAGAGCTTACAATCAGATACAACATCATTCATTTATATTCACCAAGAGGGACAGCATAGATATGAGCAGAAGTATGAGAACTCAAGTCCATCCCTATTTTGTGTATAATTGTTGTTTCCACTCAGAGGTCAGGCGATTGTATCTGAGTACTAAAGATGTCTGGGTGGCATGGATAGATAGAGTGCCGGGCCTAGAATCAGGAAGCTTCATCTTCCTGAGTTCAAGTCTGGCCTCAGACACTTACTAGCTGTGTGACCCTGGGCAAATCAATTAACTCTATTTGCCTCAGTTTCCTCATTTGTAAAATGAGCAGGAGAAGGAAATGGCAAACCATTGCAGTATCTTTGCCAAGAAAACTCTAAATGGGGTCATGAAGCTGGACATGACTGAAACAATTGAATGGCAACAACTATAGATATTCTGGGCCTGATGCTGGGCACTTTATCTTAAGTATAAGTACTGGCTGGAATTCAGTGCCTGCAAAGAATTTTTTTTTCTTTTTAAAGTGATTCATATATTGGGGGAGCGTCACATATTTGGGTTTTTAGGATATTGCATCTATCCACTGATTGTAAATTCCAAGAACATAGATGGTAATGAAGTTGAACCTAATAAAAAATAATGTCCAGAAAGGTTGATGTTAGCTGACTTGCTGGACAGTTTGCATACAGAATCCTGTCAGTTGCATTAGTTACTCTTCATTCTTCAGTCAGTTCTTAGTTGGTTAGCTAGAAGAGTGTTTCAGAACCTGTCATGAGGTTGGATGAAGCTAAAAAATGAACTTCATATATGCACATTTCTAAATAAATGAAGGAATGTTGGCAACTATGCCTACCTAGTCTAATTAATGCTGGATGGGCATAGCAAAGCCCTCCAAAAGTTGATCTATTAGAAGATATTACATCTTGTAGGAAATAGTTACCTCCTGAGCTACTAAATGAAGAAGTCCTGGGGAGGTTCAAAAATTCTCTAATCACTCTGTCCTGGCAGTGGGGAGTTTAATATCAACCAGCCTCCAATCAGGAATCTTCTCTCGCCCTACTAATATGAACCAACTCCAGTCTACAAGTCCAGGCTCTTAACTTCTTTCACTCAATTCCTAGTTCTGCTAGATCTAGATAAGAATTCTATACATTAAAAAGAACGCTGTCAGATTTTACTGGTTTTGGAAGAGGGTGCCCTGTTTCCTCCAGGACTCTAGAACGGTGCTCAATTCTATTTAGAGGCTTGGAAGACATTATCTGATTCTATTATTCTCTTTGACTGTCCCTCTTTTTGTGATTATCTCCCCTTGATAAAACTGTCTTGCTTTCCTATATTATCTGATCACTATGTTTTCTTGTATGAGACTTTGGTATCCCAAACCTTCCTGAGTCTGTATAGGGCACTCTGTATCAATTCATGTGAGTTTTTTTTTTTTTTTAGTTTTCTCTGAAACCATCTCTTTCTTCATTTCTTCAATCACAATAGTATTCCACATTCATACATCATAATTTATTCCTCCATTTCCCAATTTATGGATAACTGTTTTGTTTCCAGTATTTTTTTGCCATCAGAAAAAGAACACCTAGAAATATTTTGTACATTTTTTGTACTCATTATTTTACAGATAATGTAGATAATAGTCCTTTATCAATGTGTGATTTTATTTCTTGTTTTATGTGTCTATGGCTTTTATATTCAACCAAATTCTTAGCTTCTATGTGTAGATATTATGTCTTATATTTCTTTTAGACTCTGCAGGGATCTACTATGTTATTCAGGCCTTGAAGACAGGATCTCAACAAATGCCTTCTGATTATTCAATTAGCTAATTTTGGAACAACTTTATTTTTAAATACCTTGAAATAAACTAAATTGAAACTAATATTTCTTGAAATAAAAATTTTAAAATATAAAGGAAACGATTGGTCACAAACACAAGTCAGGAAAGTTATTTCTTCCAGGTAAAGATCGATCTTTGCATGGAAGAGGCATGGAATTCCCTCAAGTTCATGTTGGGTGACAAAGAAATAATAATAGTATTGCTATAGGGAGGATTATCTGAGAATGAATGGTATTAAAATGGGTAAAAAAAAGTAGGGACTAAAATATTAATTCCTTCCAGCTCAAATTTATGATGCTATGATCCTATGTTTCATCATCAATCCATAAATCCAATTTAATTAATTTGAATTCCAATGTATTTGAATATTATTTTCTCTTATAACACTGTGGTTATTGTTCTCACAGTTTTGTATGATCTTTGTTTCACTTTGTTTCCTCTTTATCAGTTACACGAGTCTTCTCAAGTTTCTCTGAATTCCCTGCATTTATAATTTCTTACAGTTAAAAAAAACCCGAACCACTAATATAGTCAAAGGGAGGCATAGAAGGAAGAGAAACAGGAGACACCAAGAAAAAGGTGCTTCCAGGGTAGTGGATCCTGGTTGCACTGTGTCTTCAAGTTTCTTTCAGAAATGGAAGATTGGTCATCAAAAGTCCTATTGTTCTTTTACACCAGAACAGCTTACTGAAGAAGTCTTAGAAGGTCATGGGTTTAATTGAGGGTAGGATGGGGAATAGAGTTCTGACTGAGACCTTTGAGATTGAGATTAGTTTTTCTATTGTTTATGTCGCAAGCTTGGAGGTTAGTATGAGCGTCTAGATTAAGTTTCTACAAAATGACAAGATGGGGCTGGTAACTTAAAACAAGGGAAATTATCAATCTCTAGAGAAGGGGTACAAGTAGAGGTCTCTGTGGAGAGCTTCTCCCTTATCCTCCATTTAAGGAAGTGGCCTAAGGCAATCATCTCATCATTTCCTACTTGGCTTTATTCCTGGACTACATCATTCCCCTGCAACAGGTGCCCTTCCTCTTCTCCATCCTCCCTCCCACTTTCAGTTTCCTTTTATTTTTTGTCTTTTCTTTATTTATTGTGAGCTCCTCGAGGGCAGGAATTGTCTTTTACCTTTCTTTTTATCCCTAGTTCTTAGCACAGTGCCTGGCATATAGTGGGCACCTGATAAATATTTATTGACTAATTGGCACCTGTGATTCCAGTAGCATAAGGAGCTTCCTATGAGGAAAGTCTTTCTACCTATTCAGATCAGCACCTACTTTGCAGTTTATAGTCTTAGCAAAGTTGCCTGGAATACTGAGAAGCTGCTTCCTTGGAAAGCTGAAAGGTACAATTATTCAACAATTACACATTTTACAAATACAGAATTTAGGATTGTGATACATTTTATAAGTCACAGAATGACAGAATTTTAGGGATAGAACTTTATAGACCCCCTAGCCTAGTGGTTCTCAACCTTCCTAACATTGTGACCCTTTAATATAGTTCCTCATGTTGTGGTGACCCCCAACCATAAAATTATTTTCATTGTTACTTCATAAATGTAATTTTGCTACAAAAATGAATTGTAATGTAAATATCTGATATGCAGGATGAATTTTCATTGTTACAAGTTGAACATAACCCACAGGTTGAGAGCCGCTGCCCTAGTCCAACTCATACCTGAAATAGTTCCCTCTACAACACATTGTAAAACTGGTCATCCAACCTGGAAGACCTTCATTGAGGGGGAACTTTCTATGTCCAGAGGCAGCCCATTTCACTTCTGCTTAGCTCTGATTGTTAAGGCATGTTTACCTTCATGGCTTCACTAAGCCTAAATTTGCCTTTGTAATTTCCTACCTATTGCTCCTAGTTTTCCTCTCTGAGGGCCAACAAAACACATATAATCAATCCCTCTTCCTTTCAATTACTTGAAGACAGATATTCTGTCATCTGTAAATCTCTTCTTCCCTAAGCTTACCATCCTTAATTCCTTCAATCAATCCAAGAGTCAAATCCTGACTAGACTCAGGACTTATACTAATGTAATCTGACCCCACATCCAGAACTTCATCAACCATACCATTCTGACTCTTGAGGAATGAAGGACATTAGATTTTCCACTATATGACATATGAGGGAAGTACGTTCTAGCCTAACACATCCTTTGCAATACCACACAGAGCTATAGTTTTCACACATTTAATAGCACAAAATAATAAATATCACCAACTTGCTAGAATATAAATGAAAGTAATGATTTTTAATAACAAAAAAGTTGGTTTTATCACACTCACCCTATCATGAGGCAGGTGGCAGATAGCATTGTCACTTTCTTCTTTAAATGAGATACATCTAAAGGCTGTCTCAAGCTCCCATGGTAATCATGGCATAAATGACACTTGACTCCTATTGCCTCACCACTCCAGTGTTCTCTCTCTTCACCAGAGGCTCCTGACTGTTTCAGCTCTGCAGATTTTCTGGCCAACAAGAGAAAATGAACACCTGTTCTATACAGTTCCTGTTTCATTCTCTATTTCAGAGATTTAAAATGACTACACTGTATATGACTATTTTAAAATATGTTTACAATGTCTAACCAGTATATTCCCTAGGGTATGTGAATCAGGGTGATTGATAGGAAATTACCCCTTGAGGGTTCCCTCATTGCCCAATGATGAAGGAGAGTTGCAAGAAAAAGAACAAAGAATAAAGAACATTGAATTTGGAGGGAGAGGATGGAGATGACTCAGATTTCTGCTAGTTACTAATTGTGTGACCTTAGGCTGGGCCTCATGTTCCTCACTTGTGAAAGAAAAAGGTAATTCTACAGCAGTGGTGTCAAACCACTAAACTGTATATAAGAATTCCTATGAGCCACATATTCACTTAGAAAATCACATGGTAATATTACTTTGTTTTGTTGTATTTTTATTTATTTTGTTAAATATTTCCCAATTACATTTTAGTCTATTCAGGCCAATACTTGGGAACGTAGTGGGCACTATGTGACCTATAGACCCTGCATCTGACTCCTCCATATTAGATAACCATTCTAGTCCTAAATTTATGAAACTATGATTTTCAAGGTCTCTACCAGTTCTAGATCCTTTGATATTATGCCTCTAGGAAGCAGCCTAAAGTGAATAGTAGTTGGTACCCAGGGCTAAAAAAATTTTCAAGACTCATATAAGTATAAGAAGTCAGAAAATTCCCTGTCATAAAGTCACAGAGGGTGGGGCGATTTTTTTGTGCTTTCCACCTGTATTCTTAAGCCTATATTTCTGCAATATTGTAACTTATTTTCTCCATTCAATGCCATCCTAGGCATTCTTTTTAACCTGAATCTGCCTCTGTGAAAGGGTTTGGGAGATAAAGAGGGTTTAAGAGAATGGGAGAATGGAGTTGCAATATAATTAATTGGGTCTGTCCCAGACCCCATGAATGTTCCTATCTCTTATTTGCCTATAACATTTGGCCTTTAGACCTGGAGTTAATTAGCAAGCTCACTCTTGTTTGATAGCTGTAGGATTTGCCTGGGTAATGCATTCAAATAGTTCTTTCTTTTACTGCAGTATGCAAACAAAGTTGAACAAAGGCATTTTTGTGAATGCTGTCAAATAAGAAACTTGGCATTGTAAAAAACAAATGCTTGTCCTTAGTTATGATCTGGAAATGACAAAATGAGATGGTTCTAAAACCTATAGAAAGACTTAAAGTGCCATGGGAATTGGACAAAGTTAATATGTCCTAATAGGATATGAGGTTAAATATTGAAAGCTTCAGAAAGCTGTTTAACACACTCAGTTCAGCTCATTTGGACAAGCATTATTAAGCATTTACTGTGCTGAAATCTTAAAAAAAAAAAAAAAAGAAAACATATAAATCAACAAACTTGGAAACCAAAAATGGATGTTTGAGGAATTCCTATACATTTTTCGAAACTAGTTTATCAGTTCAGTATTTCATTCTGTGTGTAATGAAAAATTACACATGTACCTGAAAACAATTTACCTTGGAGAACAACAAAATAGACCAAAAAAATCTCGTTTACTGAGAGTCAAAAGTAAATGGTATTCTAAAAGATATAGTATTTGAAGGTCATACACTATGTAAGAGTTTTTTTTTTTTAAATCTATGGCATCAAACAGAAGAGTATCCGTTTTAAAATAAAATGTATAACTTAAAATGTTCTATTGTTTCATTGTTTTCTTTTGCTTTCACACCACCTAGAATTACTCCTCCAGTCAGTCAAAAAATATTTAAATGCCTCCTTATATGCCAATCACTCCACTTCCCCCCCACTCATTCATTCAGTGAGTCTTTCCTTATACTAACGAAAAAGGGTTAAGCAAAACCTATCAAACACAGGGACTATCTATCTTCTTTTCCATTTGCAACATTAGACACCCATTGTTCCCCAACTCCAAAACAAATGGAAAGAGGTAAGATGAGCTATTTTCATTGCTTCTCTTGGTACTACTAATAGGTCACTACATCTTCATTTTAGCCCACTTTTAATTTGCATTACTATAATCATTGTGCATAATGTTTTTGGTTCTTCTTTCTTTCCTCAGCATCAGTTCATGCAAGTCTTCCTGTGTTTCTCTGAATTCCTCATATTCTTCATTTTTCTTAAGCAAACTTTATTTTCAAGTGGTATATGAAATTGGAGAGAATGGGAAAGGGTGATAGGGCAATGATGAACTTAATGGTCTCTGTTTTTTTTCAAAATTTCTTATATATTAAAAAATTTTTTTTCTTAGACCTTGGAATATTCTAAAGCAGAGATAAGGAACCTGAGGTCTCAAGGCCACATGAGGCCTTCTAGGTCCTTGGTTGTGGCCTTTTGACTGAACCCAAGTTTTACAGAACAAATATTTTTTTAAGGGGATTTAATCTGTGAAGTTTGGATTCAATCAAAGGATCTCACTTGAGGACCTAGAGAGCCACAGATCCCCCCAAAGGATGCCATGTTGGGCTGTGTTTATGCTTCATTGCTATTTTCTTGTCTTGTGTAGTGCCTTGCTTACTCAGTCTGCTGAATTGAATTGAATTGCAGATCTGAGAATAGGTTGGAATAAATCAAAGAACAAATGCATGGCTCACTAAGAACATTTTCAGTTACTATTTGAAGATTATTAAAGGAAGATTCATGAAAAAATCACTTATCCCAAAGTTGCTAAATACGGCTGGCTAGGGCATGTGATTTTTTTTTT
>CM053586.1:294323919-294352428 GCA_028646515.1 Pseudochirops corinnae | reverse complement strand
AGACATAGGAGAGAATAGACTGGGGGAGGGGCGATACACTGGGATGGCTGTTTTGGGGCAGTGGGTAGGGGAAAGATGGGGAGAAAATATGTAAACTCAAAATCTTGTGGAAATGAATGATGCAAACTAAAATAAAATTTAAAAAAAAATTAAAATAAAATAAAATTTGTTTTGCTCTTCTCTTTATCTCCAGCACTTAGCATAGGACCTGACACAAAGTAAGCAGTTAAGGAGTACTAGTTGACTGTCTGATCAATATTCATAGCATAAAAGAAAAGAGGGTGGATTTCCCACAATTTCAGGAGCCTTGATCCCAATGAGTCAAACATTCTTCCTTAAAGTAGAATTTCTAGAGAACCCTCAACCCAAGGAAGCAGCTGGTCTGCAGGAGTGATAAAACCAGCAATGACCAAGAGCCCTCTACTGGCTTTTGTATGCTTGCATAGTCTTGCAAGGCACTGCTGAAGGGTGAAGGCCTACAAGTGGCTCCACCTCGACCTTATTCACCCTGACAGCTACATTCCTAAGGTTGTGCATTTTTCCAAGCAGCCAAGTGAACAGACATGTTATTAATCTCCACTGTAACCTACTTAGCAGAACACACAACAAGCAAATCAGACGATCAGAGATGATTCAACCTCCCATTTGAACCACAGCAGAGTTAGCTCCTTGCAACATCAGGCAGCTTACCACCATCATATGCTCATTGAATGTACATATATAGTGAACATAATCCTTACTCCTGTAATGCTGTTTCACTTAATATTGTGTTTATGTGGAATTGACGAACAATTCTAGATAGAATAGGCTTGCAATATGCAGGACTTTTTTTTAACCATATACCATTATAATTATTTATATATTTATTTAGATTATATATTTTATGTTTATTTATATAGTATATTTATATAGTTATCGTAACCATACAACCACTATTATTATTTATTTAAATGCTTTATTTGTTCAACTACATTGTCAATTCTGTAAGAGCATAAATTCTGTTTTATTAATCTCCCAATACCTTGTCATAACTTAAACATACTAGAAAATCAAAACTTGCTTGTGAGTTTTTAAAATGTATTTATTTTCAAATATATTCCTAAGTTCTGACCAGGGTAAAGTTTAGGATTCTGAAGTCTTTGATCCGTTGGTCCTGATATGGCCAAGCTGACAGAATTCACCGTATCTGACAGAATATGTAGTATTCTGTGCCCATAGACTCCCATTTATCTTCTGAAGAGGTAGTTATGTTTAATCCTTTCGTTTTCCCTTTCAGGACCAAGATTAGGTCATTAAGACTAACCTACCTGTACCACAGTTGTACACAGTTTGCTGGCAAGTTCCTCTGAATGATGACATGTCAAACAAACTGTCAACACAACTGCATGTTTAGGAAAGCTTGATCTTACTACATTTGGCAGTTGGCCCTTTTTCATCTTTCCACATGAGTTATTTTCCCTCGCTTCTTGCAGAAAACCATATGTCTTATATTTTTGTATGAAAATAAATTTCTTTTAAAGAATCTCTTTTTCTCTCTCTCTTTGCAGGACTAGGGGTACTAGAAGCGCTTTGGAGTTGATCAGTCTCTAAAGGTGGGGCCTGAGTTACTGACCTGCCAAATATTAGTCAATATTTGGACTAGTCAACAGACTAGTCTCATCCATGAATCTGACTCCTGTAAAGTACTCCTATCTATTATACAATTAGAACAAATAACCCAGTGGAGAAGTAGAAAAAAAAAAACTGTCTCACTTCTTCCATGAAATTGTTGATGATCAATTCAGTTTACAGTGATAACTCAATCTCCATTCCTTTAGTATCTTCCATTTAGCACTTGCATGCTATTTTTACATTGTCTATTTTATTACATGGTTTCCTCCTCTGCCTAAAAGCTCCTTGACAATAAAACCTCTATCAGATGCCTCCATAGCCCTAGCATTTCCTAGAATCACAGAATTTGAGGGTTTGGAAGGATTTGTCCACGTCCTCTATACAACATAACTAACAAACAATCTTCTAGTCTCTGCCTGCTGACCTCCAATCACCATTTTAGGTAGTTTGGGATAGCTCTAATTGTCAGGAAGTTGTTTGTTTGTTTTTCATGAAATCAAGCCTGAATTTGCCTCTTTGTAATTTCCACTGGGTGGTCTTCATTTGATCCCCTAGGACTAGAGAAAACAAGATTAAGTCCTCTTCCATGGCACCCATTCAAAATCTTGATTACAATTATCACTTCTTCTATTCTTCAATTAAATATACTCAGTTCCTTCAATGGATTCTCATATGATTTGGACTCATTATCCTTATTTCCCTCCTCTGAACACTCCACTTGATCAGCGTTCTTAACATATGGCACTCAGAAGTGAACATGGTACTCCAGGTTAGGTCACTTCACTTTTTCTGAAAGCTATGCCCTCCTAAATGCAACCCAAGCTGGCATTTGGTTGTTTGTTTTTTCCTGTAATATCATGCTGTTAACTCATATTGATCTTTCAGTGTGCTGCAACCTCCAGATCTCTTAAAGAACAATGAATATCTATCCATGCCTCTATCATCTTATGGGAAGTTGAATTTTTGTACTCCAGTACAAGATTTTTCATTTATTCCTACTGAATTTCATCATATTCAGCCCCGGGCTAGCCAGTCAAGATCCATTGGTATCTTAACTGTCAGCTTCTGATAGCTAACCTGCTCAGTCTTGCTTCATCTCCACATTTCCCTTTGTCTTTCACTACTTATCAAAAATGTTAAACTGTACAGTGTCAAGCACCAATCCCTGGGGCATTCTGCTGAAGGTACTTTTGCCCCATTGACATTGAACCATTAACAATAACTCTTTGAATCCAGTAATCCAACTAATAATGAATCTCTACAATTATATTATCCTCTCACCCATGCCTCTCTATCTTATCTATAAGAACAGTATGTGATGCTTTATTTAAAAAAAAATGCTTCACTCAAATTCATGGAAGCTGGATCTACAACATTCCTCTAGTCTATGAGTTTAGTAATCCTGTGGGAAAAAAAAGGGAAATGAGGTTAGTCTGACATGACCTCTTCTTGATGAAGTGATGCTGGCTCTTTGTAACATTTGTGTCCCTTTCTTGGTTCAGATGGTTCAGTAAACATTTCTTTAATGATGCACCTGAGAATTTTCCCAGGAATCAAAATCAAGCTCAATGACCTGTATTTTAACTCTGTCCCTTTAACCTTTTAGAAAAATCTTTACACTTGTGTTTCTCCATTCTTATTTCACATATCCTGTTTTCCATGATCTAGTGCATATCAGTGACAATGGCTCAACAATAATGTCTGCCAATTCTTTCAGAGCCCCAAAATGTATTTCATTGGCTACTCTTAACATACATACATACATACATACACACACACATGCACAAGGTTACTAACAATATCACTGAGAATCTGATTAAAAACAAAAGTAAAAATCTGAAAAAGTCTTATGTGGAATTACAAGAATTAAAAATATATTTCTGGGAATAAAATCATCTTTTTTTCTATGTGAGTTAAATGACTTTCTAAATAGTCTTGAAATTCTACATATATAGTTCAACCATAAGTATGTCCTCCTTATTAAAATTAATATTTTATTACAAATTCCCTGTAAAATACCTTTGAGTTCCCTGAAAAAGAATTTTCCATTTTTATTGAATTGATTCTAAATGTAATTTATAGGTCAATATGTGTAAGAGACCTACTTTATTTTGTGCCACATTTGGACTTATGTTAAGCCATATTTAAGATAAAGTAAAATTTATCTAGAAGAGAATGACCAGAATAGGAAAGGGTCTGAAAACCATGTCATAAGCAGTGTGACTGAAGGAACTGGGGGTGTTTAGCCTAAAGAAAGAGAATGAGTGACATGGTAATATATTCAAATATTTGAAGGGCTAGCTTATGAATGAAGGATATGATATTCTATACAGATACAGAGTTTAGATCTGACACTAAGAGATAGAGGTCAAAAGGAGAAAAGTAGGATTTTAATATAAAAACTAAAGGCTGTACAAAAATAGAATTGGCTGCCTTGTGAATTAGTGAATTAGAGTTAGTTTCAATGGAAGTATTCAAAAAGGAGTCAGATGATGTTCCACTAACCTGTAAGTGATTTTGTAGCAGATGATTCCTTCTCATGTGACTGATTAGAATCAGTATCCTCTACGGTTCCTTTCAGTTCCTAAATTCTATAGTTCTAGAAATATTTCTTGGAGGTAGATTCTTATAACTCCATCTCTTCCTTTAATTGCTCTCTAGGACTTCAAGGAATGACCTTTTTTACAGTATTTATAATTTTTGTATTCTAAAAAATAACTCAAAATATTTAACCATTCAAAAATTTCTGATTTGTGCTACACTATATGTTTATTTCTTTAGAAAAATGAGCACAAGAGTTTGCTGGCTCTGTAAGGGAGGAAGAAAGAAATCCAATGGGATCTATTCAAAGTAAGTGGAACAAATTCTATGATCATTATAAAAACAGATTTACAGTGGCTGGCATATTTTTATTTATGCAACTATCATTTTAATTAAAAAACAGGCTGTTCAACCAAAAGAGGAAATAAAAATATATTAGTTACAAGTCACATTAAAAAAAAAAAACAACCACTTTGGAAGATTCTGGTAACATAGTGTCTATCTGCTCAGATTTAGCTTTATCACATAATGTCCTCAAATGACAGAACAATGTTTTCATCATTAGTAATTTTTGTTATTATAAAAAAAAGATTTGGTGAGAAGGAAAGGAAGGAGTATTGTAAGAGTGTAAATTGTTCCTTAACATTCACAAATGCTTATTTTTTTAAAAGTTCAGTCAATATGAGTATCTTGCCACACAGGACAGTATGGGGGATGGGGATGAGAGGTAGGATGATGGAGGGTAGTGCAGGGTTGGGGGAAGGGTTGATGGAAGTACACATTTCTATAAAGGAACAGGTAAAGGTCAGGGTAGAGAATAGAACAAGGAGGGGAGAGGGATAGGAAGGAGGGACATATAATCAGTCTCTCACAATATGACCACTGTGGAGAGATTCTGCATAATTACACATGTACAGCCTGTATTTAATTACTGGTCCTTCCAGTGGGGGTGGGTGATGAGGGAGGAAGGGAAAGAATCTAGAATTTAAAGTTCTATAATCAAATGTTAAAAATATACATGTAGATATATATATATATATATACAATTATTATTATTATTATTAACTACATCCAACTGGGAATTAAGATACACAGGCACTGTGGTAGGGAGATCCATCCTGCCCTTCCGGAAAGTCATAGGGGTGAGGGGGAGGACATAGGAGAGAGCAGATTAGGGGAGGGGTTATATAATGGGATGGTTCTTTTGAGGTGTTGGATAGGGGAAAGATGGGGAGAAAACTTGTAACTCAGAATCTCATGGAAATGAATGATGTAAACAAGAAAATTAATTAATTTTAAAAAGTTCAGTCAATAAATGGTAATCTTCAGTATAAATTTTATAGTTGATAAGCCTTGTTTTCCAAAGTCCCTCTATTCTAAGTTGGTCCTACACACACAGAGAGAGAAAAGTATCTGCTTTTTTTCTTTTCTTATTTTGTATTTAAGTTTATAATATATTTCTTAAAATGAAATCATAATTTAAAAAAGAAGTATCTATCTACCTGCATGATTTCAGGGACATTGAAAGCCCCTAAATGCCTCCCCTCTTCCAAGTCAGCTTGTTGTTCCTTAAGATTTCTATGAATCTCACTATTAGAGAATCATTGTTTTGACTTAAAATGTTGTGCCTCTAGGAGACCTTGCCTGGAAAAGATAAGCTATTTTTAAGAAACTTTAAACCATTGCTCAACCATTAACACAGATAGACAGATTAGCTAACCTTAAAGATCATCATCCCTTTCTCAGACAAAGGAAAGAATTTAGCTAGAGACTGCTGATATTCCCCTGGGTCTATGTCCTAAGGGAATTCCTGAGGCCACATGGTCTAAAAGTAGTGGAAAGAACACTGAACTCAGAGTGCAGAGAGAGAAACCAGGTTTGAATCCTACCAACTGATACTTGCCCGGTGTATGACCACAGATTAGTTATTTAAACTGTAAGCCTCAGTTTCCCCACCTGTAAAATGGGGACAACACCCATCATATCTACCTCACAGAACTGCTATAAGGATCAAATAAGACAATATAAACATAAAGCACTATGTAAATACCAGTGATTACTGTTTCTAATAAGGACCATGTCTAGAATCCAGAAACAATTCTCCACCCTTTGTGCTCCCATGCCCCTTGACAGTCTAATTTCTTTATGAACTTCAGTACTTCTTTATTACTCTTCATTATTATTATTATTCTTCATTACTCAGGACTCATGCTTTCTCATAGTGACTGAGGGTACAAAGTACCCTCACCTCAGTACATTTAGTGACCTTTAATGGATACCAAGGCAGATGGCCAGAAGATAGTCAGGTTGACCTGAGTACAAATCCTGCCTCCAACCCTTAGTTAAAAATGTGACCCTGAGCAAGTAACTTAACCGCTCGGTCTCAATTTCTTCAGCTATAAAATAGAGTTAACAATAACATCTAGAGTTGTTGCGAGGAGAAAAAAAAAATGAGATAGTATTAATAAAGCATTTTGCAAACCTTAAAGTGCTTAAAAATATAAACTATTATTTTATTAGTCATTATTTGTGACAGCCTTTTGTGTCATCATAACACTTCCTTTTTCAGACAGGGTTAGTAAGCTAGTGAATCAAAATAATGCTGTAGACATATTTTACCTAGATTTCAAAAAAACCTTTTTTAAAGTGTCTTGCTTCATGAATAGGGTTAATGTGGAGGAATTAGGAATAGACGATAGTACAATAAGGTGGATATTGAACTGGTAGAACGGAAAGGGAGGCAACAAACATTTATTAAGTGCCCACTGTGTTCAACCACTACGATAAAACCCGTACAAAGACTATCTAGGAGATAGATACTGTTATTATCCCTGTTTTACAGTTTAGGAAACCAAGGCATCCATTAAGTCATTTGCCCAAAGTCACATAGCTAGTAAACGTCTGAAGTCATATTTGAGCTCAGGTGTTTCTGACTCCAGGACCAGCACACTCTTCACTATACCACTTAGCAGTCTCTAACGGAAAAAAACAAATGGCAATAATAATAGCACCTAACTCTCATGGTTTTCCTGAGCGTCAAATACTATAATACATGTAAAGTACTTTGCAAACCTTAAAATGCTACATAAATTAGACTGTAAGTTTCTTGAGGGCAGGGATCGTCTTTTGCTTTTTTTTTTTTTATCTCCAGCCCTTAGCAGGGTGCCTCACATATAGTAGGTTCTTAATAAATACTTATTGATTGATTGATTGGTTAAAATGCTAACTGTTACTATTATAAGGTACATTTGTATTGGAGGATGCGGCCAGGGGGAGTGCTGAAATAATACCAAAGTACAGTTTTTGGAGTACTTCCTAGGAAGATCAATTGAGGTAGAACACTACAGGGACAGTTTAAAGGCCTTCACTAAACACATATAGAATGACTGGTGGAAAACTCGGAACAAACTCTACCACTTTGACTGGGGTTAGTCTAGACTGATGAGTCAACCCTGAAAGATAGTTTTTCTCTGCAGAAGCTGACAAGTCTCGTAGGCCCAAGAGTTTCTCTCATCAGAGCAATCAAGGCAAATGACTTGACCTAAATTAACAGGACAGATTTAAATGTGGTGCCAGTGATAGGTATGGGTAGAACAGGTAAGTGTGAAATCCATAATGTCCTTGCACTTTTCTGTCTCCAACAGAGGGGGAGAGTTATTTTGGGTTACTGTACTTCAGGTCCTAACAAGAGAAGAAGAATGAGTCAGACGCCATTTCATGGAAATGTTTTTGAAACCAATCTAAACAGTACTCTGTTAAGCCTCAGTAATGATGCAAACAGATAATCGGAACCTGGCAAGGTCCATCTGAATTTTAGAGACAGACATGTGACCTTTTCAGAACTCCAGATTTTTTTTTTTACCTCCATATCATACCTTAATGTTTACCTTTTGACAAATTTTCCTCCTAGGTATCAAATATCAGCCATTGCTGGTGGCTGTTCCCGGTACTCTTACATACTAAATTAACTAAGATAGGGGGTGATCCACTGGACACCCTGTTCCTGTCTAGAAATCTGTTTTTCCCCATGTCTATGCCTAACTTCAAAAACAAGGTTGTAGCAACAGATTTGAAAATGGATAAATTGCCAATTATACAGCTATAATAATTTATAGGCATTACAATTATATAAATGTCATATAAATAATCAACTGCATAGACAAATAATTATTATAATCATTATTAGGGTCAAAGCCTAATGGTTTAAGTCCTGCTAGGGCAAGATGCTTAAATCTCTCAACAGGCACCTCAAAAAGTTCAAAGTTATGGATAGCTCTTTATGGGTACAAGGGATTTTAGAACAATAGGAGACCTTAAGGATCATCTGACCCAACTCCTCCATTTTATAGACAAAGGAAATGAAGCCCAGAAAAATCAAATAATTTGCTCAAGGTCACAGAGGTCATTGGTGGCAAAACCACAACTAGACCTTCATGCTCTTCCTATTCCTTCCTTCCTATTCATGGAATATTCCTATTTACCTTCATAGCCTTTCTTTAAAGAAATTATCTAGATACATATATACATACCCTGGAGCACACGTAAGAAACCTGCCAATTCCTCCAATGTATCCTGACCAAAGTCATCCCAGCAAAGTTGTCAAATTCTCATAAAGGAATTCTAATGGCTTCTTTGATGGTTTATTTTTCTTCCTTGGCTGACTGAGAACACATTTCCTTCACAGTATATAGTAGGAAGAAAACGGAAGGGAAAAATATTTATGAGAATAAATGGCTTATGTCTTACTTTTTAAAAATTTCATAAGCATTTATTTACATAAATGAATGTTAATAGATATTAATTATGCTAATATAATATTAATACATTTCATAATGCAAATTCCATAAAGATTTTTGTAGGTATTTATAAAGAACATAACTATTAGCTATTATTATTAAGCAACACTCTTTAATGATTTACAATGAATAAAAGTACATTTCTTTACAAATATTTAAAGATTGCATGTGCCTAAGACTGCATGTCCTTAACCAATGTTCTAGCAAAGCTTCATGCAATGTAGAATATGTCTAAATAAACAGAAATTCTATTTTTCCTTGCTCAATTAAAAGAATGCAGGCATGGGCCTAACAAGAATTATAAAGAATTTGCCTTCCGAGCTCCTGGTACATTCATTCTATGAGCTTTCTCCACTAGATGGCACTGCCCAAATCCCTTCAGGTACCCAATGTTCTACTGCTTTGTCACAACCTCCATCCACCCCCTCTCCCCAGTTAAAATGGAAAGGATCTGATAGTAGTCATTTACACCTTGATTTCCTTTCAAGCACACTCCAAAGCATAACCTTTGCTTCTGGGTATTTCTAGCTTCCTTTATTTCAATTACAGAATTGTTGAATGAATGACTCCCATATAATTACTTCAATAATAATAGTTTACAATTATCTTACAAATACCTCATTTAATCCTCTCAAAACAACCCTAGGTACTATTACTATTCCCATTTTATAGCAGAGAAAACTGAGGCAGAGGTTAAGTTACTTTCCCAGGGTCACAAAGCTAGTGTCCAAAGCAGGATTCAAACTCAAATCTTAATTCTGGATCCAATGTGTTCTATACTGCACAACCTATCATTAAACAGGGAAGAGGTATATCTGAGGAGGCAGGGAGGACCTTATGAAATGTCAGAGCCAGGAATCTAGTCCATTTGTCCTGACTCTTGAAGTCTCTATTCTGTGTTCTGTGTCCTCTCCACTACGCCATTTGATTCCTTTGAGGAAGAGTCAGACTAGATGACCTCCAACATCCCTTCTGTTTCTAGTGTTCCTCAAATCTATTGGCTATCCTGAAGGTGAACTTATTTTAATGTTTACTAGCAGCAGTGAGAAGCAGGAAAGGAAATAATCTCCCAGCAATGCCTCTGCTTCCTTTGAGAGAACAAGTGGTTACAAATGGGATTTGGGCTTTGGTTGATTGAATGGTCACTAGATGATCTTGGAAGTTCCTTCCAACATGGAATGTGCACATCTGTATTAGCAAACACCCTAGCACACCCAGGATGGCCAGCTATCCCAGGTTCTTTAATCTGCTTTTAAAAGAAAGACAGCTTTAAAGGGGCTGACAATCCTACTTTTAATCACATTCACTAATTCAGGGGAAAGGTCAGCACCCTGAACTTGGATAAAATATAAACAGAGAAAATACAAGCAGAGAAATTAGCACAAAGATCAACAGAAGGGCCTCCAGCTGTCTGACATAGTAATATTGCTATACAGTTTACATACATCACTGGATCAAGGGAGCACAGACATCTAAGCAGCCAGGGTCCTCTAAACAAATGGCTAGTCAGAGTCTCAACCAGGAAATCAAAAGATCCTTCTCATAAGCGAACCCCCAAAGCAAACCACTAACCTCCTAGAATATATAACAAAGACTCAGCCCCTGATTGGCTCAGAGTCAGAAGGCACGAAAACCTACTTGACTCTGAACAGCTGTGAATTATCAGGGTTCAAAGGAGATTAATCATTCAGATGTTTACAATTTAGCCTGAGCCTGGGAAACTGAACTCCAACAAGAAGAAGAAAAAAAAACAAGGAAAATCACACCTTGTTTGTCCTCACATTATTTAATAACAAAAAATAATTAGTGGGAACACTGATACCCATTCTAGTTGATGGTCTTACAAATGAATACTGTTGATAAAACAAATGGAAAAGCAACTCAGGGCTTTTGTAGACAATGAGGCGATAAAGTTATCTTGGATAGGAAATCATGGAAGGATATAATATAATGAGAAACAGCTAGGTGGTACAGGTGAGAGTTTTGACTCTAAGACTCACTAACAGTGTGACCCTGGGCAAGTCACTTAGCTTCTCTCTTCCTCAGTTTCCTCATCTATAAAATCGGGATAATAAAGCACCTACCTCTCAGTATGGTTGTAAGGATAAAATGAGATAGTTGTAAAGCGTTTGGCAAACCTTAAAGTAGTATATAAATGTTAGCTAAAAGACTATCAATAATAACAAGAATAATAGTGGCTTATTATTATTATTATTGTTTTAATGAACTAGCATGAAATGAATCCATTTGTCATTTGAATAGGGATTGAAATTAATCCAGGATTATAAAGCATGAGAAGATAAGGCACTTTCTATGATATTGGGAGAATCACTCTGTTTCAATGACCATAAAACAGGAATAACAATACTTAAAATATATTTTACAGAGTTTGCCAGAGGATCAAAGGGGATAATGACATAAAATGCTTTATAGTTTTAAAGCACTACGTAATTGTGAATATTTACTATTATAACTGAGGCAGCTGGGTGGTATAGTAGTGGCCAGGTACTCTAGGCAAGGGGCCTGGAGTAAGGAAGAACTGAGTTCTGATCTTACCTCTGATTCTTTCTAGCAATGTAAACCGGAAAAAAAAGTTCACTGAACCTTCCAATCTGTAAAATTGGCAAAATTAATAGCAGCTAGGTGATGCAGTGGATAGAACACTAGGCCTGAGATCAGGAAGACCTGAGTTCAAAGTGTGACCCTGAACAAGTCACTCAACCTCGGTTTTGCCTCAGTTTTCCCAACTATAAAATGGGGATAACAGTACCTACCTCCCAGGTTTGTTGCGAGGATAAAATAAGACAGTATTTGTAAAGTGCTTAGTGCATTACCTGGACATAGTAGGTACTGTATACATTCTATTCCTTTTCCATTCTTCCCTTCTTCAGCTATCTTTCAGGGTTGTTTTGAGGGTCATATGGGAGAGATTATAAAAACAGCCTTGTAAACCTTCAAATGCTATATAAATTCTAGTTAGCTCTATCAAAGCTACCATACAATTCATCATATTCTTATAATACAGTAGGATATAGTGATTCAATTTTCTTGACCTAAGTTTCTAGTAAACTATAAATTCATGACATATAGAGTACCAAATGATCTAAAATGTAAAAGCAGTCACTGAAAAATGAGCTCCTGTCCAAAGGATAGTCATAATTCTATGTTGTGTTTCATTTAATACACACTTCCAAGGTTTAGTCCTGTTGTTTTTATTTAGAAAGCCTTACAGAATCAGCTAGAGCACTCAACTGCCTTGTTTCTTTCCAAAGCCTTAGTTTGGAAGAAGTGTTCCAGTGGGCCGAGTCTTTTGAAAAACTGATGACAACAAAATGTAAGTACTTTATAGCTATCATCACCTATCATCTCCATCTTTTACAATAAAATATATTTGTAAATATTTTATCACAATATATGATATGATATAAACTAACCACCAACCTCCCACTTTTAAGGTATATGTATATTTTATCTACATATTCACTCTATTCATATATATTTTTTAACAGGGGAACATTAATGATTAATTTAGCTCTCTTTTCCCACAGTTTTCCAGATGACAATCTCCAAGTGTTAAAAAAAAAGTGCAAAAAAACCCAAAACAGTTTGCCATGTCAACCACTACTATTTCCTCTGGTGTTAATTATAACATTAGTCACCAAGAATATTTAGTATTTGCATGAGTATATATGGTAAAATTCCCTGGAAGAACATGCATAAATAGTACCACTTACTGCAAAGCATTACCACCCTTTTCTAAATTTAGAAAGAGACACACACAAAAAGGACTCTGGCAATTTACTGTTGTCTAGTATCTATGAAGAAAATGATCACTTTTGTAATTTAGCCCTGACCCTGTGACAAAACTGCCCACCCCCGTCCTAAATTCATGTCTATAATTCTATCTAGCTCGGCAATCTAAGATCTTATAAATGTGCTCTTTGCACATGCTAGTGTTGGAAGGGGAAGACAGTAGTGAAAGAGCTAAAAACAAAATCAAAGCAGGAAATGAGAAACAAAGATGACATTTTGGCCACATATGTGCGTGGTCCCTGAGGTCAGGGAAAAAGATGGAGAGGAAAGGAAGCTGCTGAGACAAAACCAGGGATCAAAAGACAAGAAACCCTGATGGTTTGAATGAAGATGAAAGTTGTTATGGGTAGTAAGGAAGAAATACAAGTGGTGCAGAATATACTAGTTTATCAGAGACAAATAGCCTAAATACAAAAGTCTTGAAACCAAACCTTATCCAGTCTTACTCCAATGACCTCGAAGGCAACCCCTGCTTCATGGCCATGAGTTCTCAAAGAATAAGCTGGTGGAACATCATGCTGCAAAGACCAGGAGTTGAGTCCCAAATCACACTATACTCCAGCTTTCTGCTGCTCAGCCTAGAGAATAAGAGAAACTATCATCCCCAAAAGCCTGGCCATTTGGTGTGATGGATTCTTTGGCCACGATAACCCATGAAAATAAAATTTACTAATTGCTTCACTTACATGATTTCATTTTAGTCTTACAATATCCTGGTGAGGTAGGCAAGGCAGACTAGAGTAGTGAATAGTATACTGAACCTCGAATGAGGAAGGAAGGGGAGCTCTGCCTTAGATGTTGGCTGATTAGTTATGTGACCTGTGGAAGGTCATTTAACTTTCCTCAACCCTGATTCTCCTACCTGTAAAATGGGGATAATAATATTATCTGCTACTCAGTGAAGATCAAACGAGACAGCGTATATAAAGCAGTTTGCAAACCTTAGAGCTCTATTGTTGTTGTTGTTCAGTCACTTTTCATTGTGTCTGATTCTTCATAACCCCATTTGAGGTTTTCTTGGCAAAGACACTGGAGTGGTTTACCATTGCCTTCTCCAGCTCATCTTACAGATAAGGAAACTAAGACAAAGAATATTAAGTGACTGGCCTAGGGTCACACAGCTAGTGTTTAAGACCAGATTTGAACTCAGCTTCCTGACTCTAAGCTCAGCACTCTATCCACTGTGCTACCTCACTGCCCATTATATGGGCTATGTCCATTTCACCACTGAGAAAAGTAAAATTCAGAGGGCTGAGTGACACATGGATAATCACACAGTTAAGAAACAGATAGAGCAGGCTCTTTCTATTACATCATGATACCTTCTTTCAAAATAAGGATCACTTCTGGGGAAAAGGATATGGTTCAGGATTCCCAGAAGAGAGAATTGAAGGAATTTGCTATGAGTGAGAAATGAAAGAATGATAAACATTAAGGACCTCAGTGCTTGCCTATGACTCACTGTGGTCTTCATTCAAGAGCAAAACCTGAAATGTTCAGAAAGTACCTTGCTTCCTCTGTGACCACAGAAGAGCTGAGAAAGAGAGTTATGGGTTGGACTAGGAAAAGAATATGCAAAAGGGGAACCAAATGATGCAAGAAAACAGTAAAAGACTGAGAATTATATTAAGCAGAGTTAAACTACATTCAACAAATAATCTGTGTATCTATAAATTTCTTCCTTGTATTATATAATAACTTCATTAACCAAAGGATCCCTAAACTTTTTTGCGTCATGGACCCCTTTGGCAACCTGGATGCTCTGGAACCCATTTCAGAAAAAAAAAAATGCATTAAAAACACACAGGGAAAGACAAAGGAAACCAATTATACTAAAATGCAATTTTCAGATTTTTTAAAAAGGTTTAAGGATTCCATATCAAGAACTAGATAGTGAATGCTGGAATCAAGAAAACCTAAGTTTAAGCCCTAGCTCCACCTTTTACTGACTATGTAGTGCCTGGCAAGTCAATTAACCTCTCAGGGTCCAAAATTAATCTCCAAATTACGTTATAGAAAAGTTGCCATCTGAATTGGCAGAGGCAATTTCTTCCACGGTAGTTCTCAATGCTACTGGTGTCAAATTCAGATAGGAATGGGATACCTCTATTAATAAAAATACACACACATACATTTACTTATTTAGTGCTTATCATGGGCCAGGCACTTTGCTAGGGTACTGAGGGTATAAAGAAAAAAGTGAAATAATTCCCATCCTCCATTAATTTAATCTGAGGGTTTTTCTTCATTTTCACAATCTAGTATTTTAAATAGCTAAGAATATCTAGAATGTTAACTCCTTGAAAGCAACAACTTTGTTTTTGTAAACTTATTGAGGGCAGGGATTGATTTGTAATTGTATTTCAAGCCCGTAGGATAGTATCTTGGGCACATTCATTGCTTAATAAAATCTTGTTGAATTAGAAAATCTATTCATTTAAGGTATTACCATCAAGGAAAGTTTTCGCTATTGTTTTTCTGAACTAAGCTCTTCTGACAAATTACAGGTTATTGACTGGGTAAACCAGATTTGACTGGCATTACATGGAGGTAGCTCTTAGGGAATAATCCCCACCTAGGTAGAGTAGACTAGAAAATGTTGTGAATAAATATACAAAAAGAAACTTAACTATTTAATTAGATCTGGAGCTATAAAATGGAATGCCTTGTGTGGAAAACACACCAAAGAGCAGTTTGACTGGACCACAGAGAACATGCAGGAGGGCAATGAGTGATAAGTCAGGAAAAGGATAGTAGATTCCCATTTAAAAAAAAACAAAAACACTTTAAATACCTAATGGGGGAGTTTGTATTTTAGTCTTGAAGCAAAAGAAAGCCATTGGAGTTTTTTTTTATTAGGGAAGGGAGATAGTCAGAGCTCTATTTGGGGAATTAAAATAATTTAGGTTACCAAAATGCTCTATTGTGATGTTAAGATTTCTAAATAGAGACCTACCTAGTCCAACATCATTAAAAACATTATGACCACACCCAATGCTGAAACCTGAGAATCTTGCTGTAACATCTTTAAACTCTTCACAGAGTTCAGTCTCTTGCTTTACTCTCCCCACCCTGCCACCTCAGTCCATCCCAGTGGATCTGATTCTATTACTCAGCTTACAGCTGATGGTCATTGATAACATTTTGTTGTACAACCTGGTTTTCATGGAACTAATTAATGACATCCTGCCTGTAGGATAAAAAGCAGGTTCCTAGAACTGGTAGTTCAAGAAACCACAGAGGATAAATAATCCTGACTGGCAAAGAAACTGGTCTAGAAGGTGAGATACTATAGGCCAGAACTATTACAGCATGTTAAATTCAATATCCTTGAGGAATATGGGATAGCTAGGTGACACAATGGGTAGAGCACCTGTGCCTGGAATCAGGAAGACCTGAATTCAAATCCAGCCTCAAACACTTACTAGCTCTGTGACTCTGGGTAAGTCACTTAATCCTGTTTATCTCAGTTTTCACATCTATAAAATGAGCTGGAGGGAAAAAATGGCAAACACTGTAGTATCTTTCTAAGAAAATTCTAAATAAGGTCACAAAGATATGGACATGACTGAAATGACTGAACCACAAAGGAGAGGGGAAACCAAAGAAATTTATCCCACAATTTTAGAAAGGGAAGCCATGACAAAATGTAGGAATTAATTAGAGAGAGAAGCCTGGGAACTATTTAAAAATACTTTATTAGAAGCTCTGAAAAGAAGAAAAAAGTGTAATAAGAATCAAAAGTATCAAGTACTTAAAAAAATCCCATCACCTAAGTAACTGGTCAAGTCAGAGAGATTGTTATAGAAAATAAAGTCCAAGAAAATTAGTCCAAGTAAAGAAAACTAGGGAGCCCATAAAGTATGATAAGGTTTGGTATCAGCCAGGAAAAAGGCAGGTCAAAAGTAATTTTGAGGAGCAAGATGCAAGGGACTCTAAAAATAGGTTCTTCAAATGTGACCAAAGGAGTAAGCCCCCATGTGGCTACATGTGGCCCTCCATGACTGAGGAGCAGAGCTCACACTTAGTAATGAAGAGGGAACAGTTAACATGTTGAATAAATTCTTCACCTTGGTCTTTACCCAGAAGACTATTGGGGTGAGCTTCACTTTCAAATTTTACCCAGAACTGATCAGGTTGGAAATAAAAGCTCAGAGAGTGATCAGAGATCCAAATGTTCTAAACCAAGCGAGTAAATGTGGAATCATAGCATCCCTGATTTCCTTTAAAGCATAGTTCAGATGTTATATACTACCAAATGCCTTTTCTAAGCTTCCCAGTTCTTTGAGCTATCTCCCACAAAATTACTAGGCAGGTAGAAGGGACAGTAGAGTTGGACTCAGGAAGACCTGTGTTTAAATCTTACCTCAGACTCTTTCTATGTGACTCTGGGCTAGGCACTTAACCTTTCCCAGCCTCAATTTCCTTATCAGCAAAATTGGGTTGATAATAGCACCTACTTCATAGGTGAATCAAAGTTTTGTGGTGCATACTTATCTGTATTTATGTTGTTTTCTCTATGAAAAGCTATGAAAGCTCCTTAAAAGGTAAGGACTTTCATTTTTCTGGTTTTTTAATGGGAGTCTGGTGAATGCTGAGATCACATGAGATCTCAGTTACCACAAGGAAGGTATTAGGGAGCTGATTTCAGCAAAATGGTGATGATGCATTAGGGAAGAACCTTGGTGAGACAGAGTGTGGAGCATGTGAAGACATTTCATAACTGTTTCCATTCAACTAACCATGTGTTGAAAAGGAGACTCTTTGGCTGTGGAAGAATTCAAAAAAGGCCTGTCAGATTCAACTGCTCTCTATTTACCTGATTCATACTTAGGAGATCTCAGTGACTCCTTCACTCAAAGCATCCAGTGAAGGGAGTGAAGTTTCCAACTGGAGTTTTGAAAGTCAGGAAAGAGAGCTACAAGAATCCAGAAGGCAGAGCCAGGCTTACTACTATTGTCCCTCAGGATTCCAGGCTATCCTGAGGGTTTTCTCTTTTCTACTGCTATCAGTTTAAACTCCCAGAGGCTGCTTCCCCCTGACCCTCATTATTAATGCTCACCAGCTTTTTCTGGTTCCAAAGATACTGTTCTCTGTATCTTAAACCAAATTCCATCTCTGATGTATTAATTCATGCCTCCAGATTAACACCTGAAGCCTGACTTGTCACTGTGTGCTTGGGGTCCTCATTAGCTTATGTCTTCCAGTTTATCTTGACACCCCAGACTTTAACCTACACTTCACATTGTACCTTATTCAATCCAATTCAACAGACAAATACGAATGTTGAGGCCGCATGCAGTCTTCTAGGTCCTTAGGTAAGGGCCTTTTGACCACGTCCGAGTTTTACAGAACAAATTCTTTTATTAAGGGGATTTATTCTGTAAAGTTTGGATTCAGAGGGCCTTACTTAGGGACCTAGTAATGGTTCTCAACCTGTAGGTTATGTTCAATTTGTAACAATGAAAATATATCCTGCATATCAGATATTTACATTACGATTCATAACAGTAGCAAAATTGCAGTTATGAAGTAGCAACAAAAATAATTTTATGGTTGGGGGTCACCACAACATGAGGAACTGTATTAAAGGGTCGTGGCATTAGGAAGGTTGAGAACCACTGGAGGAATGCATGAGACCTTCAGGCAGGGAAAAAGGGGGAGGGGGAAAGGAAGGGCTGCAAACAAGGAAAGAGAAAAGGAATTCAGTGTTTCTCTAAATATTCATTGCTTTGCTATGCTGTTCTACCCTGGTTCTTGCTCCTACTCCTGGCTCCCCAAGACTTGGCCTAACCCAAGACCTAAAGCTTACTTAACAAGGCATGTAAAATATATTTGGGATGCCTCAGAGGAAAGGCCCTATATGAATAATATCAATACTCATTTATATTTCAAATCTATAAATCTGTAATTATTCTTGAGTTTCAGAACTTTGATTCAGACTTAATCCAATCTGTATTCAGTATTCTTCAATTGTATTTCTTAATGCTGACCTATGGAAAAAAATTCTCAATTATTTTTAGATGGCCCAATAATCTACACAGCATACTTAAAAATGGAGCACAGTGATGAGAACATGAAATTCTGGATGGCATGTGAGAGATACAAAAAAATTGCATCACGATTTAGCAGGATCTCTAAGGCCAAGAAGCTTTACAAGACTTACATTCAACCTCAGTCCCCTAGAGAGGTAAATATATTACTTAGTAATAATAACTATTCAAATGAATGTAAGAATATATATTTATATCTCTAAAAAGGAAAAGATGGGGGGGTATGAAAAGAGACTCTTCTCAAGTGACTGAGTCTTCTCTTTTGACATTTTAAGAAAACAAGATAAACCTGTAAATACTGTAAGAATGAAGTTAACCTATGACAAATAATAGGCTGATTACTTTTATTCCCTAAGATACCATTTGGATACAGTATAGCAAGGAGGGAAAAGCACCTGAAAATCAAGAGACCTGGATCCTGATTCTGTTATTAATTAGCTGTATGCATTTGATTTAAAGGGGGTGGGGGGTTAGCATAGCTTCCTGACAATTAGAACTATCCTGAAATTGGAAATGGGCTAGCTGGGAAATAATAGGTTGTCTTTTGGAGATATTCAAACAAAAGCTATATGTTGTAGAGGGGTCTTTTTCAGATAAAATTTGATCTATAAAGGGTCACTGAGGTCTCTTCCAATTCTGAAGTTCCTTAATTCTATGGCATCAGGTCTCTAAGTCTGTTTCACCATCTGCAAAATGAAAAGATAAATAAAATTCCATAATTTATTGATGGGATTTTTGTGGAAATGAAATGAGGATGTGAATGTGGAAATACTTTAGAAAAGTGTATAGATCTATACATATACAGATGTCAACTAGCATTGTATCATTCAAATACTGAAACCCTTCAAAATGATTACATCAACTGTAATTAATGTGATGACTTTACTGTGAAGTACAAGGTTATTTAAACTGAGATTACATTATATTTCAGATTTATACTTAAAAAAACACTTATTAATTATATACTATATCCAGAGCTCTCTGCTAGATGTAGTTAGTGATACAAAATGTAAATAAGATACAGGTATGTCCTTATAGAACCGACAATCTAGTTGATGGATGTGACACCCACAAAAATATTTATAAGGGAAAATAATATGTGATAGGTATGTTTAGAGAGATGTGAGCAAATTGATAACACAGCATAGTTTTGTGAAGATGTGGGACGTGACCAGATTTATGCATAAGGACTATGCATAATTTGGCAGAAGTAGGACAGATGAATTGGATAGGAAGTAAGTAGAGTCAGGAAGTCCTGTTAATAGGCTCTTACAATAGTCCAAGTAGGTGGCAGTGAAGACCTTCATAAAGATGGTAGCAGTGGTAATAGAATAAAGGAATAATTCATAAGATGTTGAAGATGAAATTAATAGGACTCAAAAATAACTGAAAATAAGAGATAAGGCTCAGGAATGAATCAGTGGCAATGTCAAGATTTTGAACATAGGTGACAACGTGGATGGTAGTGTCACAGATTAAAAAGTAAAGTCATAATGAGGAACTGATTTTAGGAGAAAGGTTATAAGCAATTTTTGAAATGAGTTTAGGTGTGGGGGCAGGGATGGTATATTAATATAGGGAGTGGCATGATATAAAGATGTCTAGAGAGTAGCATGGTAGGCTCTGTGCAAGCTATATGATGAATTCAGGGCCCCAGAAGCTGATGTGCTGGTCAGCATCAAGGCAGCAGCATAAGATGGAGTGAGCATAGAAGATGACTCAAGAATAAGAGACTGAGGATGGAATTCCAGGTGTGAGAAACAGAGCAGGTGACTTTTGGCTAGACCATAGAGTGTAGGTAGGGGAATAAAGTATAATGAGGCTGGAAATTTAAGTTGGAGGCAAGTTGTGAGGGATTTGAAAAACCAAATGGAGAAATTGACATTTTGTTCTAGAGACAATGAGTAGTCACTAAAGGATATTAAGTAAGCGAATGACATGGTCAGATTTGTGCTTAAGAAAAATCACTTTGGTCACTGTATGGAGAATGGATCAGAGTATAGAGACAACTGAGGCAGGGGAGACCAATTAGAAAGCTACTGCAATAGACCAAGCAAGAGGTAATAAGAGTAGATACTAAAGTAGAAAAAGGGCATCAGATGAGAAATGGACTATGTAGGTAGAAAAAGTAAGATTTGGTAGTTGATCAGATATGAATGGGAGGAAAATTGGCGGGGAAAAATATAACATTAATGTTATGAATCCAGGAGAGTAGAAGAGTTGTGGTACTTTGGACTAAAATAAGGAAGTTCAGTAGAGGAGTAGACTTTTGGGGAAATAAAATATACTCTATTCTAGACATATTTAGTTTAAATTGTCTTTAAATATCCAGTTTGAAATGTACAATAAGCAGTTGTTGATGTCCAAGAGACTGGGACTGACTATATAGACTTGTGAGTCATCTGCATAGAGATGATAATAGACCCGTGGGAGTTCAAGTCATCATGAAAGAAAAGAGAGAAAGAAAGAGAGAGAGAGAAAGACAGAGACAGAGACAGACAGAGAGACAGAGACAGAGAAATGGAAAGAGACCAAGAGAGACAAAGAGAGGCAGAAGAGACAGACAGGCAGGCAGGCAGACAGAGACAAAGAGAAACAGAGAGACACAGAGAGAGAGAGACAGAAAGAGACAGAGAGAGAAATGAAAAGAGACCAGGAGAGACAAAGAGAGGCAGAGAGAGACAGAGACAGTTTAAGAGTAAAAATAGAAGAGAAAAGGACCCAGGACAGAGCCTTGCATTATCCCTACAATTAGAGGCTGTGATATAGATGATTCAGCAAAAGAGACTGAGGAGTAGTCAGACCAGTAAGAGAAGAACCAGAAGACAGTGGTGTCATGACAACCCAGAGAGGAATATCTAGAAAGAGAGGGTAGTCAAGAGTGTTAAAATGCAGCATAAATATCAGATTGGCTGAAAAAAAGGGCATCAGATTTGGCAAAGAGAGTATTGAAGAAGCAACTAGAGAGATTAGAAGCAAACCAACTGAACATCTTATCTCTAAATCCAAGAAAGGAAAGAATTTCCATTTGGAAGGGTGAGACAAGGGTGTCAAATGCCGCAAGATTTCAAGGTAGATGAAGAGAGAAATTCATTGAGTTTAGTAATTAGAATATTATTGGTGACTATCGAGAGAGTTATTTCAGTAGATTAGTTGGGATAGGAACCAAATTCTAAGGGGTTGAAGAGAATAAGTATTGATAAAGTAAATTGAGTCATTGATATAGGCAACTTTTTACAGAAGTTTGGCAGAGAAGGGAAGGAAGAATGACAGAATAGTTGGAGGTGAAGTCAAACTTAAAGATACAGATTAGGGAATTATCTAAATAGATGTGATCATTAAAGCCATGGAAGTGAATGAGAGATTGTCAAGGTAGAAAGTGTAAAAAAAAGAACAGACCCCAAAGTAGAACATTTAACTCTTTAATTCAATTATCCAGAATTTTAATAACCTACTTTAATTGGGTGCTAGATTTTGTAGACGAAGGAAAAAAAGGTTTTAGGAGAAGGGAGATGATCACACAGATGAGGTACAGGAACCTGGATCCTTTGATTCTGGATCCATTGTTTTTTAAAATGTTTCATGCTACCTCACTCACTGCACAATGGTGAAGACCTGAGGTGGTAATGGATTGAACTATCTACATTGATAGATGTGGTAGAAAAAAACAGAGAATTTTGACTGAAGATGCCAAAGTGTCCAGCTTTGGTACTGACCTTGGAAAGATCACTTCTGGATCTTAGCCTTCTCATTTGTAAAAGTGAAAGAATCAGACCAGATGATCTCCAATGTGTATTCAAGCTATAAAACCATATGGTCCTGTGCCTTTGCCAGTTACCACATTTAAACTTATTGTCCCCCTAAAGTTAAAAATAACAAGTCGTGAGGAAAATCCTAAAGGCACTACTCTCCATCTACATCAATTCTAGAAGAAATGACAGGGATAGGGATGGAGTGGGGCAGAAAATGTGAAGGGATTCACAGGAGTCCCAAGTGATGAAGAGAGGATGTGGTATAAAAGTTTCTATTGATGGTAGGCCAGGGGTTGAGAATAGAATATGGAAATTATACCCCTCCACAGAACCCGACTTTGTTGACTAATAGCCCAAAACCCTCATTTGGAAAATGCATGGTTCACTAAAGCCACTTCCGTTGCCCTTTTTTCCCCACTTCTCCTCATTCTCTTCTCAATTTGGGGCATATTCCATTTAATGTGGGTGTTTGCCAGTATTCAGAAAGAGAGCTTATAAGAATCATTTCTTAATTTCTTAATTTCCCCTTTCCTTCAAAGGATCCTTCATCTCAATGCTTCCCTATTTTTTGCACCAAAGTTAACAAGCCACTTCTTTTTTTTTTTTATTTTTGCTTTAGTATTGTGAATTTTTTTCCAGTGTGGGGATGGCTATTTACCAAAAACAGAAACTAAAAAATATCTCTTATACTTTTTTCTTGGTGCCTAAGAAATGGCGTTAGTAACAGGACTCAGTGAAAGGACAGGAGAAACATACCATAAAGGCTTAGAGGTTTGATTTACCAATGTTCAGGCATATTCCATGAACCTACATGTCATTTAATTTTTCAGATTAACATTGACAGCCCTACCAGAGAAGCCATCATTAAGAACATTCAAGAACCCACCCAGAATTGCTTTGATGAAGCTCAAAAAATTGTGTACATGCACATGGAGAGAGATTCCTATCCCAGATTCCTAAGGTCAGAATTATACCAAAACCTCATTGAAAACCTACAGATGGACAGCCAAACCTGAAAAGTACATTACAATTGCAGAAACTGAAGATGGTGTATAGAAAGCACCTTCTTTGTTCTGTTAACACCCTCTATACAACAAAATAAGGAAACAGGAAAGCGAGCAATGGATAGATTTATAGCTTTCAAACAGGCACTCTACCAACTTTAGAAATACAAGTGAAATCCAGTGTAATTTGATTATCACACCAAATGGATTATAACACAAAGCAAATCATGTACCTACCTCTCAGGGATGTTGTGAGGATAAAATAAGAATCTTGTAAAACACTATGCAAATCTTAAAGTGCTAAACAAATGCGAACTAGCTCTTTGTAAACTTGCTATAAGTTTATATTTAAACCAGATGTTAAGAATATTTCCACAATACCAGCATTAAAGAGATTTCACTCAAGTGACGAAATCAAAAGTTTTTCAAATTCATCCACTGATCATGCTCCTGGATCACACATACCTCGGGCCCTCAAAAGTTATACTTAGATGAAGACTAGCTCTAGGGTAGATTGCATACTGTAAAGAAAATGTTCTTGCTTAATAAACTTGCTTAATTGCATTGAATTATGAAGAATGTAATGAGATACTTTACAATGGAAACCAATCAAGCCTCAGTAACAATAACAAAGGTGTGGTCTTAGAAACCATGTTACTTACATAGCATTTCATGCATGTGCTCTTTTACACGCATACTTTTTCATTGCTTTATAGCTTACTAAACTTTAACCATTGGTACATGCTTACATTTTAAAGCAATTCCTGCATGTACAATGCTTACTCTATTTCCTAGTTGCATAACAAACTGAGGGATTTTTTTTCCCATTTATATTTGAATATACTTTAAAAATGAAAAAGAACACTGTCCTATTTCTGGGATTTTTTTTTTTGCTCATGCTATGAATGTATCAGGTCATACTCATACATAAGTGGCTCTCTGACCTGGTTGGTATGAATAGTGCCTCCTCCATTTCGTCTGCCCCTGGACAGACTGTAGTTATTCATCCCAAGGCTCACCCCATGCAATTATTCCCCTATCTTTCTGTAAAATATAGATAAGGAACTTATCCAATATGCTGCTGGCCTTTCCCTACTTCTTTTAGTATTCTGTGGATCACATTAGCCATTAAATAGACAGATGGACCTACAGAGGCCATTCATTCACATTGTTCTTCTCTGTTTATATGAAAGAAGGAAGAAATAGGTTTTGGTTCAAATGACTAGTACAAATTAAGGCTGACATATTACACCAGCCAGAACATACATCACTCTTCCCCTAGTGCCAATAGCATTGGAAGATATGAGAAATATAGCACATCTATGTGAGATTACTTCCTTGGAACATTTGAAGATATTAAAAGAACACTTTGTCCTGCACTATCTTTTTCCAAAGTTTAATTTGAAAAATATTTATAAAGTACCTGTGATACACAAGACACTAGGCTAGGTAAAGGGCAAAGATCAAGATTAGCCCTTTCCCTCCAGGAACTTCCATTCTACCAGTGGGCATGTGGCAGTGATGTTTTTCAGTGCAACCATGGTAATCTGTTGGCAGAGATTGTTTTGAGATTTGTGACTTTTCTCAAATCGTACCAGTAGATGACCATTTATTACACACAATAAGCATTTAATAAATGTATCTTGAATTGAAATTGATTCAGAGTTAATCTCATTGAAGTCTACTAATAATAATTGCTGACATTTATGGGGAAATTCTGTGAAATAGGTGCTATAAGTATTATCATCTCCAGTTTAGAGATGAGTAACTGAGACTCAGGGAGGTGGTGATTGGTCTTTAGTCACACAGTTGCTATGTGGTGGAGCCAGAATTTTGAACTCAGGTTTTCTTGATTCCCGGTCCAGAAGGCTATTTACTACATCAGGCACATCAGGACTCTCACTCCATGGGGCACATTAGGTTTTTTAGGTCACCAGGTCACACATCACTGACTGGTCCTTCCTTGAAGATTTTGAAAACATCAGTACCTGGAAAGGTTAACTCACTTTCAAACAAAAGTGAGCAACTTACTTCTTTTAAATGATCAAGATCAGACCCAACATTTCTAATATGCATATTAAGGTTCATATTACCCAAAGTTTTGAATGAGTAATGTTTTCCCCTGCTTAAAAATAAATAATAATAAACTACACTCACAAAAGAAATCATAACCCCTGATTTGCTAATAGAACATACCCTACCTCTACTCCTGAGACTAGGAATCCCCAACATAAAATATAAAAGGAAATCACTCATTTAATGGGACATATATGTAACATTAAAAAGTTTTGAAATGTTTAGCCATGCAGAAATTCAGAACTGGAAAGGACCTTTCCTTAGGATACCATTAAGTTCAACCCCTCATTTTAAAGATAAATTGAGGCACATAAGAAGTGACTAGCCTAGGGTCGCAGAACTAGTAAATTTCTGAGGCAAGATTTGAACTCAAGTCACTGACTCCATGTCCAACACTCTATCCACCATGTCACTTAGCTGCTGAGTAAGCCCACCAACTTGTAGAAGTCAGTGTGCTATAAAGGTGTATTGGAAAGATAGTATAATACCCATTATATTTGGCATCAAAGGATCAAGGCAGAGATCCTGGCCCCATTTCCTACCAGCTGTGTGATTTTAAGTGAGCCATTTTTATCTCTCTGGGCCTCAGTTTCCTCATCCACTACTGGGTCTAATAATTCTTACACCAAAAGGTGGCAGACCTTGTCCTCCACTTTATTTCATGGATCTGACTCACAGTTTTACAAGTCTGGTAACTCAGGGTTTTGTTGTTGTTGTTGTTTTTAAGCCTGTTTTTTTTAGTTCTCTCAAGGGTGATCTAGAGGACAGAGTCATGCTAACCCAACTAACATTAACTCACAAGGTATTAACCAGCATGACAATTTATCCCCTTATGATAAGTAACAATAATAAGAGCTGGCATTTAATAGTGTTTTCAGATTTGTAAAACTCCTTATAAGTAAAACCTCATTTTATCCTCAGAACAACCCTGGGAAGTAGGTACTATTATTATTCCCATCTTACAGATAAAGAAACTGAAGCATACAAAGGTGTAAGTAACTTGACCAGAATAAAGCAGCTAGTATCTGAGGTGGCATTTGAATTCTGGTTTTCCTGACTCTAGGCCTCTACCCAGCTGTGACACGTAGGTGCTGCTTCCACAGGTGTTCATCACCATCATGGAGGGTGTCCAGAATTAAGTTGAAATTTAAGACAGATTTCCCATAGACGTTTGTTTGTTGATGATACAGTGTTTACTGAAATGTCTCCTTCTGAAGGAATCTGGCAACCAGTCACACTCAAAAGAGTTTGAACTCAGTAGCCCTGCAGGTCTGTGTGAACCCACAGAGACTTCAGGGCACTGAGGAGACCTAGGCCACAGGTTACACAGTTTTATTCATTTTAGCAGTTGCCTGAGAGTTTCAGAGTGTGTGTGTGTGTGTGTGTGTGTGTGTGTGTGTGTGTGTGTGTGTGTGTGTGTGTGTGTGTGTGTGTGTGAGAGAGAGAGAGAGAGAGACCTAAAGGAATGTTCTCTATTTCTTTATTCTACACTAAATTTTCTCTCAGTATTTTCTATAAACTGAGATTTTACATTTAGCTCTGATAAATTCTGTCAGGTTTAGAAAGCTTTTTATATGGCATCCCACTCATGCCTTCTAACATTTGCCAGAGAGATGAATTTTAAAGTTGCCAGGAAAATGTTTGCTGGAGGGAAGGGAATCCTGACTGTGTATTTGCCTTTGTTCAGCATTTTTCAAAGAACCATATTCAAATGAATGGAAAAGTAATCAATTCTTTGGATACTGATTGCATGGAAATAAAAATGCTTAGAAGACTCAGATTTTTAAAATAAGTATTTTCTTTGAAGCAGCACTAAATATAAAAATAGTGTGCCCATTTTTTATTTTTTCTAATGTTTTTTTATTCTAATGATTATCATTATTTTTTCTAATGATTTTTTTATTCTAATGATTATCAAAACTATTACTTAATTCTAAAGAGAGATAGGAACATTTTTGCTAAATTCAAAATCTACATGAACCTATGCTGTCAACCATCAAAAAAGACAGTTTAAAAATATAATCTTTTCACTTGAGAATTCAAAAGAATACTATAAAATAGAAAAAAAATGTATTTCTAGAACACTTCTGAATTACAGACAAAGACTTTATAAGAGAGCATAATTTGTGGTCTCCCAATACATTCAGTGGATTTCTCTTATGAGAGGATATGGATGAAAAGCACAGAACCTGAATAATGCGGCATGGAGGGGTAGTGATCTGCATTTTTGGGAGAAATATCCATATTGATAAGAACACAAAACCACTGATGTAAGAAAAGATTATGACTGGTTTTTTTGCTTCAGCACAAAAATTTAGTCAATTGTTTGAAAGTTATCAGTCTTTATTTTCTAATATGAGAAACGAGATTGAAATACTTTTAAATTTGTCAATTCCCCACCCATCTTCAATTAAAAGTTATTTTCAGATTATGTAGGAGACCTTCCTCATTCGACAAATGAAAATGAAATGGCTTATACTAAAATGAGAAGAACGTGAATGTGCACAAAAGTGTCCATGCACAAACTTTGAGCCATTTACAACCTTACCAAGCAAGTAGGAAAAATTTACCACACTGTACTCTCTCAAATTTTATTAACACTGCCTTGTCCCTGCAATTATACAAGCTATAAATGAAGTCAGTCTACTTGGCATCTTTATTACTCACCTGGTTTAAACTCCTACCCTGAGCAGATGGCTCCTTGTGCTTCATTTATGAATAGTATGAACTTTTCTTTTTTTTTATTTTTTTAAATTTTTTTTATTTAAATTAAATTTTATTATTGTTTGCATTATTCATTTCCACAAGATTTTGATTTACATATTTTCTCCCCCTCTTTCCCCCACCCACCGCCCCAAAACAG
>CM053586.1:294303274-294323419 GCA_028646515.1 Pseudochirops corinnae | reverse complement strand
GTAGCCGAGCTGACTTTAGTGGGAAGTAACCTTGTGTGCGTGTTGGAGTTGTAGGTTTGCTTTAGAGTCCTATTTTATGGGTATTTTGGGTTGGCTATGTGAGAGCTGCGATGTGTTGCTGCTGCTACGCTGCCATCTTGGCTCCGCCCCCCCGAATAGTATGTACTTCTCAATCTTACCTCTGCTTTGTTTTCACTTCATAAACACAACCCCATGTGGAGTTCACCTTACATCAAACGATGGCTTTATAACTAAAATGAAACCCTTTTCTTAAGATGCATGCAGTCTGTATTCTTTGTCAACCAGTCAAAAAATTTTATTAAGTACTTATTACCTGCCAAGAACTGTTCTAAGCACCAGGGATGCCAAAAAAGCCACAAACACAGTCCTTGCCATCTATGAATTTGTATTCTAATGGAGAAGATAATATGTAAATAACTGCATACCAGATTTTGAAAAGATTAGGACAGCATTCATTATTCTGTCTTCTGTGACTACCTTGGTAAACTTGGAAAAGGGATCTCAACATAAATGGCTGCTGGCCCAGGGGAAATAGATGTTTAACCTATCAAATAGCCCTTACTTTGCAATGTGCTGAATGAGCAGAAAATAGGGTAAGCAAAGAGTCAGAAAAGAAAAACACTTTGAATATTAACAGATGAAGCAAAGATGTAATTTTTTCCAAAAGTTTATGAGGACATCATCTATGTTCATGTGGATTTTGAAATGCTAAACATATGGTGGAGTCGAGCTGTCAAGGTTAGTTCATTAAATTCTATTTGGAGGTCAGTAACGTGAATCCATTTAATAAATGAGTTATTCGTTTCAATTTCATATTCAAACTCTAGAAATAAAGGAAATTTTTGGATGATTTCTGTACAAATAGAAAGACTAATAATCTTCATTCAAAGAAGATAGCTGAAGAATACAGATCTAGAATTTTTCTCACCTCGGTACCCCCTCCACGTGTACAGGTTATAATCTGTCCATGTCTTGTGATTAAATGGCTGAATTCAAAGAATAGTTATGAAAGATACCATGTCAGCATTTGTGGAGGTCACCAGTAGAAACCCTTCGGGATTTGTAATTGACCCTGTGTCTCTTAACATTTTTACTCATGGTTTGGATAAGGGCATAATGGCACACTTATCAGACTCATAGATGACACAAAGATGAGAGGGATCACCATCACATGGTTAACAGAATCAGATTTTTAAAGATCTCTATTGGTGATTTAGTGAGCTGAATCTATTAAGATAAAATTCAATATGGATAAATGTAAAGTCTTAAACCTAGTTTCCAAAGAGGGAGGGAGGTAATTTCACCTGTACAAGATAAGGAGCCATAAACAATTTGTTGTTGTTGTTTGGGGAGTTTTTTGTTTTGTTTTTTGAAAAAAGATTTGGGAGTTTTAGTGGACTGAAAACTCAATAAGAGTCAATAGTATGATATGATAGCAAAAAAAACCCCACTCCTAATATAATCCTGGGCTGCATTAAGAGAAATGCAGCTTCCGGAACAGAGATTTAATAGGCCCATTCTACTCCATCTCTCTTAGTGTACTGTTCTATGTGACAGTTTGAGGACACTGAAAAGGTGGAGAGTGTCCATTGATGAGCAACCAGAATGGTAAATGGTCTTGAGAGTATGTCACATAAGGATAAGTTGAAAGAACTGGCATATTTAGACTAGACAATAGAAGACTCAGGGGAATATGAGAGTTGTCTTCAAGTATCTGAAAGCTGTCGTGTTTTGTTTAGTTATACCCCAAAAGGAAAACCAGGAGTAATGGACAGAAGTTGTAAAGAGGAAAAGTTAGGCTAGATGTAATGAAAAAAAGATCTTCCTACCAATTAGCATAGTTTCAAAAGTAAAATAGGCTGTGTTGAGAGGGGGTTTAGAGGTTTTCAAGCAGGGGATGGAAGACTCCAATGACCAAACACCTTAAACTGGGGCTTTACAACCCTTTAAACTGGGGCTTGATAGCCCCAAAGCTAAATCAGGGATGATGGTAGAAAGGATATAAATAAGGATGTCACCAGGGAAACAAGCATAATAATCTTATAAAATTAATCTCATAGAATAAGATGAAATCCAGTAGGAATAAATATAAAGTCCTACACTCAAAATAATCAAAAGCATCTGTACAAAATGGTAGAGGAAAGAGAAAAGAGTATACTATCATGCTGAGGGAGGATACTCCTAGGAATTGACATATGGTTATATCAAGCATTCATGGAGACTTCAAGTTCCATCAGAGCAACTCATTCAAATCTGTCAGAACCACCTTGGAATTGGAGGTTGCTCTAGGTGTTTTATATGGCATAGAGGATTTCTGTTCAATTAATTCTGACTGTTTTTCTACCCCTCAAGTCAAAGGCAGGGAGACCCCCATCATTTAGGAAACTGGAACATATCTAGCCTAGAATAGATGATTTCAGATACAAGGGAATCCAGAAATTGCACACAAAGCAAAGAGAAGGGGTTGTGGTTAAGGCATAAGCAGTTTGTTGTACTGAGAAAGACTAGGTTTGAAAAAAAGAAAAAAACAACAACAGGCATTTTCTGAATCCCAAAGTCTATTCTCCAATAATCTATTTCAATGGAAAACATATATAACTTAGTACACTTGAATAGGCAGGTCCTCTTCACCAGTAAGATGAAGTCACGAAAGGTATACATAGGCCCTTCAAAGTTAAACTTAAAACAACAAAATGACATGTCGGGGAGCAAGTCTTACAAAGAATTAGCAAAATGCTCATTCAAACATTGTTTTGATGATGGTATTCTATAACAACGTCCCTTAATTGGTTGCAGGGACTTAAGAGAGGGATAGATGTTTGTTTGTTTTTTCACTGGAGAATTAAAATTCTCCTCAGGGAAAGTTATATTTTCCTCTCCACCTAAACACCCTTCCACAATACATTGGAAACAAGCGGAGAGACATTATGACGTGGCTTCTGATTTCATTCATAACGCCTCCCAGAGGAGGGTACCCCATCACTGACACATCGAACCTTCAGCCTTGGTCAGCTGCATTCCTCAACGTTAGAACTTTTACCACACCCTGAATTGAAGCCCATTTGTGACTTTTGATCAAGACTGTTGGAAGAGTTGTGCAAATAATCAGACATGATTATATTGCAGCTGGTTTCCTGTGAATAGAATCTGACTCCAAAATATTCAATCCAATGCAATGCAATACATTTTCATCTAGTCCAAAGCATATAAAACAAAAGAGGCCCATCAGGTCAGGGCAGTCCTTTCTAGATGCTGAGGATGGGAGAGCAAGTAGTGGGGTGCAAGTGAAGAAAAATGCAGTATCATTAAGAGATTCTTATCACTGCCTTCATGATTTCACTCCCCTAAAACTTGTCATTAAATACCAATACTCTCCCAAAGACCAGTTAGATATTCAGACATACTTGTCACGGCCATCATGCATAAGCTCTAGGTAAAAAGCAATTTGCAGATAGCTTCCGTGTGTGTGTGTGTGTGTGTGTGTGTGTGTGCGCACATCTGCATGTGTATGTGTATTGGCCATGGTACAACTGAGAGCGAAGGGTTTGCTGAGAGGGATTTGACTTTTTTCCTTGGCCTTATAAGGTAGAATGAAGTAAGAACAATGGATGGAATTTGCCAATAGGCAAGCTGAAATTTAATGTGAGGAAGCTCTTCCTGAGGCTTGGAATTATCCCAAAGTGGAATGTGTCGCTGGTGGGTGGCCCCTCACTTAGTCTTCAAGCAAAGACTGATGACCACTTACCAGGTATGTTGTAGAAAGGATTCTTATTCAAGTACAGAGTAGACTGGATAACTTCTAAGGACCCTTTCAAATTGGCATTTCTATTGCTTTAGTAATAGTTGAACGCTTTTCTATACCATTCTCTTTTGTTTTTTCTCCAGCATCATTAACTGTTCCTTCTCTGTTTCCTTCACTGAGTACTTGACCCCCTCCCAACTCTCCATTCCCATGGCTTCACCTATGACATTTCTGCAGATGTCTCCCATCTCTTTAGCTTCAGCCTTCAATTCTCTTCTGAGTTGCAGATTTGCAATTCCAGCTGTCTTCATATCATCTCTGCTTGGATGATCCATTGGCATGACAACCTTAATATAACAAAATGAAATTATTAACTTTTGCAAATATATTATCTATTCCTCCTTCTGACTTCAATCTTTCTGACTGTAACAAGAGTGTTCATTAAAGTCTCCTATGTTTGCAAGCTTTGACTCTTCCCTCTGATTCATTTCTCAAATATGATCAGTTGCCAAATCTTGTCATTTGTCCTCTCTTCCCTGTTCCCATTGTCACTGCCTCAGTATGAACCCTCATTACCATCCCCTCTAGAGTAGTTCACCAGTCTCCTAACAGGTCTTCTTCCTATTCCATCTATCCTTCCTGTAATCTTTCAACCCAGGACCATAATAATGTGGTTTTTGCATAGATCTTATTGTTTCACCATAGTAGATCCAGCTAAACTGTATTTTTATCATTTATTCTCTAACATCTAGTTCATGGCAGCTATGACCCTTCCCATAAACATTTGTCTGCAATTTAGACTCTTCTTAACTGTAAGTGCCACACTTTCTTTATAAATGTAAATGTATTGCCATTGCTTTCTAGAAAATATAAACATGCATAAGTACATTAGCAATTGTCTGGTTGCCCATTACTTAGATGCAAAATATCCTATTATGTTAAGTACTGAGCAAAAATCCTCATTGAAAATTAGGGCTTATTGTTCCTGGAGTAACTTTAGAGTCAGAGACCGGAACGGGAGAATTAAAAATTAGATTAAAAAATTCAAGCTATAAACAAACTTAATGGCACCTTTGTTCTTTGTTTTTCCATGAGGTGCATTATGAATTAATGACCATCTTTACAAGGGATGAGAATCTGGGCAAGTTTTTTGGAGTATAGCCAAGGCCATAAGAGCAAGTCCCTCTATGAAAACAGAAACAATGCTAGCCATGGGATGAGTCAGACTTTTAGTCATTCTTTTCTTCTTTTTGTCCCTCCTTTACCCTCTAAACCAATTACAATACTCAAAGATATCAAAACATAGATTTGAGAGTGGAAGTAACATGTAATACATTGTTTCCCAACCAATCATTGCTCTAGAATCCCTCAGAAGTGACTAACATACTTCAGAGGTGAAACTTTTCCTTTGTAAAATAAAGAAAGGTGGGAACCCATTATTATCTGCCTCCCATTCTCACTTCCACACCACCACAAGGGACTGATAATAAACTTGCATCACTCAAATAGCTAAGGGAGATTTGCCTGGAGATGCAGACCCCAAAAATTGTAGTATCCCCTCCCATTAGGTCTTCTGAGGCCTTTGTCAGAAATAAAAAAATATTCTGAGGGTGGAGCCAAGATGGCAGAAAGAAGCCAGGAAGTTGCCTGAGCTCTCACCAGTTTCCCTCAGAAATAACATTAAATCAAGCTTGTAAACAAATTCTGGAGTGACAGAAACCACAAAAAAATGGAGTGAAACAATTTTTCCAACTTAAGGTAACTTAGAAGACTTCAAGAAAAGTCTGTCTCGTTTGAGTAAGAGGGGAGCACAGCCCAGTGCAGACAGTATCCAGGCAAGCTAGCAAGAGGTTCTTAGCCACAGAACAGATCAGCAACGAAGGCCCCTCAGTACTGGCTCAGCAGACCACCTGTGAGGCGTCCAGCCCCATTGCAGAAGGCAAGTTGTAAGCCCCAGAACCCTAGCACAACAGATGTGACTAGACTTACATAACTTGTATCTCTTTTCCCAAAGCTGGACTTTGATGTGATGATATTAAAAAAAAAAATGAGTGAAAAAAAAGATTGTACTGGGAGAAGAGGAAAGGGAGAGACAGACTAGGGTAAAATACATCACATGAAGAGGCACAAAAGACCTATTACAGCATAAGGAAAGAAGGGAAGTGGTGAGCATTATTTGAACCTTACTCTCATCAGATTTGACTCAAAGAGGAAATAACATACACAATAAGTGGAGAATAGAAATTTTTCTTACTCTATAGAGAAGAAAGAGGGGAAAGGGAAAGGAAAGGGAGGGAGCTGATAGAAGGGAAGGCAGACTTAGGGAGGTGGTGGTCAGAAGTAAAACTGCTAAGAATGGATAGAGCAAAAGGAGAAAGAAAAGTATAAATGGAGGGGAAATAGGATGGATGGAAATACACAGTTAGTAATAATGACTGAATGTGATTAGGTTGGACTCTCCCATAAAATGAAAGTAGATAGCAGACTGGATTAAAAACTAGAATCCTACAATATGTTGTTTACGAGAAACACATTTGAAGCAGAGAGATACACACACACAGAGTAAAGGTAAAAAACTGGAGCACAACATATTATGCTTCAGCTGAAGTAAAAAAGAAAAGCAAGGATAGCATCTCTGATCTCAAAAATAGCAAAAGCAAAATTAGATCCAATTAAAAGAGTTAAGGAAGAAAACTACATCTTGCTAAAAGGTACCATAGACAATGAAGTGATATCAATATTAAACGTATATGTGCCAAGTGGCATAGCATCCAAATTCTTAGAAGAGATATTAAATGAGTTATGAGAAGAAAAAGACAGCAAAACTATACTAGTGGGGGACTTCAACCTCCCCCTCTCAGAACTAGATAAATCTAACCTCAAAATAGACAAGAAAGATGTTAAGGATCAACCAAACTGTTCATACCCTTTGACCCAGAAATACCCCTTCTAGGTCTGTATCTCAGAGATCATAAAAAAATGGAAAAGGTCTTACATATGAAAAAATATTTATAGTATCCCTTTTCATGGTGATAAAATATTGAAAATTGGGAGGATGCCCATCAATTGGGAAATGACTGAACAAGGTGTGGCATATGAATGCAATGGAGTACTATTGTGCAATAAAAAATGATCAACAGACAGATTTCAGAAAATCCTGGAAAGACTTGTGCAAACTGATGCAAAGTGAAATGAGCAGAACCAGGTAAACATTGTACACTGTATCATCAATATTGTGTGATGATCAGCTATGAATGACTCAGTTCTTCTCAGCAACATCATGATCCAAGACAAGATTCATGAAGGAAAATGCTATCTGTATCCAAATAAAAAACTGATGGACTCTGAATGCAAACTGAAGCATAGTTTTTCACTTACTTTATTCTTTCTTGTGTTTTTTTTTTCTTTTGATCTGTTTCTCCTTTCACAACTGTGACTAATATGGAATTGTTTTTTACATGATAGCACATATATGAGCTATATCAAACTGCCTGACATTTTCAGAAAAACAGAGGGGAGGGGAGGAGGGAGAAAAGTTTGGAACTCAAAATCTTATAAAAATGAATGCAAAAAAAAAATTCTTGACATGTAACTGGGGGAAAAATAAATGCTATTAATTTTTTTAAAAAAAGAAAAATAAATGTTCTATTGAAAATGAAAATTCAAAAACAGAAATAAAAATGTTCTTTAATAAATCATTCAGATACATAAGTTTATACGCTCTTTCTCTTTTCCTTTTTCTAGTGTGGACACTGATTCACTATGAAATCACTCCTTTAATTAAGAGGCAGTTGTCACCAAATGTTAGATTAAAATAGACAAAAAGAATTTGTCTTTATAATTTCTCTTTTCCATTAAAAAAATATCTTATGGCCTTGAAAAAGTAGCACCACTTCAGGCAGTCTTGTATTCATGTATTTTCAATTCTTCCCAGATACCAGATCAGACTCTTTTGCCAGGAATTCAAGACCTTTCACAAGCTCCAACTAAATTTTTCTGATTTTTCTGATCTTTCAGTCCCCATAATATCCCATGTATACTTCTGCCTCCATTCAATCCATTTTCTGTATTTGGAATGTCTTCCCCCCTCTCTTCATCTACTGAATTTCTACCAAGTCCATGAGAATCAGAGGTGAGTTCCACGGGGAGAAGGGAAAAAGTCTTAATTAAGTACCTACTATATGCCAGACATGTTGCTAGTCACTTTTATAAACTATCCCATTTGATCCTCACAATAGCCTTGTGAGGGAGCTATTACCATTGTCATTATCATAACCACCATTTTACAACTGAGAAAACTAAGACAGAGGTTAAATGACTTCCCTAGGGTCACACAGCTGGCAAGAGTCTGAGGTCCACTTTGAATTCAGGTCCTCCTTACTTTAGGGCTGGCACTCTATCCACTGTGCCATCTAGCTGCCCCAAAGGGGAATTTAGACTCACCAAAAGTTACACAGTTATAAGCAAGCATGGATTAGAATCCAAGCTTCCTAATTTAGGGGCTGTTATTCTTTCCACTACATCATTCTGATTATCTAGCATGCATTTTATTCAGTGAGTATTTCCCAAATTTAAAAGGCTATTATGCACAGGATCTTAATATGAAGGTTTGTTAGTACAGCTGCTGTCAGTTACTGTTACTATGAACCACCACATATTGATGGAAAATATTGTCATTTCTTATCCTTTAATGGGAAAGAGTAATTATTGAAGAACTGGTGTTCAAGTTCCAGTAATCATGATGTCTTTTTTTTTTTTTACCAGAATTGCCAGATGTGTTTTCTAGACCAACTGACAACCCTAGCCTGGCTACCAGATGGGAGTTATTGTCCTACCCAACAAACCTGTTTGGTCTGGCAAAGCCTCACTCATTCAGTTATCCTGGGGGCTGTTGATTTTGATCTAAGGTCCTTACTACTCCCCTCCCTTGTCACAAAGAATACTGATAAAAGTGGATAAAAATATTTGAGTTTGGAAATCGTTGGGTTTTAACACTTACAGTAATTTTCAATGTTATGTTATTTGAAACTATAAGATCAGGGAATCTTAAATATGTAAATTTTTCAATATTATCTCATTTTTCCTATTTTACACAGTAGAAAATGGAATTGAATCAGTCACATCACTTACACAGTCATACAGAAACAGAATATGTCAAGTAAAACTTTCAATATGAAACCTTTCCTGATTCCCATCCCCCCAAACTGCTAATGCCCTCACCTCCATCCCTAAGCTATCTCTGCAAATTTATTCCATATATACTTATATTTGTACATATTGCCTTCCCCCCTAGAATATCAGTTCTTGAAGGCAGGGACTGTTTCATGTTGATCTTTATATATCTAGCACAATGCATAATAAATGTTCAATAAATATTTCTTAGTGAGTACTTGTTAGAATAGGATTGGATCTTTATCACTTTCAAATTTTAGTATAATTATTTTTAAGTGAAAGTAAAATTATAGTGGTCATGTGAAAAGGAGAGCAGGTGAACTTAAGCAGGAAGAAAAAATGAGATGTAAAAAGGTAAGAGGAAAACAAAGTGAAAAGTATAAAGCAAGAGAAGAGAGAGAGAGAGAGAGAGAGAGAGAGAGAGAGAGAGAGAGAGAGAGAGTGAAACCTGAAGAGTCAGGCTCTCAAAACATTATCCATGCTTAGCTACAGGAGAGTTACATACTTGACTTAACATTATATAGGAAAGCACTGGGTAGCTAGATAGTACAGTAGAAAGAGTACCTGACCTAGAGTCAGGAGAACTTGAGTTCACATCTGACCTTACTCACTGTGTGATACCCTAGGCAAATCACTTAACCTTGTTTGCCTCAGTTTCTTCATCTGCAAAATGAGCTGAAGAAGAAATTGGCAAACGACTCCAATACTTGCTAAGAAGTACTCAAATGAAGTCATAAAGAGTTGGATACAAGCGAACAAAAAAAAGAACATTATCATGCCTTCCAATGCCAGCTTCATTGATGCCCAAAACCAATTATGCTCATTCCACTGTCTAATTTCATGAATATTGTTCACGGAGTTTGAGTGGATAGTCTGAAGTCTGTCACACAGGTAGTAAATAAATCAGCCAAGAAATTCAAACCCAGACCCTTTGATTCCTAACCAAATGCTCTATCTGTTGAGTCTTAGATACAGAGGATAATGGGAGGGAAAAATATAGGGAAGTCGATTGGATTTTAAGGTATTCTTCTACAAAGTTCATAAGAAGAGTATTAAAGTATTTAATCTCCCAGGACTGGGGAAGATGTATGGAGTCCTCTGTATAGTTCTTATAAGCTTGAGGTAAGTTTTCTTTGTTAAGGAGTCAATTTTAATCACAAAAGTAACGAACTAGCAGTTTATCATTGAGTCCTATACTTTGCTTCTTTAAGATAGAAGTAGAAAAATATGGTTATTTTCAGAACTCAAGAAATGAAAGGGGTCAAAGGTTTGTAGGTATCCCTGAAGCCTCATGCTGGTATTTCATGAACGCTTTTCTTTGAGAAGAGAGTTGGAAGGCTTCTTGGCTACCCTCCAACTTTAGGTTCTATAATTCTGTGATTTTTTTTTCCCCTGACAGATTTCAGGGGCTCTTCTGGTTGCATATGGCTAAAAGTTACCTTTCTGATTTTCTGACATTCTGCTAAGCAATTCTGTTTTTCATCAGCCTGATACTATTCCTGAAAATTAAACCTTGGCTCCTTACTCATCCTTCCTTGTTAAAAAGAGCAAGGCTCACTGACGTTTTTCAACAACTCTCTCTGGCTTATGAAAATACTAACTAATGGTAGCTATAACAACAGACTGCCAAGTTCACACATCAAAATCTTGCCTATGCTAGCACTTACATTCGAAGTTTAGATGTAGCTGTGATATGATGATGCAGCTTGCACATAAAACATAGTGGTTTAGAGCTGTTATTGGCCAATGGTACAGTCCAAAGATTTGCCTACTTTTAAGTAATCCAGCTTTCTTTAACAAGAGAGAATAGCAGGGTGGCTAGGTGGCACAGTGATTAGAGCACTGGCCCTGGAGTGAGGAGGACCTGAGTTCAGATCTGACCTCAGACACTTGATACACACAAAAAAACTAGCCGTGTGACCTTGAGCAAGTCAGTAACCTCAACTGCCCTGGCTTCTACCTCCAAAAAGCAAAAAAAAAGAAAAAGAGAAAAAGAGAGAGAGTACAAAAAAAAATCCACCCTTATTTCTGGTAAAATTTGTCTAAGCATTCCATAAACTCAGAGATATTTAAATATAATTTTAAAAAAATTATTGGTCTGATTATGTTGTTTCATTGTTTTAGAGAATCCCTAATGGGGAAATTCTCTCCACTCTACAAGATCATAACCTTATCTGTAGTTTATAACCTTTGAGGATTGCCTGGAACCCTGAGAGATTAAGTATTTTGACTATTGGGAATGAAGGAGAAAGGAGAGCCTTTATTATTTCACTATGCTAAATACTCTACAAATATTATCACATTTGATCCTTACAGCAACCATGGGGGGCACGCTGTATTATAATCCCCTGTTTTATACTGGAAGACACTGACTTGGCCAGGGTCACACAGCTAGGAAACATCTGAGGTCATACTTGAACTTGGGTCTTCCAACTCCAAGCCCCACCCACCCATGCCCCTAGTACATATTGAGGATGATGACCCTCTTCCATGCCATGCTTCCACTCTCATTTTCGGAGAAAAGTACTAATTTTACACATAATAATTTTAAGAGAGGTCTTGCCCCTATTAAGAACAAAACATGTCCAATGAAGGTGGTTTAAAATTCTAAATATCATTTTATTACTCTTAGTTTTCTAATATTTTTTTTTCAGTGCAATTCTTAAAGAATTTCACCTCTCCCACTATTTAGACCTTTCCATTTAGCCTTTCTAGTTTTACCAATAGTTTAATTTCTATTTTTTGTTTAAAGAAGTCTGGATCCCAGTTAATCAAGAAATTCTAACTTTCATTTGATAACATTATTTGTCATTATCCCCCAAACACAACTTGAGTTTTCTCAGGTTTGTGAGAACCCACATTCACCTGGAATACTCTTTACTTATCCAAAAATCCCCCAAGCTACAATTCAATTTCTCCCCCATAAACCTTCCCTTGATGCTCATCACCACCTAAAACCCTGACCTAAGGTGATGATTCTTCTGTGTTCCTACCAGATTATCTGCATTATTTATCAGACAAGAGAGGCTGTATACCACACTAGATACAGAACCAGAAAGACCTGAGTTCAAGTCCAGTCTTTGATACATACTGACTGTGTGATCCTAAGCAAACAATTTAACTTCTTAGTGGTCTAGGTGATTCTCTAAGACTATAAGTTTCAAAAAGGTACTACCTGAATTTAGAGAATGAATTTCCACATCTTGGAGCTTCCCATATTATTGAAATCATAGGTCCAGTTCCTATTCTCTGCTCCTTAAATAATTCATCTTACAGGACCTTGTGACTTTTCTGTCCTGAACTGCTTCAAGATAGAAAAGTCACAAGGTCCTATAAGATGAATTATTTGTTATTTACTTTTTCTCTATTCATATCTAATCTCCCTAACTAGAGAGTAAAGTCCTTGAGGACATATTTGAGAATTACTTGAATGAATTTTTCCTGCTTCCTCAGCCATGGAACCTTTATCTTAACAAGGTAACCATTCTAAATGATCACAGCAATTAATTCCTGGCCTTGAAGCAACTGAAGTCAACTAAACTAACCAGAACCGACAGCAATGATGGATTGGGAAATGGTGTGATTTGGTATGCAGCTGGGTGGCGTAGTGGAGAGCACATCAAGCCTGGAGTCAGGAAGACTCCTCTTTCTGAGTTCAAATCTGAACTCAGGTTCTTACTAGCTATGTGACCCTGTGCAAGTCACTTAATTCTTTCTGTCTCAGTTTCCTCATCTGTAAAATAGGCTGGAGAAGGACACGGCAAACCACTCCAGTATCTTTACCAAGAAAATCCCAGACGGGGCCATAAGGAGTAAAACATGACTGAAAAATGACTGAAAATGAACATACATGTAATTTGGTAGAAAGAGAACTGGCCATGGATCCTGATGCTTACTACGAGTATGACTCTGGGTAACTTCCCAGGGACCCCAACCTTCTCACCTATGGGGAATAAGGGGGTGGACTAAACAGCTTTAGAAGTCTCTATTTATCCTATCCATCGCTTGCTTGTATATATTTGTTTGTATGTTTTCTCCCCCATTATATTGTAAACTCACTGAGGGCAGGGACTGTCTTTTGCCTCTTTTTGGTATCCCCCAGTGCTTAGCACAGTGACCAGCATTTAATGAATGTTGATTGATTGACTGATAAATTTCCACAGCTAGTTCTAATAACCTATAATTTTCATTGTTCATGCTCTTGCCCTTCTTGAAAATCGCAGCAGTTGTCCTTCTCTAATCCTGTCATACACCCCAATTCTACATAATTCTACACAATCTTTAAAAGATCACAGCTCGCCAGTAGCGTCAATCAGTTCTAGTTCTGTAGAATATACTCTAGATGTATCTACACAATATAGGGAAGTGTTCTCTTACTATCTTTCTACATATTTGAGACATCAACTCCCTATTGGTCCAAGGTCATTCTCCTTGGCAGAAAAAATTGAAACAAAATAAAACTCATGCAGTTCTACATTCCTTTATTTAAGTAAAATAAACTTGGGAAGGAAAAATCAAATCCCTCAGCAGACCTTCACATAGGTAGAAGGCACAAGGCTTCAGATGTGCATGATAAATTACAAGACAAAAATAAAGCATGATGAGAAATAGAAGTACCTTGAGATGGTTCTGAAAAACAAGAGAGCCACCAAAAAGTGTTATAGCCTTTTTTGGCACTCTACCATTGGATGGCAGAGTTCTTAAAAACAAATTGTGTGCAATAGGAAGAGGAGAAGCTAGCATAAATGAAAGCATGAGACACGTGGACATGATTAGATCAAACATGTGCAAAAATATTACAAAGTACCTTGGGTACAGCACCAGCTGTTACTCATTTCTGAAAGCTAAAGGATCTGTCCAAACAATAAAAACTTTTATGAGTCTATTTTTCATTAAACTTTTACAAGTCATTTTCATCGATGGCTTTTTTATTATATAAACTGAAGTCAATTCACCCTGTTCTCTTCATCCAGGATACACCTTTCATGCCTAGTAGGATAATAATAAATTGGATCATACTAAATCTTTGTGAGATATACTGTGAACATACTTCTCAATAGTCTTCACATGAGAATAAGCTAAACATATATGCTATGAAAACATACATGAACTCAGAGAAAACAAGAGTGAGAAAAGGGTAAATGTATGAGTACTAATACCCATTCAGAAGAAATCTGCATCAAATCTGAGCATCAAAATAGCTTATTGAGCCACAGCCTTCTTCTGATTACTCATCTGCACTTTACTGAAACTGATGATGTGTGGCTGGCTGGCTTCTGGGTAGCCTCTCACCACTGTTGTTTACTATGTACTCAAGGAATGCAAACTAATTTTAACATGTGCCCGAGTAAAATTTGATTAGGAAAGTAAATTTGCTACCAAATATAGTCATCTGATACATTTAAGAGACAAACATAAAAGCTTTGCAGAATACCCAGTCTGATTATCGGCACCACTGCTTTCCACCATGAGAACGGATAACTAAAGACCTCTCTCTATTATGATACTTGTGTTCCTTCCCTTTTTCCCCAGAGGGGACACAATTAAAGCAGTGTTAAGACACTTTGTAGTGTTGCTTGAGTTTAAGAAAAAAATAGATTACAAAAAGCTTAGTTGAGCTAAATCTAGTTCCATATTTAAAAAGAAAGTTGCTGTTATGTCTTCAGTTTGGGAGAGCTGCTCCAAATTCTGGGAACATTTCATGACAAAGATGAGTCTATGGCTACAGGAATTGCCCTTCTAGCATATTAGAGCTCCCCACATAGTGTCCTATATATAGCAGACATTCACATATTTGTCGAAAGTGATTTTTGAACTCCAACTGCTGTCCTTTCAAGGTCATTGTGTGTCATTTTCAAACCATGGGTTACAAAATAGGCAAAAGGGAGCAGGAACAGGAGCTGGAGTTAGGCTAGTGTGTATGATGATAGGTTGAAAGACATCATGAATAAACATTGCACAAAAGTGAGAGATGAAACTGGGGAATCACTGAACATGTTGTGGTATATAATCATGATAGAATACTACTGTGCTATAAGAAATGATGAGTTCAACTAAAAAAAAACATAGACTTGCACAAAATAATGAGGAGTAAAATGAGCAAAGCCAGGAGAACATTGTATACAATAACAGCAATATTGTTTTGAGAACAACTTCTAGTGACTAAGTCATTTTGGCTGTTAGAAATACTCAAATTAACTACAAAGAATCTATGAAGGAAGACACTATCTGCATCCAGAGAAAGAGCTGACAAATAGAGGTACAGAATGACTTTACATACATACATATATATGTGTACACACACACACACACACACACACATACACACACACATTTGTGTCTAATGGCAGCCATATCAAGGTGGGGGGAGAACAGGGAAGAAAAAAAGGGGAAAAAAAAAGAAAATTAGACGATAATTTTTATATTTAAAAGGAAGAGCAAGTTGTACATAATAGATTGACAGTTTCATCTGCAATCACCTTTTTTTCTATTCAACTGTTATGGAAATGCTTTTTATATGTTTTAAGTTCAGAATTTTTTTTAAAAAAGCAAGAGATCAGCTACTCCAGAGAAGAGGACATGAGGATCATCACTACCCAGGCTGAGCCAACATCATATCTGAGGGCTCTTAATAGTCCAGACAGATGAATCAATAAACATTTATCAAGCACTTCCAGGTAAGCGTTTAGGCTTAGCATCCAAAGCATTATTAGTTTAATTTAAATTAGTATAATTAGATTAAAATTAATTTAAACTAATCACTATGTAAAGGACTTGCTTGGCACAAGTGGACAAAGGTTAGCAAGTAGGTGCTGGGACCAGAAATAGGTAGGAATTTGCTCCTAGGTCCCTAGATGGTCAGAGCACTTTGCTGTAGCAGTCAGGTTAGACTTACCTAACATTGACAGCCTTATCTAAGGCAAAAATCTGATCACTATTTGGGATTTTCCCCTTCATTTCAAAAGCTATTCCTGGTAATAGGTAGGGAGATAGTAAGAGAAAATTGAGGTACTCTTATGAGTTCATTTCACCAGGCCCAGATGAAACACATCCCAAGATCCCAAAAGAAATAGACAATGTGATTGCTGAATTCTTGTCAGTGATCCTTGAGGCATTCTAGAAAACAGAAGTGAATAGTTCTAGCAAAAGGGTAATATCTTGCATTTTAAAAAGGGAATAATGACCTCAGTGGGTCCAATATGATCTCAGCAAAATGCAAGCTCCAGGAATTTCTAGTTGAATACAGGCTGAATTAAGTTCAGGAAAGCCCTTTACCAGATTAGCCACAGGAAAATACATTTTTCAGCCATGACAACTATAAAAGTTCTTTTGTTCGACAAATTCACAGATTCTTGAATTTGAAAGCTTTGCTCCAGCCCAAAGGAAAGCAAGTGACTACGTTCCTATGGCAACAAGACAGAAAGTAAAATTTTCTCCTGTGCCTTTTTGGCTCTAAGAGCTTTTGTCCCACTTCCAGACCTCCCTAAGGATATAGGTGGAACTCCTGGAGAAGAGTTCCTTTGAGTTTTACTAAGCAGTTACCAAGGCAACTGGAATTCCATATTATAACAAGCACAGGAGATCTGATCAGATAAAGAGACAAAGGACCATTCAATACACCTGACTCAGGACTAATGGCAAAATTTCCCCCCTTCTGAATAGTAAACCACATCACAAATTTTTTAAAAAGCTCATTATTTTTATTTCTAAAGTAATAAGCATGGTTTTATTATGTCTACTATGGCCTACATTGAATTATTTTTTAAACACCAAAAAAAAAAAAAAAGAAAGAAAGCCTTCACTACATAACTAGATGGTTGAGAAAAACAAATTTCCATTTTAGCCATATATAAGAGTGTCTGGATTTTGCATTTATAGTTATAAAAATTATTATATAAAAATATAAATATATTTATAAAATATTTCTGGATTTTAAGTTTATCACCTCATCAGGAGGTTTTCATTTTAATTATTTTGTATTCATGATTTATTATTGTGCTGGTGAGAGTTTCAAAGTCTTTCAAAATTAGTTTTTGTATGTAATGCTGTTGCCATCGTATTAATTTTTCTCCTAATTCAACTCACTTTGTTTTGCATCAGCTCATAGAGATTTTCCTAATTTCCTCTGAAGTTGTCCATTTCATCATTTCTTGTGACAAAATATCTCATTACATTTATATGCTACTTGCTTTTTTTTAATCCTTCCTCAATATGTGTGTGTAGTGTGTAAGTATATATAAATACATATAAGTGCATTGTGTTTATATCATTCATGGAAGAGCTGGGTCAAAATTACTACAGTTTGGGTCAAAAGGTAGGCCCAGTTTAATGGATAACTTTCTTCATATAGTTCCAAACGAAATTGAAATGAATTAAATGAAGATTCTGATTCCCCTAGGAAAGATAAGTAGAAACTAAGAAATGCGTACTGATCTGCATGGTAGAAAATTCAAATTGTTTTAACATTAAGGCTTTTTTCAAGCCATTCTCCTAAAATTTCAATGAATCAAAAAGGGCTTGACTAAGTGGTTCAAAGTGCATAATAATTGTTGTTGTGTATTCAGTACAACTCAACTGTCATTTATTGAGAACTTAGTATTCAAAGGACCATAGAATTACAAAGCAGTAAGGAAACCCAGGAAATATTAGGTGGCATCAATGCTTTCAAGTAGCTTATAGTTTCATTTGAGCCACAAAATGCCTGAAGACACAAGATGGTACAGGATCATTTATTTCAAAGAACCAAATTTCATTGATGTGGATATTCCTTTTACCAACACATTGTCTTCGATTACGTCATTCATACATTTGGGGCTAGGAGGGACCTTAAAGGTCTTCAAATTCAATTACTTTATTTTATGGCCACACAGCTAGTGCCAGAAGCAGAATGTAAAGTCAGGTCTTCCTGACTCTCAGCATGGCACTCTATCTTTGACAGTGTCTATAGGCAGAAATATCCCCACTCCATGGCCAGTCCCAAAACAAGCATTTCTGAACATGGTTACATGGATCCTCAAAACAGAAATACTAGGATCCTACTCAAAGTCTTTTCAATTTAGGAGGTGGTTTATGCTCAATTGAGATAGAGAAGAAGCCTCGGGTCACTTCCTTTCTACGATGTACCCTATCTGGTGAGGAATTGGCTTTAGGATTTTTTTCTTCTTTTGGAAAGAGGGTCTAGACTTGTGACTTGATCTATATGAGGAATTTACCATTGTGGAAACTTCCTCTACTGATCCAGACCAGCAATTGATCTATAACTTACACTTTTAAAAAGATGCCTGGGGCACTAAGAGCTTAAGTGAATTGGTGGCTTTTTATAGCTAGTGTTTCAGAGGCAGGCTTTGAAACCAGGCCCTCTTGACTACAAAGTTGACTCTCACATTATGCCACGTTGCCTCTCTGTATTTTGATTGAGAGATAATAATTATGTTTATGGATTGGGCAGATGTTCATTGTGGCATAAGCAGACTCTAACACATTACAAATAAGGGATTATAGAGGAAACTTATAAAGGATGTCAATGAAATGTATGGGGGGAAATGATGAGTCAATCACATAGCAAGGGTGAGAGTGAACTTAAGGATGCCCTGTATATTCCACTGGTAGAAATGTCTGGAGGAAGATCTTCCAGAAAATTGAATGAAGTTCCTAGGCCAGATCTATGGAATGACATGAACAAGAATTGTACAGAATGGGAAGATATAAATAAATTCTCATCTGCATTGTAGAAGGGATTATGATTATGATTAAGTTCTAGACTTAAGGGATAACAGCAAGTAACATAGTTTCAAAGAAAATGGATTCCTTGTGTAGTGACCTGTACACAAAGATAATAATTAGCATAATATAATGGTGTTTTCAGAAATATTGTCCATTTCATACATTTATGCTTAAATGAGAAACTAACTGATGGTTGCCATCAAAGGACTTTTAGATACATGAAACTTTATAGATTTCATATTGCCTTTTTTTCTGTTAAAATATAGGCTCTTCAAGAGCAGGAATTATGTCATTCTTTATAGTTGTATGCCCACAACCTAATACAGTGCCTGGCACATAGTAAGTAAGTGCTTAATAATGCTTGTTGATTGACCTTACTAGGAAAAAAAAAAAAAGAAATTTTAAAGCCCTGATCTGAATGCTAATGTCCTTTGGATGCCTTGGGAGGGAAAAATCTATTAACATAAATTTCATAAATAAGAAATGAGACTATAACAGGACAAGATAGTTCTTTGGGAAGAAAAAAGAAATGTTATTTTTATAATCTTTTCCACATAAGGCATTATAAGCAAACACATAAAAAGAGAGAAAACTAAAGATAATTAGAAAACAAATACAATATATGTAAATTCATTTGTAAATCAACACATCTGGCAAAAGGGGAGGAAATGCGTTTTTTCTCTTCTCCCTGGTATTTTTTCTCTACTCTTTAAAAGTTTCTAAATTATTCATCTGTTCTTTTTTTATATTCTTGTTCATTATAACTCTCTAGCTGACTTTTAAAAAAATTTCTAATCTTTTCATGCTATTTAAAAACTAATTTCTACCTTGCATCTTTTTTGAAATAAATAAAAAACCATGAAAATTACTGAATACTATGCTTTTTGTTTTTGTGTGGTCTTTAGACAATATAGAATTGTTATGCTGAAAACATATGCAAGCTTTTCAAAATTTAAATAAAAGATAAAACACTGAAAACTGGGCATAAACTTCACTGGGGAAAATTGTCTTGAAAAAGAAAAATATTTCTGAGGAAAGAGAGTGGTTAAAAATGGGAACTGAGTGCTCAGAACAACTGTGGAATTATTTTATGGAACAGTCTTCATCTGTTCATCACAGCCTTGACTAGCAAAGTGTTGTGAGCTTTTTATGGGCTCTATATGTCCAGTCAACCAGTAAATAAATGTATTAAGTTTAATATTCCAGGTACTGTGTTAGTGTTGGGATATATACCTGCCCTCAAGGAGATTACATTCTAATAGGGAGAATATCATATAAATAACAAGTTAAATATATGTTTATCAGAATAGATGGTATGTAATAGGGGAGGAGAAGGGAATAACAGCTGTGAAGAAATGGAAAAGGCCTCCTATGGAAAGTCTTTTAGAGAGAAATGAATTGGTGTAGCATGGTCATACCTTAATCCTTGATTTTCTAAGATTCCTCATTTTTTGTTTGTTTGTTTTGGCACCACACACTAAAAGGGG
>CM053586.1:294290404-294302774 GCA_028646515.1 Pseudochirops corinnae | reverse complement strand
TGTGTCCATCCTACAGTGTTCATGGACTTTCAGCTATCATACAGGGCAGTCAGTCCACTGGCTCTGGAGTTAAGGCACAAGTGTTCAAATTTTGGTTCGACCTCTTATTCTTTAGATGAATGTAGGTGATCAGTCAAACTTCCTTTACTCTAGTGCCTTTCCTCTGCTGATTAATTCCAATTTATCCTAAATAATCAGTTCTGTTATAATTTGAATTATGTATTCTTAGAAATCCCCAAGCTAGGCAAAATTCCAATATTAAAACCACAGAGCTTACAGGGAAAATGAGTTTGGGTCCACAACACTCAAAAACTTGATCAATATCATTTTTAAAAATATAAGAACCTAATAAAAATAGTGGCAGAGTTTTATACAATGCTAAATATTTAATAAATACATCAATACTACAATAAGTAGTGGTGGTATCAAAGGCCTCAGGCTGTTGCTCAGTCTGTGTCCTCATTCCCACAAAGTTAATGGCTTTAAGGCAGCCTCTATGGGCCACAGCTTCCAGAAGCCGGAGTCACAGGCAGAAGGGGAGGGAGGGAGAGAGAGAACCATGAGGGCACAAAAAGCCTTCCTCCAACCAAAGTTCTTACTGCACGAGAAGATTTACAATAAATACAGCACTTTAAAAACCTTGAAAAAGACTTAAAGTCTTTTTGGGCAAGTTGAACCCTATTTCCCCTTAGTTCCTCACCTATAAAACGAACTGGAAAAGGAAATAGCAAAACATCCTAGTATCTTTGCCAAGAAAACCCCAAATGGGGTCACAAAGAGTTGGACATGACTAAAACAGCTGAATAACGAAACATTTACACTAATGCCTTACAAATGTTTTAAAAATATTGTCTAATTTTACTCTCACATAGGAGGTAGGTGTCATTATTATTTTGCCGATGATGAATCTGAAGCAGATAAGAGTTGAGTGATTTGCCCAGGGTTCCATAGTTAATGTGTGTTTGGGGTTGGGTTTGAACTTGGCTCTATTGTAACTCTAAGTCTAATGCTCTATTCACTGCATTATCCAGCTACCTCAATGTCATTTGGCAGGGTATAAAATTGTTTAGAAAAGTAAATTACAAATGCCTAAGGAATACATAGACTTTTGTATGACTGAGTTATTGTGAAGGGATGTTATCCAGCATAACCAGCACAACACATGTGAGGAACTGAGGTAGAAGGTTGGAGGTGTATGGGTATATCAAATGGAAAGTTTTATTTATGCTCAAATTGTCGCCTAATATAGCAATCCCACTGGAACAAATTTGTGTTTTCAAAACAAGCATTATTGTAGAACTGACTATATATAACTCTTCTCCACGTAATTGTTTGCATGTTGTCTCCTTCCTTGGACTGTGAGCTTCTTAAGAGAAGATCCTGAGAGAAGGGGCTTAGCACAGTGCCTAGCAAATAGTAGGCATTAATACATAGTTACTGACTGCTGAATCTACAAACACTTAATAAGTACTTATGTGTTAGACATTGGGCTGATTGCTAAAGATATAATTTTTTAAAAAGGAAGAGAGAGATAAGAGTCCTTTCCTTCCAAAAGTTCACATTCTAATAGGAGGGGTAAAACATGTACATATATAGGTAAAGATAAGTGTAGGCCTCAGTTTCCTCTATAAAATTAGGGGGTTAGACTGGATGGCCCCAAAGACCCCTTTCAGATTTTATTCTATGTTGCTGTGACCAAATTTCATAGACAAGTTATGATATGTAGCAGTGGAGAGAGCCCCTCATAACATTGAAATCAGAGAACATTCAAAGTGCATACAAAAGTCTATGTATTCCGTAGGCATCTGTAATTTACTTTCCTGAACAATTTTATACCCTGTCGAATTACAGTGAGGTAGCCAGATGATGCAGTAAATAGAGCATTAGACCTCGAGTTACGATAGAGCCAATTTCAAACCCAGCCCCAAACACACATTAGCTATGGAACCCTGGGCAAATCATTCAACTCTGTTTCAGATTCATCTTCTGCAAAATAATAATGACACCTACTTCCTATTTAACAGTAAAATTAGACAATATTTGTAAAACATTTGTAAGGCATTTATATAAATGTTTTGTTATTCAGCTATTTCAGTCAAGTCCAACTCTCTGTGACCTCATTTGGGGCTTTCTTGGCAAAGATACTGGGATGTTCTGCTATTTCTGTTTCCAGCTCATTTTATAGGTGAGGAAGGAACTAAGGGGAAATAGGGTTAGACTTGCCCAGGTTCACACAGCTAGTACTTAGTATCTGAGACCAGATTTGAACTCAAGAAGATGAGTCTTCCTGACTCCAGACCCAGTACTCTATCCACTGTGCCACCTAACTGCCCTTATATAAATGCTAGCTATTATTATTATCATTTTAAATAATACATGGTTAAAAGCTGGAAGGATCTTAGATTTCGGAATCTCAGTTCTTCCCCACACCCCATAAGAGGCTTCCTTAGAAAATAAAGTCAGAGCAAGAGTAAACTGATATAAATTCAATCACTTTTTTTGGCAATAAAATGACATTTAACTAAGGCCTTAACTAAATAAAGGATTAAGTAGAGATACTCTGTACCCATTTTGAAATTTAGCCCCGGGGTAAAATTGAACAAACTAAATATAGAAACCTCAGTTTCCTAAGAAGTGATGACCTTTCTCTCTTTCCCATTGTTTTTAAAGTTTATATTCCCATCTGCTTTCATAGATTGCCATATGTGGACAACACCCTGGTTATAATATTGTATGAGTAGTATAGACATTTATGACTCACTGGGTCTCCCTACATAAAAGTAATAAAAGTTGTCTTGGAAGACATTCTGTTCCTTCACACGACTTTTAAAACAGTTTTAATGGGATTTGAATGGAAAGATTGGCTTCATTTGGCCCTAATGAGCTCTGGTTTGGAGTTATTCCAAATAATCTTCCTAACACTTCACTGAATTGTGACTGTGAAGTCAGAGTTCCTGACTTCTCATTTCTGATATTTAATTGCCATGTAACCTTGGGCACCACATTTCTCTGCTCTGGACCTCAGTTACCTCATTTGTAAAATGAGGAGATTGAGTTAGACCATCTTTAAGGTCCTTTCCAACTCTAAATTTCTGAGCTAAGTTAATTTAATAAACATTTTTAATATTTATTATGTGAAAGGCATTGTATTAAGAGGTAGGAATCTAAAGAGAAGGGGAAAAGTAGTCTCTAACCTTGAAGAGTTTATATTCAATCAGATTAATTGTATATTTATTTTAAACTACTTTTAAAATTAATTTAAATTAAATTAATTTTTCTCTCTCTTCAGCTACATTAAAAAGAAAAAAAAAGTCTTATGATCAAAATGTGTGATTAAGCAAAAAAAAAATAATGCCTCAATGGCTATTACACATATCCCAGACATATATCTTATTCTGCACCCTACATCTGTTACCTCTCTGTAATAGATAGACTATTTCATCATTCATCCTATGGAATCATTAATGGTCTCTGCATTGTTCATAGTTCTTATGGCTTTCAAAGTTGTTTTATTTTTACTGATATTTTTAATACATAAATTATTCTGGTCCTGCTCATTTCATTCAGATTATAAAATCTCAAAATTATTCATTTTTGTAATATTTATACTACAGTATAAATTGTTTTTTTCTGATTCTGCTCACTGCTCTGCATCAGTTCATATGATTCATCTATGTTTTTTTAAATCCTCTATTTGATAATTTGTTACATGATAGTATTCCATCACATTCATATACCATAACTTATTCAGCCATCACTCAATTGTTGGACATTCTCTTTGTTTCTGATTTTTTTTTTTCCCTATACTAAAAAGAAACAATAATAAAATGGTTTTGTAAAGGATAAAGGATCTTTTCCTCTTTCTTTGATCTTTTTTGAGGAATGGCCTAACAGTGATAGAACTGGATCACTGTTAACTAACTTTTTGTGCATAATCCCAAATTGCTTTCTAAAATGGTTACATCTATTCACAAATCCACCAATAGCATATCAGTGTGCCTCTTCTCCCACTGTCCCTTCAATATTTATAATTATCTTTTTTGTCATCTTTGTCACTTTGATGGGTGTGAGGTGGTATCTCAGAATTGCTTTAATTTACACTTCTCTACCCTGTAATAATTTGGAGCATGCTTTCATGACTATAAACAGCCTAGATTCCTTCCCTCAAGGTGTCACTTTATATCCTTAGTTCATGCTTCTAACACTCTCATTTTATCAAAGTATTTAAGTGACTCCTGTTTGAACTCATAGTCTTGACTAGTTGCTACCTCATTCATTTCCTATAGTCACCACTGACTCCAGGTTCTGGTTCTGCTGAAATCTTTGCTTCGAGTACTACTGTGCCTTTTTATGGAAGGAGATATAACTTTAACCTGAAATCAACAGAAGTCTAGGATCAGTTCAATTAGAGAATGATTTTTTTCTTACAAATTTGATTTAGTTCTTTTGATTCTTAGAAACGAGAATTTTGTCAAAGAAAATTGCTGCAAAGATATGTTTTTCGGTTGTTTCCCTTTTAATCTTAGCTTTATTAGATGTTTGTATAAAAACTTTTTTATAATTTTATGTAATCAAAATTGTTTATTTTATTTATGTGTTCTTCATTATTCCTTGTTTAATCATGAATTCTTCTCCTATTCCCAGATCTGACAGGTAATTTTTTCCATGTTTTTTTCATTTGTATATGATTGAACTTTTTATATCTAGACAACATACCTATTTGGAGCTTATCTTTATACAAAGTAAGTGTTGGATAAAAATGTTACTTTGAGTTACATTTAGAAGCATCATAGCAGCTAAAGAATCACCTTAAATTTATCTGGGTTGTACCTAGACACTTACCAGCTATATAACTCTGGGAAAGTTGCCTAACATCTTTCAGTCCAAATTTCTTCATTTGAAAAATGGGGATAATAGGGCAGGGGTGGGATTTGTTCTATGAAGTTTGGATCCAGCCAAAGGGCTGCACGTGAGGACCTAGAGGGCTACATGTGGCCTTAAAGCCTCAGTTTCCCCATCCCTCCCCTGGGGGTTCTTGTAAGGATCAAATGAGATAATATATTTAAAGTGTTTGGTAAACCTTAAAGCTCTATGTAAATTGGAGAACTCTTATTATTTTTGTAGCTGGAAGGATGGTCACTGATTCTTGTACCAACTAAAGTTTCGAGAGGAGAAGAGTGGGTGTTGCAGCTCAATAGTAGCAAAGGTTTAGATCAGGCATGCACAACCTGCAGCCCACAAACTGCTTCAGACCCTCTGGCAACTTGCTGCATGCCAAAGGATTTCAGGCAGCCCACTTTGGCATGCTGCAAGTGGCCAGAGGGCCCTAAGCAACCTGCAGGCCACAAGTTGTGCAGACCTCATTTAGATAATTGTGAAAACTTTAGTAGCTTAATGCTGCGATAAGACTTGAAAGCAATTAAAGCTTAAAGCTACCATAAGACTTTTGGGACATCTTGTACAAGCTGATGTCAATTAGATCACGGAAAGCATCTTAGCAGCTGCCAAGACAGTCCACATCACTTCTGAAAGTTCGAATTACTAGGAAGATATTCCTGACATCAAGCTTAATTTTGCCTTTTTGTCACTTCCACCCATTGTTCAAATTTCTGTCTGTAGAGTAGAAAGAAACAAATCTAATCCTTCTTCCATATGGAAGATCTTCAAACACTTCAATATAGCTATCATGTCCCCTCCAAATCTTTTCCTCTCCAGGCCACATATTCTGGGTCCCTTTTACCAATCCTCAGTACATGGAATCAAAGCTTCTCACTTCCCACATTACCTTCTTCTAGATGTTCTCCAGTGAATAGATCATCATTTCATAATAGATAATAAAATTTAGTCCTATAGAGTTAAGTAACTTTCCCAAGATCTCAAGATCCAAGGACATATAAGAAGGAGCACTAACGTTTTTCTAGTTCTAGGAAGTCAAGGCCACCATTAGTCTGAGGAAGCTATGAGTTCTCAGAGATGGGTCTTAACATTGTTGACATACCTTCCTCTGATTACCAAATGCTTAGCCCATAAATATGTTGTTCTACTACTTCTAATCTACTCTTTTCTAGTAATGAACTATAGCTCCTTCATTTCTTTATTACTTTGAAAGCATTTGTTATCTCATTGACATAAGTATAGATCACAGCCCTTCATACCTTCTAATCCTGTGTGATTTATATATCTATCTTTAAATAAGCAGTCAGTGGGAACAGTGGACACATAAAGATTATATAAATGGAAAAGAACATACGGAATGTATATAAGGAATGCATGTGGCCAATACCTATAAGAGGAAGTTCATGACTCCAATGTTTCAGTTCCACTGATGTCTTCAGGTGATTCCTGTTGACCTTGGCTTCATTGGCTTAACTAGTTGCTACCTCATCCACTTACAATAGTCACCACTAACTCCAGGTTCTGGTTTTGCTGAAATGTTTGCCTCAAGTACTACTGTGCCTTTTTTAATGGAAAGAGATAGAACTTTAACCTGAAATCAACAAAAGTCTTGGCACAGTCCTCTTTGGAGCATCCCAGTGCCAAGATACCAGATTCTCCATACTTCTCATTGATTGAGCAGCTGGACCTCCTGGAACTCTTGAGATCAGAATCCTCAATCCTCTACACCAAGGGGTGGAAAACTTCAGTCCAAGGGACAAATCCAGTCTACCAATGGATTTCAATCTTTAAAAATTTTATTTTTAAATAAAGTTGCTATTTTTTTAAAGTAAAAACTAGTCTTAGTTCATGGGCTATACAAAAACAACCCGGGTTGATTTGCCCATACACTATAGTTTGCTAGCCCCTGCTCTACAAAAAAGGTTACTATTTAGGAAATTATATCTTTGAATTTTCCTTTCAGGCTTCATGCATGATGCCATTGCTGGTAATGGGTGTTTGGGAAGCTGTGTAAAGGTAAAGAACAACCTTAGACTGAGTTCTTCTCCAATGCTGGCTCTCTTCTCAACTTCCAGAGTCCACTATGTGGAGAAGGATCAACTTGCTTTTAAAAAAATGTCAAAGTATGACTGATCCTTTCAACCAATTTCTTGAAGTTCTCTGCCTGAAAATTGTCTTCATCCTATATCCCAGTCCTTTAATCCCTTTAGATTGATTGAGGAACTTCACACCTTATTCTCAAGTTGTAGGAAAACTCCCTACTACCTCATTTTTGTAGCAAATATGAATATGAATAATAAATTTACATGAATAAATAAATATGAGAAATATTAATATAAGTTTTATATTTACAAAGTGAGGAAGGGTAAATGAAGAACTCTCTGGAGATATTTTGCTTCTAATAGCTTCACAAATGTAAATAGATAGAAAGATAGATAGAGATAGATAGATAGATAAACAGTAATAAAGAAGAAAAAATTAAGACAAAAAAACAAAACAATTAAATGACTATGATTTTAACCATATTATCAATGGTTTGGGGCCCCTTTCCATTTCATATCATCACACTGTCAACATATTTAAGACAGCAATTTCCCAGGTAATTTAATTTCAGTAAATATTTTTTAGATAGACAGTACTTATTTCTAATTAGGTGATCAATATTGCCAGGAAAGACAAAATAATTGGGAAAAGCAATTATATCCGCTCTGATAAGTTTCAGCTAATATCTTTTGTCAATCTAATGCTATAAAATCCTTTGACATCTGTCTGAACACAGACAAGATTAAGTCCACACAGCAAGTAGAACACCCAGTCACCACATTATCTACTCTTTCTGCCAGCTTGGAGGACAAACAATTTAACAGAACCCATTAATTATTTTGTTCTCTATCTGCTAATTCTACTCTGATTGATTCATTTTACTGGTACATGAGGTTAATGTCAACGTAAAGTAAATAATGAAGCTTGTTCTTTTTTTTCAGAGTGGAGAAAACATGATACTCAGTCCAATTGTTGGATTTTAGTCTTACTAAGCCCTATCAGTCCTTCCTTCAAGTCAAAAATTTCCTATTTCCCAAGTGAACATCGACCTAGGGTGACAGTCAGATAACTGGGATTCAAGTTGAGGGTGTTCCCCAATTGCTTAGGGGCATCCTTTGGCAGGATGTAAAACCTATCCTTAATTTAGAATAGAATTATTTTGTACATTTGAAGTGACTGGATCCAAATGGGAGGGGGAGGTGTTTGGAAAGCCTAGATTCATCATTGGTGCATTGTGCATTTTGCCCGCGTCTTACAGTTACCTAGCAACACTTCAACAAAACACCAAAGTCTTTCCGTTGGCACTTAGTAAATTTACCACAGGCAGTATTAGATTTGTAATCCCTTAACTACATGTGAATAATAACTAATAATAGCTAGCATTTATATAGGGCCTTAAAGTTTGCAAAGTCATTTACAAGTATCACCTCATTTTATCCTTTCAACAATTCTAGGAAGTAGGTGCTATGATTATTACCATTTTAAAAAAGAAGAAACTGAGGTACAGAGAGGTTAAGTGAATTGTTCAAGATCACACAACTAATAAGTGGCTGAGGCCAGATTTGAACTCAATTAGAAATGTCTTTCTAATTCCAAGTCCAGTGCTCTATCCATTACACCACCTGACTGGATGTGAAAAGTCTAGAATAACTGTGGTTCAGCAGAATTTAGCACAGAACTCTGCCTCTATTCTCTGTTCTACCATTGCTTCAATGTTTATATTAATCCTAATGTATTACTCTTCCTTATCTCAGTTTCCCAACAAACTTAAGGATAATACTTTATACTACAGTTATCCCCTCCACATCACAACTTTCCCCATCACAGTTTCAATACATTGGAGGTCAGTATAAGATATTAAATGGGAATTCTGAGGGTGTTTTGCAGAAGCCACAGATGACACACGAAGGCCTGCAGACAACACAAAAACGTTTGGAAACTCAGTGCAAAAAAAATATATGTATAATATTGTATAATATCAATATATTTTATCTTTTAATACCAAAATAATTCCAACGTCTTCTTTGGTAGGAAGGGAAGGCCAAAAAATTTTACACAGATTTTTCAGATCATAGAGGTATTGCACCCCTAACCCCTGTGATATGGAAGGAATAACTGTATTCCAATTAAGATCTGACCCAATGACTATTATTTGGTTTCTAACAACAAAAGGAGTGAAAAGTCTAGTCTTTGAATGATAAAAACACTGTTCCCATGTCATTTTAAATTAGGTGTCTTGCATCTGGGCTGCAGATTTCTCAGGGGGTCATTGGATGAAATTCTTGTACACTCACCCTTAACTTCAATCTGTCTTTCTTTTTTTTAAAAAATGTATTTATTTACTTTTAGTTTACAACATTCAGTTCCACAGTCCCTTAAGTTTTAATTTTTCTCCCCTTCCCTTTCCTCCCCCCTACCCACCATGGTGGCATGCAATCAAATATAGGATCTGCAAATATCTTCACATTAAACATTATTCAAGTTGTAAAGAAGGATTATAACCAAAGGAGTGAACAATGAGAAAGAAGAAACAAAACAAAAAAAAGAGAAAGAGAGCAAGTAGTTTGCATAAATCTGCATTCAGACTCCATAGTTCTTTCTCTGGATGTGGACCTTCCTTTCAATCATGAGTCTTTTGCAGTTGTCTTCTAACCTTGTATTGCTTAAAGGAGCCCAGTCTATCAAATTTAGTCATCCCACTTACAATGTATATGTAATTTTGTACAAAGTTCTCCTGGTTCTGCTCTCCTTACTCAGCATCAGTTTATATAAGTCTCTCCAGGTTATTATGAAGTCCATCTCCTCCCCATTTCTTATAACACAATATATTCCATTATATTCATATACCACAACTTGTTCAGCTATTCCCCAATTGATGGGTATCCCCTTGATTTCCAATTCTTTGCCACCACAAAAATAGCTGCTATAAATATTTTTGTAGAGACAGGTCCTTTTTCCCACTTCTATGATATCTTTGGGATACAGCCCTAGAAGTGGTATTGCTGGGTGAAAGGAATCTCTCTTTCTAGAAGGATACTCAGCTTTAGGTGAATTGGGTTTCAAAGAAGACATTGCACTGCAATGTAATGTCCACTTTGTTTTTGCAAACAGTGCACTTTACAGTTACTTGATATATGACTCATGTCTCAGTTGTGGAAAATTCTGATTGGAGCAAACATGGTCAATCTGAAGAGAAAATTGCCAGAGAAGATAATTGGGTAGGATTCCACAGTAATCAATAGAATATTTGAATGTTAAGAATATGGCGACAACTTTCTAAAATTATCACTGAAGTCTTAATTGGCCAATCTAATGGCCTGTTCTCAGTTCTCATCCTTCTTGACCTCTCTGAGTCCTTTTCTGGACACTCTTCTTCTCTCAACTCTCCCCTGGCTCTTCTCCTACCTGCCAATCTCCTTTGTTTCATCTCTTTATTTAGGCCGTGCACATTAACTCCTTTAAATTCCTCTTCTCTTCTCTTTCTACAAAATCTTACTTGGCAATCTAATAATAAAAAGAGCTAGCATATAAATAACATTTTACAAAGTACTTTACAAATACTATTGATGCACAATTTATCCTCATAACAATCCTATGAGGTAAGAGTTATTCTTATCACTCATTTTACAGATGAGGAAACTGTAGCAGATAAAGGTTAAGTGATTTACCCAGGATCACACAGTGAGTAAGTGTCTGAATTTGGCTTTGAACTCAGAACTTTGTGATGCCAAGTCTTGTGCTCCAGACATTGTGCTAACTAGCTGCCTCCATTGGCTCCCATGATTTCAAGTATCATCTCTATGAAGATGAGATATAAATATATGTGTGTGTGTGTATATCTATGGATAGATAAACAGATAGGTACATAGATAGACAGGAAGACAGACAGATAGATAGAGTCATAGTCTCTCTGTTAAACTCTAGTTTTATATTGCCATCATTTGGACATGTTAAATGGATGTCCTATAAACATCACAAATTTAATATGTCCAAACTAGAATTCATTATTTTCCCTTTCCCTCCCAAACCTCTCTTCTTTTGAACCTACCTGTTGCTTTCAAGGGCACTAATATCTTCTGAATTCATGAGCTTGGTGTCATCATCAACACTTCACTCACACTGACCACATATATCCAATCTGTTCTGCCATTTTGTCATTTCCTTTCTACTTTCACAAAGTCATACAGATAAGTAGATTGATAGATACATAGATCAATAGATTGATAGATAAGTAGATGTAGATAGTGATAGAGAAAGATTTTTAAAAGCAAAATAGAAAATTATAGATAAACCTATAGCAGCCTTTAACCCAATGCTTTCAAGATTTAAGGATACTAAAGTGTCTTTGAAATTATCAGCTTTCCAAATGATGCTTCCAATTGGTATTTGTAGCCTTTGAAAACCTGCTTTCCATCTCATACCAAACACCTCAATTAGCCTTCCTGTCTACGTAGAAGATACAAATCCAATAGCAATGCTGAGGATTTTTTTCCTCCCTCTGTATGGACCTAGAAGCCATACTAACAAAATAAGAATTTTGTTTTTAAGCCCATGGCTGCTAGTGCCCCCACCCCTTCCCAAAACTACCTTGTATTTGTGATGCACATATGAGACAATAAATGTATTTTATAAACCTGGAAGCATTAAACAAAGGTTAGGTGGTGTCCTTGTTGATGATGATAGTGCTATTTTTATCATTATGTGCATGTTTTTAGAGCGCTGAAATATAAGGATTTTGAAGGCAGCGATTGTTTCACTTTTGTCTACACGGTCTCAAAGCTTAGCACAGTGTTTGGCAGAGAACTGGCCCTTAATAAGCGCTTTTCCTTTGATGAGTTGGTTGATCAATATTTCCACACATTTTCCAAATGGAATAAAATAAACTTAATTTAATTCTAGGGAGGTTTGCTTTTGTCTTGAGGAATTCTTAAGAGTGGAAAGTTACCCATTAATATTGTTAAGCCTGACTAACTCCTTCTTGCAATTAAAATGTACTATAATGGGAATAAACATTTTTCCACGGTCACAATTAGAGTGGTAACCATAACATAATGTTAAATAGAAGCTTGGTTGTGTTCTGGCCAAAATTCACGTAATTGGCACAAGATGAATATCTCTGCTGTTGATAGTTGAATACTTCCTCTACCTAGAGGGATTTCTGTGCTAATGAGCATTTAAAAACATGAAGAACCAGATTCCCATTTTTAAAAGACCCAGTGAATGACAATCATCTAAAACTTTGTACCAAGGAAGAAAGAAAGGCTAAATTTAGCTTGGGGAACTCCACTTATTACAAAGATTGAATTGCACCTGCATTTTGGCTCTAACAAGGAACTGGTTTCCAGCCTGCATCCCATTAACTACTCTTCTCAAAAAATTCTTTTTTTTTTTTTTTGCTCATTTATAGATTTTTACAGAGACAGCATTTTTC
>CM053586.1:294260565-294281286 GCA_028646515.1 Pseudochirops corinnae | reverse complement strand
TGGGAGATCCATCCTGCCCTACCGAAAAGTCAGAGGGGTGAGGGGGGAAGACATAGGAGAGAATAGATTGGGGGAGGGGGGATACACTGGGATGGCTGTTTTGGGGCAGTGAGTAGGGGAAATATGGGGAGAAAATATGTAACTCAAAATCTCGTGGAAATCAATGATGCAAACTAAAATAAAATTTAAAAAAAAAAAGCATCCTTCAAGAAATTCTCAAGGAAAATTGCCCTGATATTTTAGAACCAGAGGGCAAAATAGAACTTGAAAGAATTCACCAATGGCCTCTTGAAAAAGATCCCCAAAAGAAAACTCCTAGGAATGTTATAGCCAGGTTCCAGAGTCCCCAGATCAAGGAGAAAATATTAGAGCTTTTTCTGTCTGTGTTTTAACAACCTGACTAATATGGACATATGTTTTGCATGACTAAACGTATATAACCCATATGAAATTGCTTGCCTTCTCAATGAAGGAGAGTGGAAGAGAATTTTGAGCTCAAAGTTTTTTAAAGGGAATGTTAATTGTTTTACATGTAATTGGAAAAAATGACATTTTAAATTTTAAAAAAGAAAATTATCCCCAAAACATCCGTATAATAGGAATAGGTTTGCCAGCATTCTTATACTGACCTATATACAGTGGTATCAACAGTGGTGTTATGGTACCAAAGGGGTTAATGAATTTTTCCAGAAGAGCAACAAAAGCAAGATGGCCAGGCTTGGGTAGCCATCAACCAACTCTTGATATAAGGCTGCCTTGATAATATTTAGAAATAACCTTGCTAGCTCCAGCTTTGTCTTGAGTCCCTATCATTTTTTCATTAATATTTTAGCTTAAGGAATACAGAAACAGACAGAATGAGATGCTAAACTGGCTGTTCAGCATGATTCAGATGAAATCAGCAAGAGCACAGCCATCCCCCAGGAGGACACAGAAATGTCAAACCAATAAGGACCAGGTCAACATAACCAGAGGATGAAATGAGGTCACTGATGTGAAAACACCACAGGGCAATTAAGAGAATGAAAGAGGAATCTCCTTACTGTAGCTTGGGCTGAATACATGTACAACTCTGCCAACGTATGAGAAAGATCTCGATATTTAGTAAATAACCAAAGAAGCCGGGATTCTCAGAAAAATACTAAAATAGATGTGTGGGATCAATCAAGGGCATCGAAGGTGAAGGGACGGCTATGATTGACATTGATAGAGAAAAAACATATGCTAATGAGATCATAGATACATCAAATATTGAAGTATGCATGCCTCTAAAGCTCAGCTTATCACCTTTCTTGACCACACTTACTTAAGATTGTCAATATAAATGTATTACACTCCCACTGATGGTTTGGGGCCCAAAGTTTGGTGCATCTCTGACTCTAAGTTTGGCATGCCCCTTAGGGGTCAAGGATAATTCTTTTATGCCATCAGTTTGAGACTTTATCAGTATGTTTCCCCTAAGACTGTCAGTTGAGAATCATTGTAGTCAATCAGTCTTATGTAGCTTTCAGAAAGGGATATTTACTAAAGTGGTACAATGAGATCAACTGGTATAAAACTTCCCCCATCCACCCAAATAAAGTCTGTGACATAGTCCCATAAGTACACACAGAGTCAAAAGGAAAAGGTTCAAGTTTAGAGAGTACATGTGACAAAGGAGTAAACACAGCCCATGCTTGCTAAAAATCTTTTTTTTTTCTTATTCCTGGGGTGATCAAGAGGGTCTCCTTAAGCAGAATGAATCTGTGTTCATTTTTTGTCTCCTAATGCAGACCCTGTTATCAACCATTCCATAGATACAGGTAGGCCTCTTTGAAGAGAGGAGAATTCCAAAAGTCCTCTGTACCCTTCAAAGCTCACACATTCCCCACTAAAGGATTTACAGTGGGGCAAGGAAAACCAGAAAGCCCCAATCGCCCCAATTTCTGGAATAAAATTCTTCTCAGCTTGCCTGGTCATTTAGGGCTCATGGTCAAATTTCTTCAGCCGGTCTAAACACAACATTTCAGTTCATTCTTGTTTGAAGATCCTTTTGTATTTAGTCTTAAAGTCTAAGATTGAGTTGATTGTTTCACCATTTTATCATTTACCTCAAGTGAAGTAAGACTGAATAAGTCAATCACCCCACCCCTATATTTCGCACACACACACACACACACACACACACACACATATACACACACACACACACATACACACACACACAATTTTGCAGCCCAGAGAAGTAGTGACTTTTCCAAATCACAAAGGTAGTGAGTGTCAGAGCTAAGACTCCAACCCATTTCTTTCTATCCTACCTATTCTTCCATTTTGCTTCCCTGTGAGTATCAGGGCAGAAAAAAAGATTCAAAGTATATTATCCTAAAATAATTCCATACCTCATTTTTTTCCTGTGTAACTCCAAACTTAAATTCTTAATTTTCCATCTTTGAGAGTCAAGTCTTTCTCCTGGTACATCTTCCTAAATTTATTATTGACAAATCTGTGATACTTTGTTATTAGGAGGCATTACTTTTTGATGGTTTTTTTAAAAATAAAATGCTATTCACTTGCTTGTCACAATGATTAAGCCAAAATGTTCACTATATAGAAAGAGATCTACTCCATGGTGCCACATATTTTATACTGAATGTCATAAAAGAAACACTAAGCAATGTTTCCATTTATTCATAGAAAATGGCCTGAATATAGTTTTGTATGCCAAATTGGTTTTAAACTTGATTGAACTTAACCTACCAAATGGATGATCTAAAAAGAATTCATTGTGGGTGGTAGAATACACATAAATCAAAGCAGATTGAACTTTGAAGTTGCCCCATCTAAATGTGGCTATATGATTGCTACAATCTGTGAAATAAAAGGGGCAAGGATTTAGTTAAAAAGCTGTTCAAATACATTACTAGATGAAAAGATTTCCCCATCCCCTTCTTCAGTGCCCACCGCCTCTTATCCCCATGCCATCCCTACCTTTCATTCTCATTTCATAATTGCTTTACCTTCTAATCAAAATTTTACTGAAGTATTCACTAAACAAAAATGGGTTGTACATATGGAGAGATGATAATATTGACCCACTTCAGATAGGTAAGGCATGCATTTTAACTTAATCTCTCCCTCTCCCTCCAAGGTGAATATAATGATTTTGCACTGATCTAATCACATTCTGCCTACCGTGGACATTTGCTTGATGGCAGAGTTGTACATGTATTCAGCCCAAGCTACAGTAAGGAGATTCCTCTTTCATTCTCTTAATTGCCCTGTGGTGTTTTCACATCAGTGACCTCATTTCATCCTCTGGTTATGTTGACCTGGTCCTTATTGGTTTGACATTTCTGTGTCCTCCTGGGGGATGGCTGTGCTCTTGCTGATTTCATCTGAATCATGCTAAACTGTGGGGTTACACAGCAGGATCTGAATTCAGGTCTTCCTAACTCCAGACCCAGTGTTTTATCTATTATGCCACTTAGCTGCCAAAACCACTTTCAGATTGTGGATGTGATAAAATAGTTGTACAGTGAATGATATTTCTGATCCCAGTTACTATTGAATATGTTTAATGGATGTAGTAGTATAACTTTTGACCTTTAACTGGAAGGGGAGAAAAAATTTTGTGGCTGAAGCTATGCCTTCAAGCATCTTGGGGAATTCATGAATTGTTTAAATTCATAACATCATAAAACTGGAAGCAACCTTAGGAAACGCCACCTTAAGCAATTAGCTCTTGAAGTTCAACTTGCCAAGGAATTAGCTCTTTCTGTAAACTAATGAGGAGAATGATTGTCCATGGCCCAGGGCTTCATTCTTTTTACAAAAATTGCTTCCTTTGGCTAAAGGCAGACAACTAAATGTCAATATTCTGCTCTACTATGTTCATGACCCTGTATCCCCAAAAGCTGTCACTATCACCAAACCTGAATGGCCTAGATTTGGTAAGTAATTTCTTTTTCTTCACTTTACCCCCTACCACATTTCCCATTCCCACAATGCTCACAATGCCTATCTTTCCCTCCAAACCTCACAAGGTTGAGGGCCAGTCTCTATGAGAAACTACCTTTCTCCTCTCCACACCTGAAGTCAGAGGCAGAATGCATAGTTATGATTCTGCCTAGCCGGGTTCCATTCATGGCCACCTCATGTCCTTATTTCTTTCTTTTACCTGGTCTCTCTCTCTCTCTCTCTCTCTGTTTCTCTCTCTCTCTCTCTCTCTCTCTCACACACACACACACACACACACACACACACACACACACACACACGGATATCCTCTGCCTCATTGTCTGTTGGCCCAGCCCCAATTCCATTCATTAAAAGGACCAAAGAGAAATACATTACAAAACACAATTATGTTCTCCTTCTGATTTTGAAGGGAGGTTCAGTCATCATTCTTCCCTTTAGATTCCATAAGGGATAGTGAAATAAATATGTTATTCCCTTAACACTGGTAGGTTGTTTTTGTTTTTATAATTTTCAATCCACCTTTTCATTATCCTGTCTTCTCTTCACATGACAGAACCACAGGCAAATTTTCAGTGTTTTGATATTTAAATGACTCTACAATCTCTTCAATTGATTACAACCCATCCACACTTTCTCATCCTATATGACTCATTCATTGCCTCCGTTAATCCCACCAGAAGGGATCTACCCTTAGTGTTGGAAGCCTTCCTTTCAATTGCACACATACCAGTAATATAACTGTGTATCTATAGACCTTTGCTCTTCAACATGACTGACCCACTTCTTTTTCCAGACATAACATTTTCTAAATAATATCCTTTCTGCCATTTTTTATATCCAGATCTTCATTGTGAGATGATACAGGCTATTTACACTCAAGGCACCTCTCCTTTGCCCTTTCAGTAGCCTATAATTTTAATTCTCTAGAAACTATGATATTCCATGAGTCATACATGCAATTTCCCCGGAAGAATATTATCCCATCTTTTTTCCAACCAGTACACTTTCCATTTAACAAATTTCCTTTCTCAATCCAACAAATACAATTATCCTCAAGACCTAATTCCATTAGTCTTTCCTAATTACATAAAAGACTGTTCTAAAAGCTCATTACTATATGTTGAAACATATAAGTATTTTAGTGTGAACAAAGGGTTGGACATAGGCCAGGGAGAAGAAATTGTGGAAAAAATTAACAGATCAGAAATGTCAGCAGAGAGAAAAGTGAATGAGACATAAATAACATGGTTAATAAAGGGAATAGACTCATGGAAGTCCCTAGGTCATTTTCCTAAAGCGAGTGTCTGATTATGTCACTCCTCTGTTCAGTAAATTCCAGTAGTACCCAAAACCTGAAAAAAAAAATATAAATACTGTTGCTTGACATTTAATGACCTGCATAACTTGACTTCAGCCTACATTGCTTGCCTTACTCTATATGACTTTCCTTCATGCACTCTCTAATCCAGTCAAACTTTTTCACTGTTCCTCATATACAACATCCCATGTCCTATTTCTATCCCTTTTCATTAACTGTCACAAATATCTAGAATTCACTGCCTCCTTAACTTTGTCTCATCTTCCCAACTCAAAGTCCAGCGCTTTATCCACTGTACCACCCACCTATACATGATGACCACTGTTCTGTGGAAAACAGAAATTTTATTTTTGCTGATATTGAACTAGAATTTTTCACGAACAATGGGACAATTTTTTTGGTTTATTTTCACTTAGTAGTAAACTGTAAATGCTATTTGGGCCTCTGAGATGTCATTAAAGACAATCAGTCATTAAAGACAATAGATTTTTACCTATTGGACTTGGAGTCAAGAAGACCTGTTTTGAAATCCCTCTGTAACACTTACTAGTCGTGTGTGTGTGTGTGTGTGTATGTGTGTGTGTGCGTGTGTGTGTGTGTGTGTGTGTGTGTGTGTGGAGAGAGAGAGAGAATGAGGGAGAGGGAGAAAGAGAGAGAGAGAGAGAGTGAGATATCGAGAGAGAGAGAGAGAGAGAGAGAGAGAGAGAGAGAGAGACATCGACAGAGAGAGACAGAGAGACAGAGAAGGTTTTACAAACTTTAAAATATTACATAGGGGTGACTAGGTGGTGCAATGAATAGAGTACCGGCCCTGGAGTCAGGAGGACATGAGTTCAAATGTGACCTCCAACACTTAACACTTACTAGCTGTGTGACCTTGGGCAAGTCACTTAACCCCAATTGCCCTGCCTTCTCCCTCCAAAAAGCAAAAAAAAAAAAAATATTTCATAAATGTAAGTCACTATGAACTCTTCAAAAGTCTTTTCAGGAGAGAATATTACTTATTAACATTTTCCCTTGAATTTATTCTTTGGTTGCCAAATTAGAAAATGTTCATTTTAATAAAACTCTCTCCATAACAAGCAACTCAAGGAGTTATGAATTGTGTGTATGTGTATTCACTTTAAAAGCTCTATCGCTAACCAATAGCAGGACTGACAAGGACCAATAATCAAACACAGACAAAGAATGGCAGGCATTGAAGTTTAAATTTAGAATCTTCAGGCATTTTAAGTAAGAATGAAATAATCCATCTGTCTTCTAGAATAATTGCCTCCTCATGTTTTGATCCTTAAAAAAGTTCTTGCCATTTTAAGAATTGCTATTTCCTGAAATTAAATCTTGATGAATTCTAGTTCATTCACATATGTGAATGTCACTAAAGTATGAATGATATTTCATGACATTCAGCATCTTCATTGTCAATTAGAAGAATCAAACTATTCTGGTGTTAATTCTCTCATCAGATGCTTATTTTCTTTCATTAATAATTATAAAAATGATTACTTTCATTTAATAAAATCTGAGTCCAAAGGGGGACAAAATAGGGTTAATGGGTAAATGTTGTAAAAATATGCATTTCAGTTTGATTTAAGGAAAAATTTTCTAACAATTGGGACAATCCAAAAGTATAACAGGGCACTTAGGTGGCACAGTAGATAGAGCACTGGGCTTAAAGTCAGGAAGACTGATCCTGACACTTACTAGCTGTGTGATCCTAGACAAGTCACTTAACCCTGTTTGTCATGTTTCTTCATCTGTAAAATGAACTGGAGGAAGAAATGGCACACCACTCCAGTGTCTTTGCCAAGAAAATCCCAAATAGAATCATGAAGAGTCAGACATGACTGAAAAATGACTAAAACAAGTGTAACAAGTTACCCTGAGACATAATGAGTTTCCTGTTCCCAGAGACCTTCAAACAAAGGTAGACGATTATTTGTTAACTATTTTGTAGAAAAGATTCTTGTTCAGATACGGACAGGCTGGGCTATGCGGACTCTGAGGTCTCTTTCAACTTTTAGATTCCAAGATTCTGTGATTTCAATTATCCAACTCTGTCAAAGAATGAGCTAACAATCAATAAAGATTTATTAAATACCAACTATGTGCGAGGATTTTTTCAGAAACCTGGAGTATCCAGACTTGTTTCTATTTCATTCATTCAGCCACCATGTATTAAGCATCTGAGTAGGTGCTAGAGGAGCTTCAGAGTTAATTAAGATTCAGTCTCCTTTTGTGGGACTTGAAATCTAATTGGGGCATAGCATACATACATAAACTAATGGATAGAGGATGGACCTGTGGTTTCATTTGTATAAGGAACTCCCAGTGAGGAAACTCCCTCTATCAAAGCAGATCAGTACCACCTCTGTAACCTTTGAATGAATGAATGAATGAATGACGGTTTAAACTCTGGGGATACCAATAAAAAAGAGAGATGATCTTTGTCTTCAAAGTACTTATGTCCCCTGGGGTGGGGTTGGGTAAATAACACATATGGGGGAGTGACAGCCAGCAACAGAAGTTTTGGTTAGGGGGAATCCCTAGGGTTTTAAGTGGAGTCATAGGGCAATTAATTAACACATCTTTTCCAGAAGCAATGACAGCATTAATTTCATTACAAACTCAGAACAAGGGTTGGGGAGGGGAATACACACTCTTGGGCATGGCAGGAAGATATCTATAATGCAGGGTAGGTGGCTGGAGTTGCCTAGATAGGATAAGCTCTTACCAGTCAGTAAGACCCCAAAGCAGGGATTGGAGACATGGTTAGGAGGAACTAACCATGATAGCAACAAGTAAGAAAAGGCTTCATATTTAATTTTGGAGTGGTATTCAGAGAGTATCTTTGTGTTCCAAGTAAAAGATCATGGACAGTTCGGAAAATATAAGTGCTAAAGAAATAAGGCTCCAATAGTTCTGTAGAATCAGATCTTACATCTATCCATCTCCTTCCAAGAAAGGTTCAGGTCCATGTGTACTTCTCCTGGTTGTAGCCCACAGTTACATTCTTGAATGTTATTAATTCTGATGGAATGCACAAGGACCATTTTTGCCTCCACCATGCTCACTCTTCTTTCACAGAGTACTTGGATGTGAAGTGAAACAAGGTCTTCCTAACTCAAAGGTCAATTCTCCCTCTTCTGTGGCCCACTGCCTCTATTCAAAGTCAGGCTTTGACACAGTGCTGCTGCCACGCAGTAGCAGACAGAGCGTCAGACAACAAGCATTTATTAAGCACTTTGCCATGTGTCTGACATTGTGCTGGTGTAATAGCAGAATAAAACAACAAAAGCTATAATGTAAACCAGAATATGATGCTAAGTAAGGTGTACAAAAGACTAGGTGAGGGATAAAGAAAGAAAAATTATTTCTAATTGGGTGAATGAGCAAAGGTTTCATGGAGGAAGCGGCATTTGCCTTAAAGGATGGGCAGGATTTCAACAACTAGAGATGAAGGAAGAAGTTGTTTTGTGCATAGGGAATGACAAGAGTGAAAGCATGAAGGCAATTAGTATGAAATAAGGCTGGAGAGATGAGCAGGTTCAAATTCCTGGAGGACCTTGAAAACTAAAGTAAGGAATATATAATAGGAAGTCACTGAACAGTTTTGAGCAGAGGAGAATTTAACAAGGGCTCCAAATAACTACAATTAATCTAGCAGCTTTGGATGGATTGCAAGAGACCAACAATGGGGAGATTTAAGAGATATTCACATAAGTCCTCAAAGGTTGGTAATAAGATTGTGAAGGATAAAAAAGCAGTAGAAGTTAGAATATAAAAGATGAGTTGTTTTGAAAGATATTTCAGAGACAGGACCTAAAGGCTTTATATCTTATCTTAAGCATATGGAATATTTTTAATGGCTGACTAGTGCCAAAGATGAACAAATGACTTTCAGCCCCCTAACAAAGAAGCTTTTTCTACATCTATGATTCAATGGATACAAAAACAGACATTATAAAAAGTTTGGCTTCCTGCCTGGTACCTGTCTTGTATAAACAAAAGAGTCCTCAAATACAAGTGACATTCTTCATTGCTTACTTGTGTTCGTAACTTCCCCCAAGAGATTTCTTGTGAATGCTATTCTGTTCAGCAATTTTGTTGCTAAAGCACTTTCCCTAACAAAAGGCCCCAGCATGCTGCTCAGAAAAATGCTGCTCCACTCAGTCCAAGTCTACCTATAATAAAGTCTAAGAACCTTAAATGTTGCCATGTATTAGTCTCAAATAAATATTGCTTCTGAACAGCAGCTGAATAGAGAGCACTTTGAAAAACCTTTGAACTTGATTTTTTGAGGGGAAAAATCCATCTTCTAAATAATTTTGTGGTTGCTTATAATTCTATAAACAAGTAACATTGGTGTGCTAAACAGAATGTCGGACTTTGAGTAAGTAAATCTGGGTTCAAGACTTGACCCTAAGACTTTCTAGCATTGAGACCCTGGGCAAGTCACAATTGTTATGTGCCCCCAATAGTTCCCAGTGCCAATGAAATCACAGAACCTTTATGTCTTTGGTAATAATTATGTCATCTAAATCATAATTTGATCAATTTCTAGCACTTGAAGAAAATATGCTTACAAGTTAGTGTCATGGTCAGATGTTTGAGAAAATGTTACCACAAATTCAATTGAATTTTATAATTAAGGTGTAGTGTCACAAATCTAGCTTAAAATGTGGCTTCTCCTTTCAGAACCTAGTGATCTTTGAATAATTGTGGAATGGGAGAGAACAACCAATCAATCAACAACTCAATAAGCATTTATTAAGTATCTACTATGTCCAAGATACTATGCTTGACGCTGGGAATACAGTTGCAAAGGAAGAAACAATCTGGTTGGTTTTGGGGTTTTTTTGTGCTTTTTGGAGGGGGAAAGGTAGGGCAATTGGGGTTAAGTGACTTGCCCAAGGTCACACAGCTAGTTTTGTGTTAAGTGTCTGAGTCTGGATTTGAACTCAGGTCCTCCTGACTCCAGGGCCAGTGCTCTATTCACTGGCCACCTAGCTGCCCCAAAGAAACAATTTGTACTACTAAGGGGATTACATTCTAATAGGGGAAACAATAAATATGTATATGTGTATACATGTATGTATGTATACATGCATGTATGCATGTGTGTATCTATACATACATGATAAATAGAGCATACAATAAATTTAATAACTGCAAATACATAAAAACTTGTTAAATATGAGTTAATTTAGGAGGGAAGGCATTACTGGTTAGGGGAATCAAGAATGGCTTCATTCAGAAGATAGTGTCTGAGTTTCATGTTAAAGGAAAAGGAGGCCTACGTGCTGGAGATATTAAGTAGTGCATTCCAGGCATGTGAGACTATTACTCTAAAGACATAGAGAAGGACATGGTGCATCATGTGTGAGAACAGACAGAAAGTCAGTTTCACTGTGGGTGAGTGAGGAGTAATACTCAATGAGATGGGAAGATAGGTTGAAACCAGGTTGTATAAGGCTTTAAAAGTTGAACAGAGAAGTTCATTAATCCTAAAAACAATAGAGAGCTGATAGAGTTGATTGGGTAGGAAGGTTACATTGTCAGATCTGTGTTGAAGTAAAATTATCTTAGCAACAATGTGTAGGATGGACTGGAATGAGGAAAGATGTCACATGTCTGGAGATAGGCATATATTACTTCAGGTTTTCAGAAGAAGAAGAAGGAAGGTGCTTCAAACAACAGGCTGATTACAATGTTATCAATGTCTGGAAAGATTTTTTGAACATATGTGAGAGATGTTTTGCCAGGACTCGGAGAAGTGGTGATCACTATGATGCAATATGGGTTCATTAAAAAGAAATATGCCAGAGTAACCTAATTTTCTTTTAGACAAGATTACTAGATTGACAGATTAAGGAAATACTGCAGACAACATACACTTCAATCTGAAGTTCATCACTACATTCACAAAAGTATACTGTCCTTTATGAAAGAAATCTCATGGCTTCAGTAGATTGAAAGCCTCAACATGAATCAATCATATAATTTGATATAAAAAACCTCATTCAATTTTAGGGTTTATTTGGAGAAATACAGGATCCAAAATTTGAGAGATTATAGTCCCACTGCACTCCCTGATCAAGTGACATGCAAAGTATTGTATTGAGTTCCCAGTGCCTTATTTTAGGAAAGATATTAATAAAATGGAACACATCCAGAAGGGGATGAGGATGGGAAGGGGATTGGTGGACATATTATATAAGGATCAATTGCAAACCTGGCAAAGAGAAGACTCAAAGGGGAGACAAGTCATCTTAAAGCTTTTGAAAGGTTATATCAGAGAGAAGACAGAATAGGTTTGTTCAGACAGTGGAACTAGAGTCAATGGGAATAAGTTAAAGAGAATTAGATCTTGGTTTAATTCAGAATAAAATCTTCATAACCAAGCAAGTTTTCTTCAAAGTGAAATGGAAGGTTGCTTCTGGAGGTAAAGCCAGAGGTTGTCTAGCAAATACTGAATGATCACTTTTTGGAGACATTGTAGAAGAGGTTCATGTTCAAGTATGGATTAGACTTGATATCTCAGAGTCTCTTCCAACTGTGGTGTTCTATGTGATTCTGACTTTTCAAAAATTTAGAGATCAATATGGAAATGCACTCATGTAATCATTCACATCATAGAATTATAAATTTAGAGCCTGGAGGTACTTTAGAACAGGATTTCTTAAACTTGTAGGATGCAGCCCCACAGAACATCTGGCCCACTCTTATTTAATAGGTGAGGAATTTGAGAGTTATGGAAGTTGAGAATCAAGTTAAAGGTCACACAGGTAGCAAGGAGCAAGGCTACAATGTGAACCTATGTCCTTTTTCTCCAAAGCTAGCTCTTTTCTCACAGTACATTCAGTCAGGTATCTATTACATGTGACCTTTTTAAAATCAGATTTACCAAAGGAAGTAATATGACCAGTGAAGTTCCTTATCCAGCCATTTGTCCTACAGTGAACAAGTAATAACAGAAGGCATATTAAAATACTGCCTTGCTCATAATCAGGCTGCATTAGACACAGATAAAAGCAATCATGTCTAGGCTCTGGTCAGAGTCAACAGGGAAAGTTTATCAGGATATAGAAGGCATCCTTTCTGACATTTCCTCCCATGACTGGCTGATGAGGAATTAGCTATTTCCAACCAAAGGGAAGGGGAAAAGATAAAGAAGGGGTATGAATAGTGAGAAGGTTTGTTTTCTTACCTTCATACTATCTCATCCATGCTTTTTATCCTTTCTCTCTACGAAAGGAGGAAAGGATTTGACATCACTATATTTATACTCTAAATGAAAATCAGTTGTGGCAGTTCATATATAATGAAAGAATCAAATTGCCAAAAAAAAAATCTAAAATTGACTTGAACTATGTACTAAAGCTAATGAACAGAAGCAGGAGAACAATGTATATGAAAATGTTTGAGATAAACTTTGAGAACTGTAAGAACTATGATCAGTCTATATCAATATATATCAGTAATAGTCTCACATGCCTGGAATGCACTCCTTAATATCTCCAGCACATAGGCCTCCTTTTCCTTTAACATGAAACTCAGACACTATCTTCTGAATGAAGCCATTCTTGATTCCCCTAACCAGGAATGCCTTCCCTCCTAAATTAACTCATATTTAACAAGATTTTATGTATTTGCAGTTATTAAATTTATTGTATGCTCTACATATCATGTATGTCTAGACACACACATGCAATACTATGGCCATCCATGAGAAACGATGATGAAACTCATTGAATTTCTAGTTTCACTCAAATATTTTACTTCGTTATGAATGATCTCTCCCAGAGAAGGAGCAATCTGGAAATGTTTGTAATGTAAAAATTAAACAAAAATAGAAATTCTGAGAATCAAAAGAGATTTTTAAAGATTGAAACACAAAAAATGAATTGACAAATAATTGGAATCTTTCTTTAAAGTCAATAAAATGTGTGAACTATGAGCTACTCTGATTAAAAAGGAGAGAAAAAAAAAGTTGCCAGTAGCAAAAAATGAAAAAAGAAGAAACTATAACAAAGGGGGAAGATATAAATGAGGTTATTAGGAATTATTTTATCCAATTAAATGCCAATAAAACTGACAATTTAAATGAAATAGATGAATATATGTTCAGTCATTTCAGTTGTGTCTGATTCTTCATGACCCCATTTGGGGTTTTCATGGCAAAGATACTAGAGTGGTTTGCTATTTCCTTCTCCAGCTCATTTTATAGATGAGGAAACTGAGGCAAACAAGATTAAGTAATTTGCCTAGGCTCACACAGTTACTGTGTCTGAGTCCAGATTTAAACTTAGAAAAATAAGGCTTCCAGATTCCAGGCCCAGCACTGCTCTATCTAGCTGCCCAGATAAATATATGCCAAAATATAAAATACTGAGATTAACAAAATAGAAATTTTAAATAACCCAAAAAAGAAATGGAATAAACCATAAATCAGCTTCCAAGGGGAATGAAACAAAACCAGAGGGATTCAAACAACAATCTATTCCACTATTGCATACATTTTACAAAACTGGAAAACAACAAAACAATTATTAGGCACTTATTGTGTGCAAAACATGTACTAGACACTGAGAATATCAATGTAAGCAGAAAGTCTCTGCCTTCGAAGAGCTTATATTCTGATAGGAAAAGACAATACAAGAAAATGGGAAAGCAAGGGTAAAGAGGGCAAAAATGTAAAGTCTCAGAGAGGAGTCAGTAAATGCAGGTTGGAGAGGAATGAAGGAAAATGAATGGATTCTATTAAATTCTTTTTTATGATATAAATAAGGTTTTGATACCTAAACAATTAGGAGACAAATCAGAAAAAGAAAACCATAAACTAGTATCCTTCATGAATATCTACACAAAAAATTAATTAAAATAGTAACAAAGAGGCTCAAGTAACACATCAAAAATATTGTGCATTATGGTCAGATAATATTTACTTTGCATCAAGAATGCAAGGTTGGTTTAATATTAGAAAAAACTATGCTATATTCTATTTATAAAATATAATTAAATTCACATGACTATATCAATACATGCAAAAATGCTTTTGGCAAAATATAATACTCATTTCAGAAAAAATAATAAAGCAAAAACAAATGAAATTTTCTTTAATGTAATAAATAGTAGCAAATAGTAAGAAAGCTAGGCAATATTATATGTGATTGTGATAAACTAGAGGCCTTTTCATTTAGATCAGGGGTAAAGCATAGATATTCATCATCACCACTATCATTTAAATATAATTTGATGGAATAAGCATAAGCAAAAGGAGAAAATATCACTTTTTTTCAAATATAATAGTCTACAAAGGAAACCTTACAGTGCCAATTAAAATTTAGTAATAAATAGCAAGACATAAAATAAATCCAAACAAATCAACAGCCTTTTATAACATTACCATTAAAACCTAGCAGAAAGAGCTAGAAAGATAAATTCCATTCAATTGAATATTTTAAATATTTAGGAGTTTAAATAACAAGACACCCAGAAAAACTGCATGACTATAACTACAAAACACTCTTTACAGAGATAAAGACAAACTGAAACAATTGGAGAAATATTAATTGCTCATCACTGGGCCAAGACAATATAATTTAAATAGCAATGGACTTAAATAACAAATCTACATTGAATCAGATACCAAAGGATTACTTTACAGAGTTAGAAAAGTAACAGGAAAATCCATCTAGATGAATTTTATGTTTATTTATTTATATGCTACCTTCTCCATTAAGATATGAGCTCCTTGAGGGAAGAAATTGGTTTTTAATTATTTTTTTGAATCTCCAATGCTTAGTACAATGTATGATATGTAGTAATAATAGTTAATATATAGCACTTACTAAATGTCAGACATTATGCTAAGCACTTTACAATTATTATCTCATTTGAACCTTATAACCACCATATGAGATAGATATTATTGTTATCCTCATTCTACACATGAGGAAACAGAAGCAGGTAGTGGTTAAGTGACTTGCCCAGGGTCATATTGCTAGTAAGCATCTGAATCCAAATTTGAACTCAGGTTTTTCTGATTCCAAGCCTGGCATTCTATCCCCTGCACTAAAGTAGGCATTTCATAAATACTTGTTAGTTAAACAGAAAAGGGATAAAGAATAACATAAAACATAAAAAAAGATAATTTGGATCACATCAAATTTTAAAAGTTTGTACCTTTGTACCCTTGCCCCCAATAAATGGATGTAGTTAAAATTAAAAGGGAAACAGTTAACTGAGAAAAATTTTTGCATTGTAGGTTTCTCTTATAAAGGTCTCGTTTAGAAGACATATTGGGGAAATGATTCTAATACATAAAAATAACATCTATTGTCTAATAGACAAATGTTCAAGAAACATTAACAAACAGTTCTCAAAGGAAGAGATATAAGTGATCAATATCCATATAAAAAAGCTCTAAAATCATTAATAATTAGTATAATATAAAGTATTGCATCTCTGCAGTTCCAACTTATACACATCAGATTGGCAAATATTACCCAAAAAATGGTAAAAATCGGTTGTTGGAAGGCTTGCAGAGACTATAGTCACACTGGTACATTGTTAGTGGAGCTGCAAATTGGTTTAGTTATTCTGGAAAGCAGTTTGGAACTATACCCCCAAAGTCATTAAACTATCCACTGCTTTTGTGTGATAACACTACTAGGTTTATAATTTTAAGCTAAGAGATCAAAGAAAGAGGAAATGGACACATGAGACAATACACAAAGATAATACGGTTGAGGTAATCTCAGAATGAAGGTATTAGCATTAAAGGGAATTAGAAAGGCTTCTTGCAGAAAGTGACATAGTTGTGAGTTGAAGGAAGCCAACAGGAATAGATAAGGTTGGGGGAGAGGGAGTGTCATTCCAGGAATAGGAGGACAAATAGTACAAATGCAAGGCGTTAGGAAATGGAATATCTTGTATGAGGAACAGCAAGGAAGACAGTGTGGATTGTAAAGAACATAGAGAGAATTAAAATGTAAGGACTGGAAAAGTAAGAAGAGACTAAATTGTGAAGGGCTTTAAAAACCAAAGGACAAAAATATTTGTAGCAGCTCTTTTTATAGCAATAAAGAACAGAACACTAAGAGGGCTGCCCCTTAATTAGGGAATGATCTAATAAATTATGGTATATGAATGTAATGGGATATTATTGCACAGTAAGTAATGACACAATTTTCAGTTAAATATGAGAAAGCTTGTGTAAATGAAGAGTGAAGTGAGCAGAACTATGAGAAAAATTTCTAACAAATTCTAACAATTTCTAACATTGTAAAGAAAAAAAGACAACAAAAATTTGCAAAGACTTAACCCTGAGGCAGCCAAGTGGTGCAGTGAATAGACCACCCACCCTGGAGTCGGGAGGACCTGAGTTCAAACCCAGCCTCTGACACTTGACACACTTTGCCTTTCCCCCTCAAAAAAAAATACTTAACCCTGATGAAGAACAAGAAGAAGGAGGAGGAGAAAAAAGAAGAGGAGGGGAGAAGTAAAAAGTGGGGAGGAGAGGAGAAAGAAAGATTTTCTTAAAATTCACAGAAGGGAACAGATGGAATTTTGGAGGGAAACAGACAAAGCTGTACAAGCTTTGAAAGTAGCATGTTGAATTTATTATACACTTTTTAAGTACCCTGTGTGTGTGATAGAGCTTTGTGGTTTCACATACAATCCTCTTTTTCTGTTCTACTTTGGATATAGAAATGTTCTCTTTTCTCTATTTGTTAAATTCAGATTTTTTTTATAAAAAGAAAATGATCAGTTTGCTCATCTTCAAATTTCTCATAGCTCTCTGACAATATTTCTGTGTCTCTGTGTCTGTGTCTGTCTCTCTCCTTTTTGTCTGTCTCTGTCTCTGTCTGTCTCCTTCTCTCTCTCTCTCTCTCTGTCTTTCTCTCTCTCTCTGTTTCTCTCTCATCTGACTTTCTAGTACTGTAGCTATTTGGTCATTTATCCTTCCCTCTATTTAATATCTTCTCTAAGAGCAGGGACTGTGTCATATCACTCTTTGTAACCCCAGTGCTTAGCACAATGCCTTGAATATATTGGAGTCTTAATAAATGCTCAATGACTACTAATGTTCTTTTATTCCTTATCCATTTGGAGGAAAACTGCAGAAGGTATAGAGATTTTCCCCCACTATTTGACTTTTGTTTTGCTTTTTCCCACATTGTGGCTAACCACACTTTACCATTTTCACTTCTTTCAGCATTTGTGGCAATAATAAGAAACCTAAGTTACAATTAATCTAGTGCAATCATTTTTTTCTTTTTTGAAATTAAATTGGCTTATTTATTTTTAGTTTACAACACTCAGTTCCACAGTCCCTTGAGTTTCAGATCTTCTCTCCCTCTTTCTATCCCCCCCCCCATCATGGCAGCGTGCACTCAGAGGATCTACAGATATCTTCCCATTAATCATTAGTCAAGTTGTAGAGAAGGATTGTAACTGATGGAATAATCAGTGGGAAAGAGGAAACAAAACAAGAAAAAGGGAGAGAGCAAGTAGTTTGTTTCAATCTGCATTCAGAGTCTGCATCTCTTTCTCCGGATGTGGATATCTCTTTCAATCATGAGTCTTTTGGGGTTGTCATAACCTTATGTTGCTGAGAAGAGCCCAGTCTACTGAAGTTAGTCGTCACACATATGATGTGTCTGTGATTGTGTACAAATTTCTCTTGGTTCTGCTCTTCTCGCTCAGCATCAGTTTATATAAGTCTCTCCAGGTTGTTATGAAGTCCGTCTGCTCCTCATTTCTTCTATCACAGCAGTATTCCATTACATTCAGATACCACAACTTGTTCAGCCATTCCCCAGTTGATGGGCATCCCCTTCTTTTCCAATTTTTTGCCACCACAAAAAGAGCCGTTATAAATATTTTTATACATATGGGTCCTCTTCCCACTTCTCTGATCTCTTTGAGATATAACCTAGAAGTTGCATTGCTGGGTCAAAGCATATGCACTTATTTATAGCCCTTTGGGCACAGTTCTAGATGTGCAATCACTTTTTTAAAATGCAAGTATGACTAGTTCAATATGGGACAACTCAAGTTCCCAAACTTTATGCCAGCTGCCAATTATTTTGTTTATTTGATTTACTCAGTAACATGTGAATGTACTTTCATTCAGATTCAAAATGTCCTGTCATCAGAACCATGGGGTACAGAGCATCCTAACCACAATGTTCTGTTATATGTGAATCAGTGAAAGAAGGGATTTGAATAAAATCTTCATTAATTTGAGAACAACTTAAATTCTAACAAGAATTTAATATAAATTCTTAACACATAAATTCTAACAAGAGGTGTGAGCTGGTGAGAAGACAAGGAAACAAGCTATGATGTGGTCAGGAGGGTCAAGAGAGAAGGCCATGAAGATGAGTACCACTTCATGGAGAAGGTAGTACTTGGGCTAAATCTTGAAAAAAACAGAGATTCTACATGGTGAAGGGTAGGAATGAGTATATTCCAGACCTAGAGGATAACCAATGCAAAAGCAAAGAGATGAGAGACAGTTTCATGAGTGAGGAACAGGAAGAAAACCAGTTAGGTTAAAGTGTTGAATAAGCAGAGGGGAGTAAATGTATAGTGAAGTTGTAGACATAGGATGTGACCAAGTTGTGAGAACTTTAAATGGCAAACAGAGGTGTTAATATTTGACCTCAAAGGTCATAGGGAGACATTGAAGTTCATTGAGCAGAATGATGACATGGTCAGACCCGTGCTTTAAAAAAATTAATTTTTTAGCTATGGATTTGAAGTAGGGAGAGACCTGAGAGATGATTATTAATTAAGTTTTTTAAATGCTTCAGGCAAAAGAGGATGAAGAAGATGAAGAAAAAGAGTTTATGCAAGGGATGTTGTAGAAGGAGAAACCATAAAATAAAAGAAACAATGGAAATAATAAAATTGACAGATGATTAGCTATCTGATGTCAGTAAGAGTGGGGAGTTAAAGATAGAAGGTTCTGGAGATATTTACAGAAATATGAAAGTTTGGAAATTCCAAGTGAGGGAGAGGGGAGATAATGAGTTCCATTTTGGCCACATTGAGTTTGAGCTACCTATGGGACATCTAGTTTGAAATATTCGGTAGGTAGTTTGTGACATGAGCCTGGAACTTAGAGGAGAGCCTAGGGCTAGATATATAGAGATCTAGGAGTCATTTTCATAAAGACATCCATTGAGCACATGGGAACTGGTAAGTTCAGAAATCAAGAGAGTATATATAGAGAGAAAATAAAAAGGTATAAGTCAGAGCCAGACACCCACCCCACATTTTAGTTGGTATAAAATGGGTGTTGTTTCACCAAGGGAGACTTAGGAGTAGTAGGACAAGTAGGAGGAGAACAAAAAGAGAATAGCATCAAGATAACTCAAGAAAACTTTGTGGCAGGAAAGAACTGGAAATTGCAGGGATGCTCATCAATTGGGGAATGGCCGAGCAAGTTGTAGTATATGATTGTGATGGAATACTACTGTGCTATAAGAAATGATGAGCTCAATGACCTTAAAAAAATATGGAAAGACCTGCACAAAATAATGAAGAGCAAAATGAGCAGAACCAAGAGAACATTGTATACAGTACAAACAATATTGTTTTAAGAATGTTTTTGAATAAATAAGTTAACTTGATTATTAGAAATACCCAAATTAACTATAAAGAACATATGAAGTAAGATGCTATCTGCATCCAGAGAAAAAACTGATAAACAGATGTATAGAATTATTTTACAAATATATGTATTATGTATGTGATGTGTGTGTGTATGTGTGCGTGTGTACATGTGTGTGTGTGTGTGTGTGTGTGTGTAGGGCACTGGTAAGGGAGAAAAGAAAAGAAAAAATGGCAAGTTGTACATAGAAAACTTGCAATTTCATGTGCAATCAACTTTTTTTTGTTATACTATGTTATGGAAATGCTTGTTTTATCCCATACATTAAAAATAACAATTAAAAAAAAATCAGAGAGGAAACAGCATTTAGGATGGGAGGAGAGTCAAGAAGAATAAAAACTGAAAAGGCTATCAGATTTGTCAATTAAAAGATCATCAGTAACTTTGGAGAGAGTAGTTCCAGTTGAGTGATGAGGCTGGAAGTCAAAATGCAGAGAATTTAGAAGAGTAAGAAGAGAGGAAATTGAGTGAGTGAGTGTAGAAAGTGTTTTCTAGAAGTTTAGACTAGAAGATAGGATGAAGTTGTTTGGGATGATAGAATCTAATTTGGGTTACTTTGGTAGTTTTGTTTTTTCAAGGATGGACAGATTGGCATGTTTTTAATGCAATGGAAGAAACCAGGGAGATATTGAAGATTAGGTACAGTGGGAGACTGATAGTGGAAGCAATCTTCTGGAGAAGATGGGGAAGGAACAGGATCAAGGGTACCCATAAAGAAAATGATTTTAGACATGAGGAGTTGTGAGGTTCACATTGC
>CM053586.1:294230299-294260065 GCA_028646515.1 Pseudochirops corinnae | reverse complement strand
GAAAAAAAAAAAACAACAGGTGGTAATTTGGCAGCCCTATTTTCTGGTAAGGGATGTTGGTAGGAGAGGTACATACTTTATATACACTAGGGTTAGTTTTTCTTTAAGGGGGAAAAGAGGCCCATCCTTGGGATTTGGTTGGCCTGGGGGACCAAAGTTAGAATTACTGGTTTGTTTTCCTTCACTCAGGAGGCATAAAAGACTGAGTTTATGGGGGACAGGTGCTGCAGAGTTTTTAGCAGCATTCCTATTGCCCAGCAATAGCATGGTGTTCTTTCCTAGCCAAATGTTACAGATTGCAGATGTGAATGGGGAGGCATTAGGAATTATGTCATGTTTGATCTTATTAGTAAAGTATAAATCTATTTACCTGCCTAGAGCTTTATATTTATGACCTATGAACACCTAACTACATTCTAGGACCAAGTCTGAATCACTGGACAGGCCTGAGTTAAGCCTAGTTCAAAATGAGATGGTTGTCAGAATGGATGGTCCAAACCAGTTTTCTCCTAAACCACACCACTAGAAGACATTTTACAAGAGAAAGGAGGAACTGACACCCCACTATACCTTTTGATGACATTGGGTCACTCATTTCTTTTCACCACATCTTAGGGGTCAGGTTACCTCACCCAGCAATGGCCTCAATGCATGGATGGCTTAGGGGGAAGTGAACAGAAGTGAACAGAATGATATTCTTATCCACTTGGGCTAGGGGGCATTGGGAGAAGAATAAAGACATAGACTTGAGATATTAGAGTAAGACATTTTTTTCCAGAAAAGATTCAGGTGGAACTGAAATCATTCCCCTAGTCTCCCCCAGGAAACAAACCTAGATTCAAGTAGTCTGATAAGAACAATGATGTTCTTTTCTTAGCTTCTGTCAAGGCAAAGTGGGAAAGTATCTCTTTTGTAATTATGCTCTCATTTTTTAAAAGCCTTAACTTTGAAAGAAACTAAATGCAAAGCTAGCATCATGTCAACTCTCTACCAGTGGTTCTCAACCTGTAGGTCGTGACCCCTTTGGGGGTCAAACGACCCTTTCACAGGGGTCACAAGGGGTCACCTAAGACCATCTGAAAACACATTTCCGATGGTCTTAGGAACCGAGATGCCACTCCTCTATCCATCTCCAGGCGGGCGGCCCACATGCAGATAGGCCCACATACGAATATTAAAGGGGTCATGGCATTAGGAAGGCTGAGAACCACTGCGAGTAGACGTACAGGATAGTATGGAAAGGAAAGCAGGTCTCAAAACATTTCTGTTGGGACATTGTTTTATTTTGCGCTGTTTTTTTTTTTATCATTCTAAATAACATTTCCTTTTTGATAAGGAGGAAAACACAAAGATTCTCTCTGTTGAGTTTAACTATAAACTTTATATCAAGAATTTGGTGCTGAGGTCTTAAATGCTCTATTTTCCACATCAACCTGAACTCTAAACAGGTTTTGTCAAAGTGAGAAGTGGTTATACCCTCAATCACATCTCTGTGGGATAGCTTTTTGTCAGAAGCTTCCACAATTGCACATAATGTACCCAGAAGTGACCCGGAGCTGGAAAAATAGGGTCACATAGACTAGGAGAAAAAAATGTTTTTAAGCTATCTGGAAAGGTGTTAAATAGATGTTCTTTTTTTTTCAGTCAAATAACTTGAACACAATACCCCGCCAGATGTGTTCCATTTCTCTACAAATGGCAACAGGAGGCCTTTTCCACTTACCAACCAACCTAGAATAAACAACAAAGAAAGTTGGTCTGGGTGAAATATATTAACACTTAATACATGGGACACCCTCCTAGAACACATTGCTCAATTTTCTCTTCTACCATTTTTAGAATTTTTCCCCCCTAAGGCACACTTACTAACAACCTCTTTTTTTCTTTCCTTTGTGTGATATTGTGAGCAAACAACCATGTTAACAGTAAACCTAAGCACATGTGTATATGGAGAATTTAAGGTTTTAGTCAATTAAAACTTAGAACAGTTCATCTGACATATTCAAGCATACACATAATCATAATTATTCTCCATAGTAATTAGGCATACACAATAAGCAATCCACGTAATTAGACTTCAATTAGTTTAACTTTTGCACACAAACACGAAACAAACAAACAAGATTATAATGAATAGAAAGGCAAAAAGGAAACCATACAGAACAGGAAGCTGCTCAGCCTCTCTGAACACCCCTGGATCTATAAAATCCAGGGAGGCTCCCTTCTTCAGAAAAGGGTGAGCACAGCCCAGCTATTCAGGTATTCCCATGGTTAATAAGTGCACTTGCCACTAGGTTCTGAGAGACAAAGCAGAATAACCTCTGATGTCCTAAAGTCAGCTCTATTTAAGTCAACATTTGCAAGGGGACCTAGGTGACAGCGAATAGAATGTCAGGCCTGGAGACAGGAAGACTCACCTTCCTGAGTTCAAATCTTACCTCAGACACTTACTAGCTGTGTGACCCTGGACAAGTCACTTAGCCCTGTTTGCTTCAGATTCCTCTTCCATAAAATGAGATGTAGAAGAAAATGGCAAATCATTCCAGTACCTTTGTCAAAAACAACCCCAAATGGGGTCATGAAGAGTCAGATACAACTGAAAAAATTGACTGACCAACAACAAAACCATTTGCAAAACTCTCAGGGCATTAGTCTAATTATATTAGCAACGGAGACGATACCATTATTTCATTAGTAAAGAGAATCCTCAGGTAAGGAAACGATCTCAAATGAATCAGGTCAACCCTTATTCTGCAACGTATGTTATCTAGAGCACTGAAAAGTTAAATGACTTGCGAGTGTCATATACCTCGTAACCATCTCAGATCAGATTGAAATCCAGGGTCTTTCTGACTCCCAGTCCAACACTGGATTAACCATACAACCCAGCCACCTCTAAATGATCTAGACGTGCTATCCATCTTCAAAGGGAGCACTGATAAACTCTGAGTGCAAGCTGAAGTAATACTCTTCACTTACTTTATCTATCTTCCTTTTTTAAAACAATATGGCTACTATGGAAATATGTTTTACCCTACTTCAAACGTATAACAGTTTCTGTTGCTATTGCTTGCCTTCTCAATGAGTGCGGGGAGGGGCTGGAGAGGGAAAAAATTTGGAACTCAAAATATTTTTAAATGAATGGTAAATGATCTTGACAATAGGCATCCGTCATTCACTTGGTTAGTTAAGCCAAAATCTTTAAATGATGAGGCATCTTTTAGAAGTCTCTACAATTTTCTAGATTGATGTCCATGGCTATAATCAACATGCCATCCACAAATGGCACCTAAGGGAGCCTTACCACCTATTTGGACATGGTTGAACATACTCCATAACAGTGACAAACATCTTTGATGATCACATATCATTGTCATATGTCACACTTGATGGTAATAAACAGAGGGCCATTGATCAAAGTTTATTTGTTGTTGCACTTTTGAAGAAGCTTGGTGTAATATTATACACAGGAGACAACTTTTTGGAGGAACATCGCTAACGCTGTGTTTTCTCAACTGAGTCATTTTTTTGAATAGTGAACGAAAAATAAGTACAGCGGGCCTTTTATTTGCTACACCTTTCATTCACGTGAATAACTGAAAAGACATGTTCTGCTATAGGAGGTTATTTGTGAAAGTCTGTCTATTCCCTTCTCATATTGTCCTCGAAGATGTGCTTAATACAAGGTGGATTATTCTCATAAAAGGTTTTCAACTTAAGTCTTTATCTTCAAAGACTCCTCTCTATTTACCAGACCATGATGTTTCTCAATGAGTTTGCAATGATGGGGAAGTAGGAATATAAATCAGTAGCTAGTGATAAGTCACTGATTACCTGTTTTCAGGAATACTAACAGCTAGCATTTATTGTATATAGGATTTTGAGATTTGCAATGTACTTAATGAGCATCAGCTTAATGATGGTCATGACAACACCGTGCAGTAAGTATTCTTATTGTTCCCATTTTGCAGCTAAGGAAACTGAGGCTGTGAGAGGATGTGACTTGCCCAGGACCACACAGCTAGTAAATATCTGAGGCAGGATTAGAACTCATCTAATTCTGCATTGAATCCTGGTGCTCTATCCACTGTGTCACCTAGCTGACTCAGGTAGTACTAACATCTAAGATTTTTTCCAACTCTTTGGTATCCTCTCCTCTTTTAGTTATCTCAAGAACTGACCCTTCAGTGCTTTAAGAACTGTGTCACCTCCTGCACAAACCTCCCCTGTTTATATTTGGTCTAGCCCAGTTGCTATTCCTGTCTTTGTTTTATTTAGTATCATTTCTACTTCCTCAAACAATACATTTGGGGCTGTGATGATAAAGTCCAAATGTGGTGGCTCCACTCTCATTGATGGAAAAAATACTTGGTTAGAAAATTCTTGATGTGTCTTTTCCATTTTTTTTATCTGTTTGGGTTCTTCCTTCCAATGTTATCTTTAAATGTTTTTGGAATCATCTGGCTTAATAAGTACTCTGGCCAAGATTTTTGTAAATGTGCTTATTCCTCTGCTGCTTCACCCTGTTTTATGATGCAATACTGCTCATAATATCTCATTATTCTCCTCTCTAATATTTTACAAAGGAGTTTATATTCTAAGCCATTGGTGCCTTTGGTTGCCAAATGTTTGCTGATTGAAGTAGTTTATGTGCTCTTTTGGGTCTGTCATTGTGATAATTGATTTATAGCAGTAAAACCTCCTTGGATAATGACAATAGTCTGTGTTAATGTCTGAACTTCTGGCTACTTACCATGTTTCATCATCAATTCCTTGTTCAGTTGGAGAAGTAGTAATTACATGCCATATTTTTTTCATTTTTTCTATTTCCTTCTAGTTTAATATTTTGATCATTGCTCTAAGACAATGGCCTAACTATACACAAACAACTGATTATCAAATGACTCCTCTATGGATTGTCAGTAGTATTCCTTTCTATTAAAATACAATGGGTTTCATTTTTGAGATGCATTTATTTTTGACAATGCCTAGAACCTCCAAATCTCTTCTTTTAAAAATATTGTTTTTACTTTTTTAACATCACCTGTATTTCCCAATATATATGTTGTCTCCCCTCTTCCACCTCCAAACTTCTCCCCAGAAAGTCATACTTTATACTTTATAGTATATTATACATACTTTATAGTCATACTATAATAGAGATCGGGGAAAAAAAGTTCAAGAAAACTAACCCAAATGTCAACCAAGTATTACATTATAAAAAGCATTCCATACCTATAGAGCTCTAACTCTCCACACAGACTGGAAGGAGGTGCTCACATCTCTTGTCTGGAAACAAGGCTAGTGATATATTTCATAGCATCCAATTTTAATTGTTCAATTATTGTTATTCTTTCCATTGATATTGATGTGGCCATTATGTATATTATTTTCTTGATTCTATTTACTTTGTATTAGCTTAGATAAATTTTCTCATATTTCCTCCCTGTGTTCATAATATTCATAGTTTCTTATAGCACAGTAATATCCCATCTCATTCACTTAGTATAATACAATGGAGGGTTATTATTGATTTCCTTGTTTCTAATATCACCCATATTTATGAATATACCAGTCCCCCAACCTCCCTCAGGGAACCTCTCCTATAATAAAGAATTAAAAAAGAAAAAAGAAAAAAAGTTCAATAAAACTAACCAGAACATTAACCAAGGATTTTCTGTCACTCTCAGATTCCTTGTCCCATTTCCTTTCATTGCAACCTGCTAGTCCTCAACCCTGGGTCTCAACCCATCTCCATTCTTTATTCTTTAATCCTGAATTCTTTGATGCTGATAGGGGGAGTCATAAAACCATAATGATTAGGTTGACCAGAAACTTATATCTCTTACCTTCACTGAGATCTTACTGTACACAGGAATAATTGTTATTCATCTCTAAGGTAGCTAAGCAGATGTATAGCTTAGAGATAAAAATACAAGATTAATGTATTAAGGATTTCCTGCCAGCTTCCCAAAACACTGAAAAACCCCATTTATCAAAACAAAAGGACACCTTGTGGGTAGGTTCCAGTTTAGATTTTCTCCAAAATTCTGGCATTCCATGTTCCATTTAGAATTTTGGGAGTAAGATCTGAAGTTTTTCTATTGCTTATCCTCTGACAAATGAGCATTCCACCTTCCCAAATGTTAACATGCCACCCTAATATTAACTATTAAAATGGTTCCCCAGTTTTTGTCACCTTGTCTTACTACCTTAGAAGCAAATTGTATGTCACTAGTCCTTACTGAAAACCTTTCCAGAATAGCCCTGCTCATATCTTATGCCTACATCAATTGGGTTCATCCAATGGCTATCTGATTCTACTGCTTATTTTAATCCTCTACTACAATTTTTAATAACTTCTCCTACATTTTTGAACTTTAAAAATAATGCTTTGGCCAAATGTCAACATGGTCAAAGCTTAAGTCTAATTGTTTTAATCCAAGAATTGCTGCATTTCCAAATTCCAGAAATTCCAAATTTCACCCTCCACCCATGGCCACTGATCCTTCCACCTCACCCATTCTTTTGCTTTCAATAAATGTGCTCTTTGCTTTCATCATGACTTTCAGTTCATTGACCTTTATTGATTCTCCCAGTGTATATTCCCAATTCTGTGTATATTTCATGCCAAATACTTACCTTATTACCTGCCTCATTAATAATTCTCTCCTCTAAGACCATCAACCTCCATGATCTTTCACTGTACTCAACCTACTCATCTTAAACTCTCAGAGACTGCTGCCGTACTACTCCTGCTCTCTGTTGGCTAAGCATTACTAAAGACAGATAATCAAGGTGATTTAGTTTGGGCAGCTAGGTGGAGCAGTGGGTGGAATGCCAGGATTGGAGTCAGGAAGACTCATCTTCCTGAGTTTAAATCAGGCTGTGTGACCTTGGACAAATCATTTAGCCCTGTTTGCCTCAGTTTTCTTATTTTTAAAATGAGCTGGAGAAGGATATGGCAAACCACTTCAGTATCTTTGCCAAGAAAACACCAAATGGGGATATAAATAATTGGACATGACTGAACAACAAATGTGCTAGTCACTGGTAATAAAAAAGACAAAAAAATAATGAAACAGTCCTTGCTTTTACAACTCATGAATTCTATTGAAGGGATTCAACCTTACATGAAGACCATTAGTCATCTAAGAGTACCTCCATATATATGTGGCCGTTTCATTTTTCTGTTTCTCTTCATTTTTAAGTAGTTGAAGATGATATTGTAAGTATTATGGAACTGGGAAGTTGGGAAGACAAAGAAGGGAGCTAAATAGCCTATGTCTAAATGCTCTAAAGCAGGGATGGGGAACTTGGGGCCTAGAGGCAACATGTAGCCATCTAGGTCCTCAAGTGCAACCCTTTGACTCCAAACTTCACAGTACAAATCTCCTTAATAAAGGATTTGTTTTGTAAAATTTGAACTCTGTCAAAAGGCTGCACTCAAGGACCTAGAAGGTCACATGTGGTCTCAAAGCTGCAGGTTCCCTACCTCTGCTCTAAAGGATTTTTTTTTTAATTTAATAACTCAAGAATTGAAAGTGAAAGTGATAGCAAAAGACATAACCTGAATTCAAATCCCATCCCTGCCACTCACTCTATGTGACCTTGAATAATCATTTCTCCTCTTTGGTCTATGGTTTCCTTATCAGTAACATGAGGGGTAGGAGTAGGTGAACTCCAAGAGTCCATCCAGCTCTAAATCTATGCATCTGCGATTCCAAAAAGCTAAAATATTTCCTTTGTATCAGAATTTACTGCTTTGTCTGTTCACCTTCTTTGAATGGCTATTCTTCCTTTATTGAGGTGTTGAATAATCTACTAGATTTCTTGTCCACTGTCCATTTGCTAGTCCTTCATTTATATGCTTCTCATTTCTGAAGGGGTCTTGTTATGTTATTTGTTTGATCTATATTCCTAATTTTGATGTCTGTTTTAGTTTGATGATTTGAGTTCATAACTCTAATGACAGATGTTTAAAAGAAAAAAAAATATTGTGACTTAGGAAAAATGTTATTTATCTCTTACAGCTGAAATGTTTAAGTTGTGCATCACAAGTTCTGAGAAAGAAGTTCATGAAATAGTCTTTAAAAAATAAAATCTGCAGCTAGCTGGTACAGTGAATAGAGCACTGGCCCTGGAATCAGGAGGACCTGAGTTCAAATACAGACTCAGACACTTAACACTCACTAGCCATGTGACCTTGGGCAACTCACTTAACCCCAATTGCCCTGCCTTCCTCCCTCCAAAAAAGCAAAAAAATAATTTAAAAAATAAAACCAATGTTATGACTTATGGAGAAACCATTTTATGTCTCTATTTTAAAAGCTTTGTTATGGTCTGTGAAAGTGTTTTTGATTTTTTAAATGTTCCATTCTGGTAAACTTGCATTTTAACAGAAAGGGGCATTTGTTTTATTGAAAAGAGAAAAACAAGCTTTTTGGTTGTTTTTTTTTAAATTAGAGTAGAAATAGCTGATACTGTATGTGATGATCACCAATGAACTCTTCAATTGAAATGAGTAATTACAAGTTTAAATTTCAAAGGGCAAGGAGCTTAATTTTCAGATGACACTCTAAGCATCCATGAAGCATCCATTTGATTAGAAAAAGGGTTACAGAGTGGTCATTCAAAAAATTGTTTCTCTCTCTCTCTCTCTCTCTCTCTCTCTCTCTCTCTCTGTCTCTTTCTGTCTCTCTGTCTCTCTCTCTCTGTCTCTGTCTCTCTGTCTCTGTCTCTCTCTGTCTGTCTGTCTCTCTCTCACACTGCCTGGTGGGGAATGGATAGTTAGAGGAGAGAGAAGGATGCAAGAACTCTCGGTGCTCAGAGAGCCTTTGGGAGTGCTAAAAGGGAGATTAGGATCTCTCAGATTAAGTTGAAGAATCCTACAATCTAGAGAAATCTTAGAACTAACTGAAGCCAAGAGTCATATTTACACAGGTAATAACAAGTCCACTGACTCCACATAAAGTACTATTTCTCCTACAGAAACAGGTCAATATTTCTAGAAAGATCACAGGTCTGGGGGAAACCATCTACAGAAGTTCTTGACACCAAATTAATTTGGAGTTTCAATAAATCACCTTGTGGCTAATGAGATGATGACCCTTTCTAATTGTAGCTCTGGTCATTTGAAGACAGACATAAACTCTGTTTCTGGGCCCATCTTCCAAACTTCTGCAACTTTAAGAACCCAGGGTCACCTTCATACCAAAATGAAGTTTCAGAGGAAAACATCAGAAGAGGTTAATTAGTAAGACTTATCAGTGTTTATACTTAGTTGTTTAATGAAGAATTCTAGTTTTGTTTTTTAAAGGTTACTTGAGTGAAAAACCATGCTAAGTTTTCTGTTAGTTAATCATATTTGCAGCAAAGTTAGCTGCTTAGACCACAAGACTATTCCCAAACACTATTGTTTACCTAATGGAAATAAACAGCTTCCTGAGTCCTAAACATCTACATTCAAATCTATGAAACAGAAGCCAACATAGCTATCCCCAATTGAATTGGCCTGTTTCAAAGTCCAAGAGAAAGATCGAACATAAAGACTAAATTTTCATATCCCTCACTGTCATGAGTGTTTATTAACCTCTTCTTCCTTACTGATCCGTCATGACTATTTGGTAGGTATAATCTCATTAGTTATAGTGTTGAGCTAGAACCTGCACACTTTTTCTTAAACCCACAGACAATAAAAATTAATGCAGACAGAGAAGAAGCAGCACAAGAGGCAAGGTGCTACAAGAGAAAAGCTAGACAGTTCTCTAAACCTCCAAAAAACTCTGGAAGCTCCATGTTCTTTGCACTGCAAAGTAGAACCAGAAAGAGATGACCATATAATTTAAGACTAAGAAGATCAAAGAAGCACTAAATAGTATGAGTTATATAGAGTTTATCTAGGAAGAGACTTGTCCAGTAGGAATGACTAGAGACAAATCTCAAAAATCTTAGTAAGGGGGAAAGAGTAGGGTTTGACTTGATCTAAAAGTAAAGGAAGGTTTGGCCTTAGAATCAGAGTAAGACTTGTGTGGCTAAGGTATGAAGGAGTCAGCTTCTGGGAATCAAGTCCAAGAGAAAGATTCTAAGAAATTAAATGCTAAATGGATGACAAATAGGGGTAGATAGGGAACCATTACAATCATGTTTAATCACAGTGTTTTGGGGGGGGGGAGGGGTGATACTTCTATTTTATCCCTATTGAAAATATAGAATCATAGAATGTTAGCCTTGGGAGGTAGCTTAGATATCATATATCCCAACCTTCTCATTTCACATAAGAGGAAACAGTGTGAACTTGAAATATTAAATGTGATTTTTTTTAAAAAAGATAGCAACACAAGTATCCCCAATCTTTCTAGCTTTACATTTCCAGTAACCAAATGCAGTTATTCTAAAAATCTAGAATCTGCTCTTCTCTCTCTATTCTTTTCTACATAGCATATCCATTTTAATCTTCCTCATACACTTCTTTTATTATGTCACTCTCCTATTCAAAACTTCCCATGGCTTTCCATTGCCATAAGGATAAAATTCAAACACCCTTACTTCAGAGCTTGTCCTCTATACCATAATGTTATTGCTGTTCAGTTGTTTTCAGTTATATCACTCTTCATTACCATATTTGGGGTTTTCTTGGGAAAGATACTGGAAAGATTTCCCTTAAGAAAACCCTAGTGGTTTAGAGGATAAGCTTTGAAGTAAAAAAAGAACTAAATTATTATTCTCCGGTCACTACCACTCTTTCAGTCACTCAGGCTCACAGCTTCAGTACCATCTTCAATACTTCACTTGTACTCACCTCCTAAGTCCAATCTATTATCGTCTTGTCATTTTTAACTTGACAATATCTTTCATGTATTTCCCATTCTTTCTACTCATAGTCACTACCTTGATGCCATCCCTACCTAGATTTACTGTAATAACCTACTGGTTGTTCTCTTAGTCTCAAATCTCTCCCCACTCGAAATAACTTTCACTCAGTTGTCAAATTGATCTTCTAAAATGAAGCTCTATCAACTCTCTGCTAAGCCCCTCCCACTAATTATCTCCAAGAGCAAACATAAACTCTGATATTTGAGTTTTGAAGCCTTTAATAACCTGACCCCTTCCTATTTTTCCAGTCTTCTTAACACTTTCCTCTCCTCCATGTGTTCTATAATCAAATGTCATTGGCCTACCTGATGGTTTTCAAACACATCGCTCCATCTCCCAACTCTACATCTTTTTACTGGCTTTTCTTTGTGCCTATTAAGTTCTCCCTCCTCATCTTTGCCTTTTGGCTTCCATCAAGACTCAACTCAAATCCCATCTTCTGCAGAAGCTCTTTCCTTGGTCCCACTCAAGCCTACCCCACCCCAATACCTTTACTGTGACATATATGTGTATGTATGTATGAATTAGAATATATTGAATGCACATATTTATTTGAATATTTTCAATAACTTAACATTATATATATATAAACATGTAGATATGTACCTTGAATGTACACAATTACACATGTATGTATCTTGAATGCACATAGTTATTTGCACATTGTTGCCTGTGTCTCAAAGATAGAAACTGTATTTTTGCTTTCTTCATTCCTAGCTTTTAACAAAGTGTTTGGCACATGGTTGGCACTTAATGTTTGATGACTGAATAATTGATTGACCAAATAAGTTCAAGGTTTGCCTCTAGCACATAATATTTGAGTGGCCACGGAAAAGCTGTAAAACTTATCAGTGTCCCAGGCAACTCTCTGATCTTAAAAATTGCAATTGGGAGTCAGTGGAAGGGATTTCCATACCAGAAGTTCCCTAGACCAATTAAATTATTGGTATAGACACACATACACATAAATTATGGAGTTTTATCAGTCACAAACTTTTGTATTCTTCAAGGTGGGAATAATAGTATCATTGTTCCTGAAGACGTATGTCTGTTCTTTCCCAATGATTAGAATAGTTAGTCAACTGTGTTGTAATTAATCTATCAATCCACAGCTGTTTCAGGCACTGTGCTAATTGCTAGGGATACAAACACAAAGAATGAAAAATCTGTACTCTCAAAGAACTTAAATTCAAATGGGGGAGACAATAATATGTATATAAGGAAATATAGAACAATGTTAGAGAAAATAAATACGAAATAGTTAAATACAAAGTAGTTTGGGAGAAAGACCACTGATACTTGTGTAGATCAGGAAAGCCTCATATAAAAGGTGACTTTGGGCTGTACCTTGAATGAAGAGATGAGTTCCGTACAGAGGGAAGGCATTCCAGGAATAGTCAATGGCCAGTGAAAAGGCATGGAGATAGGGGATAGAGTGACCTAAATGAGTAACAAAGAGAAGATCAATTTGACTGTATCTCCAAATTCAGTACAGGGAGTAATGTCCATTTAAGCTGGAATGATAGATTGCAGTCAGGTTGTAAAGGGCTTTAAAACTAAACAGAAAAGTTTATATTTTTAACCTCAAGGCAAGAGGGAATTGCTGGATTTGATTGCATAGGAGAGTGATATGGTCAGATCTGTGCTTAAGGAAAATCAATTCAGCAGTAGTATATAGAATGGAATTAAGTAGTGAGAGACCTGAGGCAGGGAAACTAATTAGGGGGTTGTTGGCAATAACCTAAGCAAGAGGGTGATAAATGCCAGAACTAAGATGGTAGCTGTGTAAGTAGAAAGAAAGGGTAAGATCTAAGAAATGTTGCAGAGGGAGAAATGACAAGAGCTGGAAACTGATTAGATACATGTGATGAGGGAGAGTGATGAGTCCAAAATAATGTTGAGATTACAAACCTGAGAGACTGAAAGAATGACGTGGCTTTGACAAAAATAGAAGACTTGTGGAAGAAGGGAGGACTTGAGTAGAAAGATAATGAATTCAACATTGGATATCCTGCATTTGAAATGTTTCTGAAACATCCAGTTTGAAAAGTCCAAAAGGCAATTGGTGACATGAGCCTGAAGTTCAGGGGAGAGACTGGGGCTGTATTCTTTATCTACATAAAGAATCATCAACACAGAGATATCAAGCACATGGGAGCAGATGAGGTTACCAAGGGAGACAGTGGAGAAAGAGAAGACAGTGCAGGACAGAACCTTAGGTGTTCTAATTATGAGGCTTAATAAGGCTGACAAAACAGCACAGGAGACAGAGAAGGAGCAGTCAGACAGTTAAGAGGAGAATCAAAAGGCTAGGATTACAAAAACCTAGAGAGAAGATAGCATTCAGGACAAGACAACAGTGTTGAATGTAACAGATGGATGAAAAAAGATTTAGTTTGAGAAAGATCAGCAGCAGTACTTAGATCATTGGTAACTGGAGAGAACTGTTTCAATTGTGCAGTGAAGATCAAAAGTCATATTACAAAGGGTTGATCCATGAATGAGCAGAAAGTGAAGACAGCTAGTACAAACAGCTTTATTTTAGAAATTTTGCTGAAGAATGGATATGAGATATGGGATAACACCTCGAGGGCATCACAGAATATACAAAGAGAAGCAAGGTGTAAGAAAACTGGAAAGATAGGAAGGGTCAGGTTATTAGGTGCTTTAAAAATCATATAACGAAATTTATATGTGATCTCTCAGACTAATAAAAATGCATAGGAGTTTATTAAGTGTGTGTGTGGGGGGGTGTTGGCATGGTCAAATATGCACTTTAGGAAGATCAATTTGACAGCTGAATAGAGGATGGACTAGAGTGGGGAGACAAGGCAGGGAGACCAATTAGCAAGCTATTGCAATAGCCTGAGGTAAGGGTGACTTGGGACTGCACCTGGTAGCCATGCCAGAGGAAAGAAAGAGGTGTATTTGAGAGGTGTTAAATAGGTAGAAATGATAGGACTTGGCAAGTGATTGGATACGGGGGATAAAAGAGTGAGGAGTAGAATATAACACCTAGATTTCAAGCCATAGTGACTAGGAAGACAGTGGTACCCTCAAATAGTAAATTAGAAAGTTAGGAAGAGGGAATAGTTTTGGATATGTTTAGTTTAAGATGTCTATGGGATTAATTGATGTCCAACAGGCAGCTAGAGATTCAAGACTAAAGGATGAGAGATGGGTTAGGGCCAGACAAATAGTTCTAAGACTCATCTGATTAGAGATGAGAATTGAACCCATGGGAGCTGATAAAGTTCTTTGAGGGAAATAGTATAGATAGAATGAGAAGAAAAGAGGGCCCAGTACAGAGGTTTGGAGGACATTTATGATTATTGAGCAGAACCTGAATGAAGATCCAGCAAAAAGGAGAAGTAGTCAGATAGATAGAAAGAGAAACAGGAGAGAACAATGTGATAAAACACCTTGAAAGAAGAGTGTATTAAGGAGAAGTGATTGACAGTGTCAAAGACTACAGAGAAGTCAAGAGGCATTAGAAATGAGAAATTGCCATTATATTAGCAATTAAATCATTGTTAACTTTGCAGAGAGCAGTTTAAATGATGAGATAAGAAAACAGATTGTAGAGAGTTAAGAAGAGAGAGGAAAGGAAATGGAGGTACTTTGGTGACAAGCATTTTATTTTGTGGATCTTCAAAAGTTGTAGCCAATGAGGAGGTAGATGCTAAGAAACCTGCACAAGCAGTCAGCAGATCATCTCTGCAGGAATTATTCCCCCGAATAATTGCTATAGGGAGCATGCTACAAGAATGACTGATGACCTGAATGGAGATGCATGGTTATTCCTAGGGATCTTATTAGCCTACCTGGTACTACTTCCTATCTCATTCTCATAGGGCACTGTTGCTTTAGCTAGACTTTAACACAGCCTCAGGGAAAAAGGAGGTTAACAGTCCTTCTGTATCCTGTCCTAATCAAACCACATCTTCAGTACCGAGATAAGTCCTGCATATGGTGGTTTAAGAAAGACTTTGAAAAGATAGAGACCATTAAGAGGAAGGCAACCAAGTTGGTAAAGGGTCATTAGTTCATGTCATATGAGAATCACCTGAAAGAAGTAGACTTGTTTAGCCTGGAGTCAAGAAGACTCATTTGAAGAGCTGTCATATGAAAAAAGGATTTGACTTGTTCTATTTGGTCCAAATTAGTAGAGCCAAGAATAATGGGTAGAAGCTAAAAAAAATTTTTAGAAAAGCAAATTTAGACATGATGTTGATAAAGACTTCCTAACTACTAGAACTGACCAAAGGTGGAATGGGCTGCCTAGAGAAGTGTTGGATTTGATAAAGAATCTGGTTGATCACTCATCAGATTTAGGGTAGTCGAGAATCTCTGAGGTATAAGTTAGACCAGATGGCCAAGGGACCACGAGGTCCCTTCCAACTCTCAAAATCATATGATTTTTGTGAGTCATCCCACTTCTTTGAATAGTTTGTTGTTACAATTTCTTTTTTCCTCAGAATTCTATGAAAAATATCCTTTACCAAATCAGTTCTTCTGCTTTAAAATCTCCAGTTAAGGAGAACCCATCCCATTCATACGGCAGTTCTTTCCGCTTTTGGTCAACATTAATTTATAAGAAATTTTTTCTGACATCAAACCCTAAATTGGTCTCATTGCAATTTCCACTAATTGCTTCTGGTTCTGCCTTTCTGAACCAAGTAGAACATGTCTAATCCTTCTTATACGTGTCATGTATAACACCCCTTCAAATAATTATTTTATATTTTCTCTAAAATACTAAATTTTCTCGTTTAGATCAAAGGAAAGACAAAGTCCTTCTAAAGACTAAACCTTGAAAAATCTAAAGAATTCAAGCTCCTAATTGAGCAAGACTTAAGATTTCAGAATTCTTGAGGTGAAGGCCTTAATTGGTTGTAACTTTAATAATAGTTTTGTTTTCCAAGTTTATATCTTAATACTTAAGAAACAGTACAAGGGTCAGGGCTCAACCAATACTTGCTTATAGTATTTATTTAAATATTTACTTAGAGCATTGAATTCTCTCTGATACGATGTCATCATTTTCCCCTCTGAATGTGGGAGAAAAGAAAAGCTCAATGACAATGTTTAGTGCAAATCTTTAAGTTATATACTATATTTATAAGATAACCATCAAAGTAATGTAGAAATGTTTTTAAATGGACAATTGTCCCATATTTCAGTGGGCATGGGCACTAAAGCACTTCTTGGAAATTTTCTAATGATTTCCAAAGCTATTTGCTCAAAGCAGGTCTCATTTCCCTAAATCCCGTAATCTAAAATCAACCAAGCTACATGACTTTTCTCACTAATTGACATATAAATATGCTCTGCTAAGCATTTATTTATACTCTTCACATTCTCAGAAGATTCTTAATTAAGGCTTTTGTGAAACAAATATGCCTTTTCCTTAAGATGAACTTCTCCTAGGCAGAAAGATCATAATTACAACCATGTAAAAATAATGTATCTAATTTAACTTGGGGTGGTGGGATGGTATAGTAGAACGTTGTACTCGGAGTAAAAGACCCTGAGTTTAGTTCTTGTCTTTAACAGTATTCCATCTATATAACTTGGAACAAGTCACTTATCATCTCTGTGCTACAATTTCCTCCCCTGAAAAATCAGAGTTGGACTGGATGAATTCTAGAGCCCCTCCAGATTGAAATCTATGATCCAGATGCAGAGCCAAGGTGGTGGAGTAGGGGAAGCACTCAACTGATTTCTCCCAATATTCTTCTCCAAACAACTTTAAAATAATATCTCAAATTGAATCTTCAACTGACAGAGCCAACAAAAAGTCAGTAACACATTCTTCCCATCTCAGACAATTTAAGAGATCAGAAGGAGAGATTTGGGACATTGGGGTAGTAGATGTAGTATTAGTGGTGGCACTATGTGGTGGTGATACCACCAACAGCAGCTTCAGGAGCTCTCAAGCCAGAGATGGTAAGGGGACCTAGTCAGAACTAGTCAGAAAGGGATTATGGGGGATGTTTGTGCTAGCACAGACCCCAGAACTGTGTGCTATTTGACAGTTCCATTCCCTGTACCTGCTTCTAGGTCACAGTTCCAGGGAAAAGAGAAACACTTTCGCTGAAGAGGGAACAGGAACCCTGAGGAGCAGTATTCTGGTCCCAGCAACTTTAAGGAGCATTATCAGTTGCAGTCTCAAGGGATCAAGTGCACTTCCTAATAAAAAGACCAGAGTACAGAACAGGAGGGCAGTGAACATACCTCTTCTCAAAGTACACCTTTTTGAAAGAAGTAAAAACTTCCAAATTGCCAGAACTATCTCTGAAAACAGCAGTGCAAAAAAGCCTGAGCTTGGGAGAGTGACCCCCTCCCACACCAAAAACAGAACCCAAGTTTAAAATAAAACTAAAAATCAAGAAATAGAGTATGGGGGGGAGAGAGAGAAGAGAAGAGAATCTGACCATAAAAAGCTATTATGATGACAGGGAAGATCAAGACACAAACCCAGAAGAAGAAAATGAAGGCAAAACAGCTACAAGCAGAGCTTCAAACACACACACACACACACGCACACACACACACACACACACACACACACACATACACACACACATGTGAATTTGACACAAACCCAATACAAATTCCTGGAAAAACCTAAAAAAAATTTGTTTTTTTTAAATAATATTTTATTTTTTCCCCAGGTACATGTCAAGAAAACTTTAAGCATTCATTTTTACAAGATTTTGAGTTCCAAATTTTTCTCCTCCTCTTCCTCCCCTCCCCTCTTCCTAAAATGATAGACAATTTTATATAGGTTATGCATGCATTATCATGTAAAATAAATATCCATATTAGTCACAGTTGTGAAAAAAGAAATCAAAAGGGAAAAAAACACAAAAAGAATAAAGTAAATAAAAAAAAAGTATGCTTTGATCTGCATTTAGAGTCCGTTGGTCATTTATCTGGATATGGATAATATTTTCCTTTGTGAGTTCTTTGTACTTGTCTTGGATCATTGTGTTGCTGAGAAGACCTGAGTCATTCATAGTTGATCATTGCACAGTGTTGCTGGTAGTGTGTACAATGTTTTCCTGGTTCTGCTCATTTCACTTTGCATCAGTTTGTATAAGTCTTTTCAGATTTTTTCCAAAATCTGCCTGTTCACTATTTCTTATTGCACAATAATATTCAATTACATTTGTATACCACAGCTGATTCAGTCATTCCCCAATTGATGGGCTTCCCCTCAGTTTCCAATAGTTAGCCACCACGAAAAGGGGCTGCTATAAATATTTTTGCACATGTGGGTCCTTTTCCTTTTTTTATGATCTCTTTGGGATATAGACTTCATAATGGTATTATTGAATCAGAGGGTATGTACAGTTTGGTTGCCCTTTGGGCACAGTTCCAAATTGCTCTCCAGAATGGTTGGAGCAATTCTCAACTCCACCAACAGTGCATTAGTGTCCCAATTTTCCAACATCTTCTCCAATATTTATCATTCTCCTTTTTCTTTTGTTATATTATCCAATCTAATAGATGTGAGATGGTACCTCAGAGTTGTTTTTATTTGTGTTTCTTTAATCAAAAGTGATTTAGAGCACTTCTTCATACGCCTATAGATACTTTGATTTATTCATTTGAGAACTGCCTATTTCTATCCTTCAACCATCTTTCAATTGGGAAAGGCTTGTATTCTTCTAAATTTGACTCATTTCCCTATATATTTGAGAAATGAGGCTTTTATCAGCAATACTTGCTGTAAAAAGTATTTCTCAGCTTTCTGCTTTCCTTCTAATCATGGTTGCATTGGTTTTGTTTGTGCAAAAGTTTTTTTTTTAATTTAATATAATAGAAGTTGTCTATTTTACATTTTGTATCTCTTGTTTGGTGATAAACCTATAACTCACTTAACTTCTCCTTTAAGAATTTGGGTGCTATATCACTTGGGGGATATATGTTTAGTATTGATATTACTTTATTGTCTATCATACCTTTTAGCAAGATGTGGTTTCCTGTCTTATCTCTTTTTATTAGGTCTACTTTTGCTTTTACTTTGTCTCAGATCAGGACTGCTACCCCTTTGGGGTTTGTTTGCTTCAACTGAAGCATAATAGATTATGCTCCAACCCCTTACCTTTACTCTGTGTGTGTCTCTCTGCTTGAAGGGTTTTTCTTTTAAACAAAACCTAGGATTCTAGGTTGTGATTCATTCTGCTATCCATTTCTTTTTTTGGGGAGATTTCATCCCATTTCCATTCACAGTTATGATGACTAATTGTGTTTTTCCATCCATCTATTTTTCCTCCTTTTTGTTCTCTCTCTCCTTTCATCCTTTCCCTCCTCTACAATATTTTGCTTCTGTTTACCACCTTCTCTGGTCTTCCCTCTCTTGTCAGTTCCCCCATCCTTCATTTTTACTTAATCTCCTCCCTTCCTACTTTCCTGTCTGATAATATAGATTTCTATATTCAATTGATGGTGTATATTATTTCCTCTTTGAGCCAATGCTGATAAGAATAATGTTAGAGCAATGCCCATTGCCCACCCTTCTTCCCTCCACAGTAAAAGGTCTTCTGTGCCTCTTCATGTGAAATAATTTACCCCATTCTACCTCTCCCCTCTTTTTGCACCCTATGTACTCTTATTTTTCATGCCTTAATTATTTTTATGTCATTACCTAAATTTGCCTTATGCCTAAACCCTCTGTCTATGTATATTTCTTCTAGCTTTACTAGTAGTGGCACAATTTTTAAGAATTACAAGTACCATCTTCCCATGTAGGGATGCAAAAAATTGAGCTCTATTGAATCCTTTATGTTTTCTTTTTTCTTTTTAGGCTTCTTCTTGACTCTTGATATTGGAGATTAAAGTTTTTTGTTCAATTCCGGTCTTCACCTTATGAAAGCTTAAAATCTTTCTATTTCATTGAATGACCATTTTTCCCCTCGGATTTTTTTTTTCTTAATTTCACCAGTTAGGCGATTCTTGAATGTAGTCCTTAATACTTTGCCTTCCAGAATATCATGTTCCATGATCTCTAATCCTTTAATGTTGCAACTGCTAAATCCTATGTAATCCCAATTGTGGCTCCCCAATGAATTTTTTCTGGCCACTTTCAGGATTTTTAACTTGTTCTGATAGTTCTGAAATTTGGCTGTAATGTTCAGTGGAGTTTTTATTTTGGGATTTCTTTCTTGAGGTGTTTGGTGGATTCTTCCAATGTCTCCTTTGCCTTCTATATTAGGGCAGTTTTACTTGACAATTTCTTGAAAGATGCTGCCAAGGTCCTCCTTTGAATCATGGCTTTCAGATAGTCTAATGACTGACATTATCTTTCTTGGATTTATTTTCTAAGTCAGTTGTGTTTTTTCAATATTTTGCATTTTTTCCTTTTTTTGAATGTTTGATTCTTGATGTCACATAGAGTCATTAGCTTCCATTTGCCTGATTCTAACTTTCATGGAGTTATTTTCCCCAATTAGCTTTTGTACTGCCTTTTCCATGTGGCCAATTGTACTTTTTAGGAAGTTATTTTCTTTTTTTTTTCTTTTTGGAGGGGGGAAGGCAAGGCAATTGGGGTTAAGTGACTCGGCCAAAGTCACACAGCTAGTGTCAAGTGTGTGAGGCTGGATTTGAACTCAGGTCTTCCTGACTCCAGGGCCAGTGCTCTATTCACTGCACCACCTAGCTGCCCCAAGAGTTGTTTTCTACAGTGGATTTTTGTATCTCATTTTCATTTGGTCAGTTCTACTTTTTAGGCAATTGTTTTCCTTTTCCAAGTTATTCACTCTTTTCATAATTCTCTTGCATCACTCTAATTTTTTTAATTGCTTTTTGTGGGGCAATTGGGGCTAAGTGACTTGCCCAAAGTCACACAGCTAGTAACGTGGGTCAAGTGTTTGAAGCTGGATTTGAACTCAGGTCCTCCTGACTCCAGGGCCGGTGCTATGACTCTCATTTTTTTTCCAAAATTTTCTTCTACCTCTCATATGATTTTTAAACTCCTTTTTGAGCTCTTCCATGAGTTCTTTCTCCACTTTCCTTTTTTCTTTGGGGCTTTTTCCACAGGTATTTTGGCATTGTTTTCCTCTTCTGAGTTTGTGTCTTGGTCTTTCCCGTTACCATAATAACTTTCTATGGTCAGATTTTTGTTTTTGTTTTCTGCTCACATACACACACCCATGCATGCGCATGTGCTTTTTATGGCCTTTTTCCCCTTTCTTTCAAACTTGAACTCTGCTCCCTGGATGGAAGGGATACTGTCTCAGGCTTCTTGTGCCAGTGGGTTATGTCCTGGCTGTTTACCTAGTGCTATGCTGATTTTGCCCTGAAGCCCATGGGGGACCTCATGTCTGGTGCTGTGCTGAATGGTTAGGGGAGATGAGTGGTGCTGTTGGAGGCAATAGAGATCTAGCACCTTATTTGGTGCTGAGCTAGGGTCCTGGTGTTGGGGTCTTGTGTGTGCTGAGGGCAGTGGGGTATTTCTGCCTTTCCCCAGGCCAACACTGAAGCACGTGGCATCCTGACCTCTAGAGATCATCTGTTTGCCCAGAGTTATGGATAGCAAAATGGATTAAAAACCAATAATATGTTGTTTACAAAACACATACTTGAAACAGAGAGACATATAGAGTGTTAAAATGAGGAACTGAAGCAGAATTCCATTATGCTTCAGCTAAAGTAAAAAATGCAGCAATTATGAGCGCAGACAAAGAAAAAAAGCAAAAATAGACCTAATTAAAAGGAATAAGCAGGCAAATTACCTCTTGCTAAAAGGAACCATAGACAATGAAGTAATATCAATACTAAACATATATGCACCAAATGGCACAGCTCCCAAATTATTTGTTTTTGAGGCAACCTGGGTTGAGTGACTTGTCCAGAGTCTAACTAATAAATGTCAAGTGTTTAAGGCCAGATTTTAATTCAGGTCCTCTTGATTCCAGGGCTGGTGCTCTATTTACTGTACCACCTACCTGCCTTGCATCAAATTCTTAAAGGAAAAGTGAAGTTAGTTACTAGAGGAAATAGAAATAAAACTATGCTAGTCAAAACTATCTAAAACTAATTACTAAATAAATAAGAAGTCAATCAGATGAATAAAATCTTAGAAAAGTTAAATAAGGTAGACCTCTAGAGAAAACTGAATGGGAAAAGAAAGGAGTATAACTTTTTTCTCAGATGTTCAAGACACCTTTGCAAAAACTGCCCATGTTTTAAGGCATCAGAAACCTCACAAGCAAATGTGAAAAAGCAGAAACAACAAATGAACACTTTTCATACCATAATTCAATAAAAAACATAAATAAACAGTCATGGAAGCATAGGTAAAAGTTCATTGGAAACTAATTTAATCCTAAAGAATGAGTAGGTCAAAGAACAAATCATAAAAATAACTAACAATTTCATTAAAGAGAATGACACTAATGAGACAACATTAGAAAACATGTGTGATACAGCAAAAGCAGTAAAAGGAAAATTTCTATCTCTAAACACACATGTCAATAAAAGAGAGAAAGAGCAGATCAATAAATTGGGCATGCAACTAAAAATGTTTTAAAAAAGAAGAAATTTTCAAAACCCAAGTAGACATCAAAATTGAATTCCTGAAAATTAAATATGAAATTAATAAAAATTGAAAGCATAAAATATAAAACCATAGTTAATTTTACTTTAAAATTATAGGAGAAAAGTAAATTTCTAGTACCAAAAATGAAAAGAGTGTATGCAACACCAAAGAAGATAAAATCAAAGTGATTATTAGGTGTCATTTTGCCTGATTACATGCCAATAAGTCTAGCAATCTAAGTGAAATGGATGAATACTTACATAAATATAAACTGCCCAGATTAACAAATGAGGAAAAAGAATACTTAAATAACCCTATTTCAGATGAGGAAATTGAACAAGATATCAATGAGCTCCCTAAGAAAAATTCCCCAGAACCAGATAGATGAATTTTAGATTAATTTTACCAAACATTTAAGGAACAATTTAATCCCAAAACTATATAAGCTATTTTCTAAAACAGGTAAAGAAGAAGCCCTCTAAATTCCTCATCTGACACAAATATAGGTTTGATACCTAACCTAGGGAGAACAAAAACAAAGAAAACTATAGACCAATTTCCTTAATGAATATTGATCAAAAAATGTTAAATAAAATACTAGCAAGGAGATTGCAACAATATATCACAAAGACAATACAGCATCCTACCCAGGTGGAATTTATATCAGGAATGCAGAGCTGGCTCAGTATTAGAAAAATTATAAGCATAATCAACCATATCAATAACACTAACAACACATAATTTACACATAAAGGGTGATACCATAAACAAATTAGGAGAGCATGGAATAGTTTATTCATCAGATCTATGGATAAGGGAAGAATTTAGGACCAAAGAAAATACAGAAAGCATTACAAAATATAAAATAGATAATGTTGATTATATAAAGTTAAAAAGCTTTTGCAGAAACAAAACCAATGCAACCAAAATTAAAAGGAGAGCAGAAAACTGAGGCAACAATTTTGCAACAAGTATTTCTGATAAAGTGCTCATTTATCACATATATAGAGAACTGAGTGAAATTTATAAGAATACAAGTCATTCTTTAATTTATAAATGATCAAAGGACATGAACAGGCAGTTTTCAGAAAAGCAATCAAAACTTTCTATAGTCACATGAAAAAATATTCTAAATCATTATTGATTAGAGAAATATAAATTAAAACAACTCTGAAATACTGTCTCACACATATCAGATTGGCTAATATGACAAAAAAAAAAGGAAAATGTTAAATGTGGGCAGGAATGTGAGAAAATGGGACATTAATGCATTATTGGTGGAGTTGTTAACTAATCTAACCATCCTGGAGAGCAATTTGGAACTATGCCCAAAAGACTATAAAACTGTGTGCACCCTTTGATCCAGCAATACAACTGCTAGATCCATAGCCCAAAGACATCAAAAAAGGGGGAAGGGAGGACCTATCTGTATAAAAATATTTATAGCAGTTCTTTTTGTGGTGACTAAAATTGTAAATCAAGAGAATATCCATCAGTTGGGGAATGGCTAAACAAGCTGTGGTATGTGATTATGATGGAATATTATTGTGCTACAAGAAATGATAAGCAGGATGATTTCAGAAAAACATGGACTTAGCTGAACTGATACAAAGCGAAGGGAGCAAAACCAGGAGAAAATTGTACACAGTAACAGCAATATTGCATGATGAAGAACTGTGAATAATTTAGCTATCCTCAGAAATACAGTGATTCAAAACAATATCAAAGGACTAATGATGAAGCTTACTATCTGTCTCCAGAGAAATAACTGACACTATCTGAATACAGACTGAAGTATGCTATTTTTCACTTTCTTTCTTTCATTCTTTTTTATCCAAGTCTTCTTGTACCAAATGACTAATGTGGAAATGTTTTACATGATTGCACATGTATAAACTATACTGGATTGCTTACCATCTCACTGAGGAAGGGGGGGAAGGAGGGAAGAGAAATATAATTTGGAACTCAAAACCTTTAAAAATTATTGTTAAAAATTTTTACATATAATTGGGAAATATTAACAAAATAGATCATTTTTTAATAAAATCTATGATCCATCAGGTAAAAGCCAGAAACATTCAAATCAAATCCAAGATTAAGATGTACTCATCTTTTCCTCTTCCTTCCTTCTCTTGTCCAGTACCATATGGCTACAAAAAAATTTCCACAATCAACAAGCATTAGGCAACATAAATAATGAAAAGCCAGCTTCCATTCCCAAAACATCAACATATTTTCATGAACTTTTTATTAGGTTCAATTAGGAAAATTTCCATTCCCTCTCCCTCAAATATGGCTAGTTTACCTCAGAATGAGTTATATTATCAACAACCAGAAAAACAAAGTAAATTCTACTAATAGTTTCAAACATGAGAATATATCTGCACCTGATACGCTGTGGTTAGAATTCTTTTAACTGAGCTTTATAATCCATTAACTGAAATATTCAGGATGTCAGTAATGGGAAGCAGAGTCTTTTCTAGAGAGATGTCTTCCACTGATAACATCTGGTTTCCTTTAAACTGCCTTAAAACAATGAGCATGACTTTTTTTTAAAGAGGGGTAGCCTTTGTAATTTGAGATGATTTCTCCTTAATAAAAGCAAATATTTAGTCCCAGAAAAAGATGACAGAACATGGTGTAAAGGAGGTCCAGGACTCAAGTGCCTATATGAGCTGTTAACTTTGGAATGTTTCATTACCTTCGATCACACCCCATGACGGAGAGTAATTTCCTCTTCAATAGTTTCCCTGAAACACTAAAGGAATTAGATAAAAAGTAAGGGACAGATGAATGAAAGTCCATCATGCTGTGGTTTAATAGTTCACTGATGTCCAATTCTTCATGACCCCATGGACCATACCACTCATAGGGTTTTCTTCACAAAGATACTGGGTGGTTGGCCATTTCCTTCTCTAACGGATTAAGACAAAAGAGGTTTAGTGACTTCCCCAGGGTCACACAGCTAGGAAGTATTTAAGGCCACTTTTGAACTCAGGTCTTCCTGACTCTAAGTGGTACAGTGGATAGAGCACCAGACCTATACTCAGGAAGACCTGAGTTTAAAACTGTTTTCAGACACTTACTAGGTGCATGATCCTGGGCAAGTCACACAGCCCTGTTTGCCTCAGTTTCCTCTTCTGTAAAATGAGCTGAAAAAACAAAAGAGAAAACCACTGCAAAATCTTTGTAAAAAAAATGGTGTCTCAGAGTTGGACAAAATTGGGGGAAAAAAAGACTAAATAACAACACACTATTGATTGATTTATCTTCATCTACTCCCTCCTCCTGATTCCCTTCCTCTCCCTTTTCATCTCTAATATTTGGGTAGCTAAGTGATGCAGTAGATAGAGTGCCAGGCCTGGAGTCAGGAAGACTCATCTTCATGAGTTAAATCTAGCCTCAGACACTTACTAGCTGTGTGACTCTGGACAAGTCACTTAATGCTGTTTGCCTCAGTTTCCTCAGCTGGAAAAGGAACTAGGAAAGGAAATGGCAAGCCACTCCAGGATCTTTCCCAAGAAAACCTCAAATGGGGTCATGAAGAATCAGTCATGACTGTAAATGACTGAACAGCAACAGCCACATAAGTTATCATTTTCAAACTTTTTTAACCCCTAGGCAGCCCTGATAGCCACTCTCCTAGTCCTTTTCAATAAGAAAGCTCAAGTGCTGGGCCAGTTCCTTACTCATTCTGGTAGTCTTGGAGCTTCATCCCTCTGAATGGAAGGGCTAAAAAAAAGTACTTGCTACTCTGCTGCCTCTCTTCCTCTGGGTGACCATAGAAACTCACTATATAGAAGTACATCAGTTTACACAATCAGAATTAGCTTTTGAACCCATACTGCTGGTAAATGCTACCACTTCCTGACCATATTACATTTTACTGAGCCTGTCATATGATCTTGCATAATGAATTCTGCTTCCCCACAGGAATGGAGAAGAAGGCTTAGATACTACAACAACATTTAATTTAGAATAGAAAAAACACATATTAAAAAAGACAAAACATAATTTATGGCCCAGGGCTCGCCAAAGACTCTTGCTTCACACAGAATAGGTCTAATCCTTAGGGCTGACCCCCAGGAGGTATATTATCCCTTTATTTTGTTCATTTCCCTCACCTGGAATGCTCCATGAAAATCTTTAAATATACTCATGTTATAACACATGTCAAAGTTTTCCCTGAAATGGGGAAGGGTTCTACAGGCTCTCAAGTACTAAATACAAACAGAGGTTGGGGCAATTTTTATGTTACCCCAAAGAAAATTAATCATACACAGAAGGCTAATAAGAGCCCATGAAGAGGTACATAAAAACTCAACTAGGCTATCTGAATCCCCCCTTCACAATGAAAAAGATAAACATGCTTTAAAAATTGCTAAGCAAGCAACCTCCTAAAAACAGAAATAAGTGGAGGGTGGAGAGAAAAAGGTGAGAAAGATATCAAGGTCCAGATATCCTAGTCTCCATAATTTGGCTCCAGTCCTCTAGCTACTGGGACCACATCAGAATTTCTCTTCCTTCTCCAAAAAACAGAAATTTTCTCCTATTAGAAAACTAGTACCCAAATTCAAGAACTCTCAAATTTGGAATAGCCAATTGACCAATTCTCAAAGTTGATATTCCCCAAGAAATTTCTCTTCTCTTATGAGAGGGCTAGATTCTAAGCTCATGATGCCTAGAGAATAAAAAATCCTTCCCCCTCCACAGAGAAGTTTGGGGTCCATGGACATTGTCCACAAACTACTCTCTTGGGCCAAGTAGGCATGCAACATGCCTGCCTCTATCATGTGCTTCTGCCTAAAGTCACCATTAAATTATGGAGATGGGGGTAGAGATTCTGCCTCTTATACTCTGATAGAAGGTACAAGTAAAAAAGTTAATAGGGATATGGAGGGAGAGAGAGAGAGAGAGAGAGAGAGAGAAAGCACACATAACTGTCAGCTTATTCATTTTATATATAGTATAGGATGGAAAGGTTATCATCTGGTTAAGACTCTTTTCAAGATCAATCATCTTAAAAGCTGGACAGTCAATGAGTACCATTCAAAAGAATCACATGTCCCATCAACGATCACATACCAACTCTTAGTGGGAAGATGCCCCTTCAGTGTCTCAAAACAAAAGACCATACTCTATGATCTCATTGAATAAACTTGAAAAAGTCATCAAATTGGTCATATGCTACTCTGACCAATTCTCATTCAAAAAAACTATAACAATAAAACCACACATAGGCACTAGATATGTGATTTCACTGATTAAAAAAATACTCTCAAATGAAAAAGCCTTTTTCTACCAATACAGGTTGACACTTTCTTTGAAACTTATAGTCGTAAATGGATGCCTACATCTCTGAGAGGTTAAGGGACAGACCAGGATCACATAGCCAGTAGGTGTCAGAGGTAAAACAGAGATCTACCTGGCTTTGAGGTTAGTCTTCTATCTGCTACCACAGGCTGCCTCTCCTATACACAGGCAATGCCCAGACATTACGTAAGTTGTTCCATTTCCAGGAGTAGAGGGACTATTCAGTTTAATTAGGCTCCATGACCCTTTCTTCAAGGAGATAAATAAGTGTAGACAATACAACATAGTTTTCGACTGAAGTTTGAATCATACAACCAGAAAGGCTACTCAAGATATAAAGATTCAAAAACTTTTGCCCCAGGATTTATGGCATGGATCCAGTGTAAATCAAAACACCTAGAGCTCAGGCTATCAGATATTACCCTGATGTTAAGAGGTACCCTCTCCCCCAGTGGACTTGGCCACAAGCCCTACCAGTGAAAATTTTCCAACATTCCAGCTAAAAAAAAAATGGCCTACTTGCTGTCCATCAGGTACAAATTACATATCCTATTTTTGCGCCTGTGTGCCATCTGTCTCCCATGCAAAGGATGGGAGACAGACCTTTTCTGCCTCTTAGAATTCCTAGCTTGCTTCAAAGCTCAGCTCAAGTGTCACATCCTGCCTGGGGTTTATACCAATCTTTCCTTTGCTAGTATCCTTCCCACCTCCCTAAAATGACTTGGTATATACTTAGTTAACTATATGCATTCCCTCTAATGGAATGTAATCTTCTTTTCATCTTTGTATTGCTAGCATCTAGCACAGCACTTAATAAATGCTTTTGAATAAATGAATTCCACCTTGGTGTTTTGGAAACCTTGAGTCCTTTGGTTCATTCTACCATGTTCTTGTTTGCATTATGCCTCTCTATGTGGCCCCTCTAGCAGCCAATGTTGGCTGAGTTGTGCAGGATAGTAAGATTAGTCAAAGCAAGAAAGGCTCTACATATACATTTATTCATTTCACAAACATGTATTGAGCACCTACTATTTGCATTGCACTAAATATTAGTATGGAATTCACATTCAAACAAAATTCCTTCCAGGCTGCATCATATTTAAAACCAAGAACACTGCCATACTATTAGGAAATGCTAGGATAATGTCATTTCCCAAAGAAAACTTCATTAATTCATTCATCCAAATAAATAGCTGATCACACAAGCCCTTATGTTTCCAAACACATGCACACTGCTAAATATAGTTCTCTATTTATAAATTTACAAAGTGTGATGCATTTTTTAACCAAGTGGTACATCTGTATTATAAATATTGAAAAATGTTTCCCTAACTTTAAAGTGTAGCAAGTATACTCTCTTCTTTAAATAAGACATATGTATATATGTCATGATGTTTACTTTCCCCATGTCTCCCATCATGACCTACATTCTTTTCTGTCTTTATATATATATATATATATACATATATATAAAGACATATATACACACACACACACATATATATATATATATATATATATATATATGACCATAAAAACTACACATATGCTTATAGGACAACAGAGTTGGACAGATTGAGAACATTGTCAGAGTGGAAACTAATATGGCATATCTAGGGCTATACTCTAGAGGTTAACATCCCAAAGGGCACAGTTCTTCCTCTGAGAAAGAGGAAATATTTTTTTTGACCTGCTACTACCTTTTCTCCCCTCAACCCCAGTGCCAATTACCCAACTAACCAATTTCCTAAGCAACCTCCAGAATGTTACTAGTATCTGTAAATATCCTCCCATACTCCTATTGAAGTGTGCTCAGTCCCATCCCTTTTCTAGTCACTAACTTTCTCTACTCTCTTTCTGCTTTACCCCCTATACCTACCCTCTCTCTCTTGTAGTACAATAGAAAGGTCACTGGATTTAGAATTAAAGGATGTCGTTTCAAATTCTGACTCTCTTACTTACTACCTGTGTGACTTTGGGCAAATTACACTCTCTCTCTCTCTCTCTCTCTCTCTCTCTCTCTCTCTCTC
>CM053586.1:294210063-294229799 GCA_028646515.1 Pseudochirops corinnae | reverse complement strand
GTTCTAAAATATCAGGGCAATTTTCCTTGAGAATTTCTTGAAGGATGATTTCTAGGTTCTTTTTTTGATCATGGCTTTCAGGTAGACCAATAATTTTTAAATTATCTCTCCTGGAACTATTTTCCAGGTCAGTGAATTTTCCAATGAGGTATTTCACATTGCCTTCTGTTTTTTCATTTGTTTGGATCTGTTTTATAGTATCTTGATTTCTCATGAAGTCATTAGCTTCAATTTGCTCCAATCTAATTTTGAAAGACATACTCTTCAGCAAGCTTTTGAAATTCCTTTTCCATCTGAGCAATTTGGCTTTTTAAGGCATTCTTCTACTCATTGGCTTTTTGGGCCTCTTTTGCCATTTGAGTTAGTCTATTTTTTAAGGTGTTATTTTCTTCAGTCAGGTTGTTGACACTCTTTTCATGATTTTCCTGCATCATTCTCATTTTTCTTCCCAATTTTTCCTCTACTTCTCTTACTCGATTTTCAAAATCCTTCTTGAGTTCCTCCATGGCCTTTATAACCAATTCATATTTTTCTTAGAAGCTTTTGATGCAGGAGTTTTGACTTCATTGTCTTCCTCCCATTCCATGCTTTGATCCTTTTTGTCCCCAAAAAAGTATTCTATGGTCTATTTGTGCTTCCTCTGTTTGCTCATATTGCCAATTACTTGACTTTTGAGCTCTTTGCTACCATAGAACTCTGCTTCCAGAGAGGAGAGTTTTGTCCCAAATTGCTGGGGTTTTTGCAGATGTTGCCGGAGGTATGAGGAGGGCACCCTCTCTACAAACACCACACTGGCAAACTGTCATTTCTCACCCCAGGACCTTCACCCAAGAAAGCAACCCAGAATTAAACAAGTCAAAGTCAAACAAGAGCAATTACCTTCTGAATGGTTGCTTGGTCCCCCTATGATTTGTAGGCCAGCACCTCCGCCACCTCTTACCCTGGAGGCAGGGGCCAGACCATGCCCTTCCTTTCCAACAGAGTTCCCAACTGACCTTTTACTTTCTTTTTGGCATTTGTGGATTGAAAAGTCTGGAAACTGTCACAGCTGCTGATGATTCACTCTCCTGAAGTCTGCTCCTGTTGCCGCTGCCTCCCTAGGGCCACAACCATGAGGCTCATGCAGGATTGCACTCAGCTCCCAGCACACTATGATGAACCCTTCCTGTCAGCCTGCCAGGCTGTCTTCAGAGGGAGATTTGTTTCTCTCTGTCACTTTGTGGGTTCTCTAGCTCTAAAATTTGTTCAGAGTCATATTTTATAGGTATTTGAGGTGGTTGTGGGGGGAGGTCACAGAATTTCCTGCTTCTACTCTGCCATCTTCTGATTTGTTGATTGATTTGTTAAATGGGAAGTGCACCCATGGGTGCTCAGAAGCTATAGATATTAGTAGTAGATGTTTATTCCCTCCACCATGACTATCCCTAAAACTCTCAGAGGCATATGTAGCAGCATAGTCACTCTTTCTGAGAATTCCTGACCTGCCCAAATGAGTATATATTGGGTAAATAAGTCAGTCTAAGCACAGATAAAGAAAAGCAGGGTATTGGTGTTATACCTATACAGAGCTTAACTGGTTTTGACCTATCTTCTGTTTTAGATACCACTTAATCATTTCTAACCCTTTGGACTTACATTCTCTTTCATATACCACTAACTTATTCTGGCATTTTTGATCTGACTTATGATTCAGATACTGCTTCCTGGTTCTTGTCTCTCAATACCATGGCTATAACTCTGGTTACTTCCTGGCTGATATAACCAACTGGCCCTTCCTTCAATTCCCACTCCCAAAATTAAGTAGGTATCAGTCAACAGTCTGGAACATGTCCAAGAAAGGTTTCATCCCTAGCCACATCTAGCAAAATTATTATGAGGGAACACAGGTACTGATTTTTATACTTGCATAATTTGATAATGATAATGATACAGTAGGAATCTTACACAGCTTCAGATCTCAGCTATATAACCTTTATGACCTTGAACAAGTCCAAGACTTCCGTGAATTTCAGTTTCCTCCTCTTTAAAATGAAAGCTATAGACTAGATGATTCCAGTATCCCTTAACACTCTAAATCTATAATCCAATGAACTAGACTAAGAGAATTAATATATCTTATAATTATTAATAAGTTTGACATTTCTAATTAATAAAGGCTGAAGATGCCAGATCTAAAGATAATCAGCTTTAGTTAATATAGATAAATAAAGCAAACTCTTAAAAAGGATGTGAATTATGCAAATCAACAACCAGTAAAGTAGTAATTACCCAAGGGGATTTCTGACACTCAAAACAAAAGCTCAGAATTCCAAGACTTTCCAGGTAGAACTTTAAAATTCCCCTGCCTAAACCCTTCCCTCCCAGGTAACCATTTCCCAAATGTATATCTTACAAAAGTTCTCTTCCCTGGATTATGCAAAAGAATGTATGCATTTGGCCCAAATTTCTTCTATTGGCCCAAGTTCACAAAGAATCAAATAATTCTTTCATTAGATCCTTATTTTTCAATGTGGAAATGAAGTTAAAATCAAAAGAGAAGACTGAGAAAAACAAACATTTCATGGCTGAATTGGAACCTTCTTCATTAACTTGAGAAAACAAAGGAAAAGATGATTCTATCACTTGGAGGATATATATGGAGGATTTCACATGTATAGTGAAGGGCTCTGAGCCCATACCATACTGGGATTGGTTGAAAAAAAGCAGTTATTTAATCTAAAGAAGGAAAGATTCATATAAGACATGATAATTGTGTTAAAAATGAATTAGACAAAGGATAAAATATGTAAAGCTAAAAGGGCCCATAAAGTTCATTTAATACAACTCTCTTATTTTTCAGTTAAAGAGCTAAGGTCCAAAGAGGTTTAATGACTTGATCAACATGACAAAATCAGTGACAGAGAGAATACAAACCTAGAACTACTGACAATAAATTCAGCATTCTTTCCACTGAATGCCCCTGTGACAAAGAAATAGAAGTTAAAGAAACTGAACCTGGAGCCTTATGCCCTGGCACTAAAGTTCCATCCTTCTACTTGGTCCCAGAGGGCTGGAAGATGCAGAGTCATTCACTTGAGTAGATGTTCACCTATGTGTCAGGACTTGAAAAACTGTGACTTTACATTGGAGCTCTTGTTAAAAGCCAGCACCTTTGACTAAAATGAAAGAACCAAAGTTCTGGAGGCTTAGAATATGAATTCAAGGGATATCTGAACATGCAAAGAGTGAAGGTGGGAGTATAAAGTGGCAAGAAGGAAGCAGATGATATAAAAGAATAATCCCAGTTTTGAGGAAATGTGACATGCTTCAAAGGAAAAGTGAACCAAGGGTGGGGCCTTCCACACCCAAGAAGCAGAACAAGCTGGTACCTAGGCAGGAATTTGTCTCTGGAAAAAATTCAGAGCAAGAGCTATTAACTGCTCTGTTTTTGATGCCCAGAATGTCACTAGCCTGACCACTTTTTAAATGCATTTTCTAAAAATAAGTTTTTATTGATGTCTTCTGTTTCTTACATTATCATAGTTATCCCAAGTATCCTTCCCAGAGAGTAATCCATATAACAAATAGTATCTTTTAGAGATGAAAAAAATCAGCATAACTGATCAATAAATTGAAAAAGTCCAGAAATATGTATAATACCTGATGACCTCGCACCTCCATTAAGAGGTAGATGAGAGTTATCTTCTCATATTCTTTCATTCAAGTACCACTTGATCTATATAATTTTGTTATATTCATTTTTAAAATTTTTTTGGTTTATAGTTGTTATCTCTATTTACATTGTTGTAGCTGCTGTTATATATTGTTTTGTTGGCTCTGCTCACTTTACTCTCTCTGCATCAATTCATATATGTCTTTCCATGCTTCTCTGTATTCACCATACATATCTTTTCTTACAGCACAGTGATATTCCATTACACTCATGAACCACAATTTGTCCAGCCATTTCTCCACTGATGGACATCTATTTTGTTTCTAATTCTTTGTTATTACAAAAAATGCTGCTATAAATATCTTTGTGTATATAGAGACTTTATTCTTGTCAATGGCTTCCTTGGTGTATAAATCCAGCAATGGAATCTCTGATTCAAAGACATGAACATTTTAGTCACTTTATTGGCATAATTCCAAAATTGTTGCCCTGTTTCACAGTTCCATGCATTAATGCTTTTATTGCAGAAAACCAGCATGCTATAACAGATAAAGAGCAAGTCCCCAAACCAAAAATACTTGGGTTCAAGTCCCACCTATGGATGACACATAGTGGCTACGTGACCCTAGACAAGCTATTTAACTTCTTAGGCCTCAAGGCAACTCTATACTAAGTTGGAGAAAATGTGTTCTCTATTGGTAAAGGGAGGTTCCTCGTCTAGAGTTCTCCATATTAATGAAATCAAAGGTCCAGTTCCTATCTCCAACATTTCTGCTGATAAGGTTTTTGGTAAGAATGTATCTCTGCATCAAAAAAAGAAATCAATAAGAAAATTGAAATTATATTGTGAAACAATTTTATATCCAGCTGGGAAGCAAGATTAATGTTCCATACTCTGCACAGCTAGGGCTACTCATTCTACAACATGCTAATGAGTTTCTAATACGTTCCAGTTTCTATTTCTTCATATACCCACTTTACATTGATTAGCATCTTTCCCCAACAGTTTCTGAAGTGTTCCTCACCTTAAAGGAATGCAACACTTCAGGGTATCTGATGTTTGCATTTAGATTTCATTTATATGACTCATAGATTATGATAAGATGGCTAATGTTAGGGAAATGCAGAAAGGCAATAAATTTGGGATTAAAGAGAAGTTGCTAGATGATTTCCATTTCCAAATTAAATTAAAACCACCCATCCCTACCCAAAATAGATTTTAGAATAAGTGGAGTCAGAATTATAAAATTCTGCATTGCTTCTCTACCAGAGTCAAATTTAATTTTTTTTTTGTATTTTGATTCGTAAATTGTCTCTATTAAATTGAATTGCTCTTGCATTTAAAAAAAATGGTATAGGCAGAAAGAAAGAAGAATAGAGTTATTTCTTCACTTATTATCAGGTATAATCATATCATCCAGACCAAAGACCTTGAAGAGTTATACATTTTTTTTAAATGAGCCTAAGAAAGGATTCCAAAGACAAGGGTACTCCATTAGGAGACTAAGAGCTGACCATGTACCTAAAACTAAAAGAATGTATGACCTAATGACAAGTTAGTACTTATCAACAGAAAGTCACTGAGAAGAGCATATGATGTACCCAGCAGAATGGAATGAAATGGAAAAAGCATTTATTAAGTGCCTATTATGTACCAGGCACTGTGCTAAGCACTTTGTATATGTTATTCCATTCAGCGCAGATCCCCTAGGGCAAACCCAAGACCATTAACTGAAAATAGTCACTTAAAAATAGTGTAGTTGAGAGAGTACTAGACATCAGAAGACACAGGCTTAAATCTCAACTGTATCACTAGCTACCTATGAGACCCTGGAGAAGTCACTAAATCTCTCTTGGCCTGTTTTCTCATTGGAAAAGTAAGAATGGACTACATTACCTCTAAGATCCTTTCCACTAATATGTCTAGGATCTTATCAAGATGCATTTTGTCCATTTCTATCAGTATCTGACTGTAAAACAAATATTTAATGCACCATGATCACTGACCAGTGACATTCATATAACAGTTCTGTACATTGGGAAGGGAGTATAATATAGGAGAAAGAAGAGTAGACTTAGACTAGGGGACTTCAGATTTTAATTCTAGCTCCCTACACTACACCAGTCAGTAAACTTATCACAGTCTCATTTTCCTCATCTATAAAAAAGGAATAAAAATAGACTGTCTTTCTCACAGGATTATTGTGAGAAAAGCATTTTAATGCCTTAAAGTACTATTTTAAAATGGGCTATTAACATTACTGGGCAAGATTAAAAATAAAGAATTTTTTCCTGGTTTTTTGACTGATGTTCTCACAGTGGAGAGACTGGAACTAGGCAGGACATCACTAGTTTTATGGGGCTCTATCCATGGTTGAAAATTAGGGGGTTATGTTGCAAGAAGAATAAGTGTGACTTGAAAGAAGAGACATGAGACAATGCTCCCAACCCATCCCTTTGAGAATGTAAAAGGACCACAAGTGTAATATTACACATATTTTCAAATTTTTTCTATGTATCAATGGGTTCTGCTTATTTTTTCTTCTTTGTCTTCTTTTTATTCTTAAAAAAATAGTAATTGTTATATGGGATGAGGAAACTCTCTTATATGAAAGGTGGAGGGAGATGAATACTGGGGAAAATTCTGTTGATATAAAAAACTACATTAACAAAAACTAACTCTTTTTTTGAGGCAATTGGGGTTAAGTGACTTGCCCAGGGTCACACAGCTAGTAAGTGTCTGCCCCTATATTTGAATTCAAGCCCTAATTCCAGAGCTGGTGCTCTATCCACTTCACCACGTAGCTGCCTTGAAAATTTATTTTTAAAAAGAGGAGTAGGGAAGCTTGGAGGGTTTCTTCTAAAATAATAAAAAAGTAAAGTGAGAAAAAAAGAGGAAAATCAGGGGAATATCCAATTCTTTGCCTTTATCTCCTAAAACATGCTAATTAGGGGGTTCTTTCCATTGTTATAATTTCTAGTATATGCAGTTTCCTTTTCCACACCTAGTTTTATCTATTTAACTTAATATGTATAGAATCTTAAGTAGAAAACCTGGGACAAATTAAATTGTTTGGAGGGAGAAGAAAGCTGCAAAAAATAGTCATCCTCAGGCTAATGGAGTCATACGAGGTAAGTAGCACAGTGAATAGTGTCAGCTTGGAGTCGGGAATGAGTTCAAATTTATCTTAGACATTTACTAGACGGGTGACTCTAGGCAAGTCATATAACCTGTTTGGTTTAGTTTTCTCCTGTGGAAAATGAGACTAATGATAGCTCTTACCTCACAAGGTTGTTGTGAGGATCAAATCAGGTAACAGTTGTGAAGGGCTTAGCACAACGTCTGGCACTGTACAAATGTTAGCTGTCATTATCATCACCATTTTCAGTGAAAGGGATGAATGGTCATCAACAGAGTTAAGCCCCACCCCCTGTGGCACATGCAACAATACTAAACCCCAAATTTCTGGTTCCTAAGAGATGAGGTTAGAGTATATTTATGGAAGAAGACAGAAAGAAAAGGATACTGTTTAGGTAGGACCACATGGGATGAAGATGCTGAAGGAAAGAAAATGAAATCAAAGGGTGGTAGAAAAGAGGACATCCGGGAAGAGGACAGTCAGCAGGCATTTATACCCTAGGACAAAAGCCCAGTTGCCTCACTCTAGTTATAGCTCTGCATGTACACATCTGCTAAATTAGGTCAGACTGTTATATTAATAAAAACAATATGTGCAACTTTCAAGCAAAAGAAATCCCTTAAATTTAGGTTTCGGTAGGGCTGATAAACTATGTTTGGTATACAAAGCAATAGTTTTTCAAAGAGAATCTTGATTTCCAAATCAGTCAGGCACTTTTCCCATTTGTAACCATGACACAATAATTCTGAATGTTTAAACTCCAGGGCTAAGTAGAGTTTGCATATGTCTATAACCTTGCTTAAAAATTTTTTTTTTTTAGACACTGGACCTTTTCTCCTAAAATTCCAAACAAAGGAATCATTCCTTTTGGAAACTGACTTTGGCAGGAAGTTTTCCTTTTTCCAAACTACACACTTAGCCCTGAAGTGGATGGATCAGTTTAGAAATCCAGCCTATAAATTTGAAAGGATTATGAGCTCTGCCAAGACACATTTAAATATCACCGTTTGCACCTTTTTGTTGGTAGCTTCTCTGGAATACAGAAGCTACAGTAGCCCACAGGAAAACAAGGGGAAAAGATTAACAGTATGGCAAAAGTATAATGAAATGCTAAATGCACTTGTTCAGAGTTGCTATGAACATACTGTCAACCTAACCTTCACTTAGAGAGTAAAACCTTTCTGCTCAGGAATTATGGGGTTACTGAAGTATTTTCAAGGAAACACTAGTTATATCCACAGGGTGCTATCAGCAAGAGGCCCCCCATACCAAGGGTAATTCATGAATCAACAAGCATTTGTTAAGTACATATTAAGCCCAGGCACTGTGCTAGGTATTAGAGCTACAAAGGCAAAAGTGAAACAGTTTCTGTCCTCCAAAATAATTCAACTGATGCTTGATGTACTTGTATTCCCCAGGCTTATAGCAAAAGGTTTTGTTGCTACTTTTCTTACTAGACCTTTTCAGTAAACACCATAGCTTCAAGCTAATTATGTCTCTGGGTGACTAGTAAAGGGAAATCCATCAGTAGGGATTCATAAACTATCACTTTAGAAGTGCAGACACAGCTCTATAATATGAACCTGAAGCATCCATCCTCTAAGGGATCTATGCTGTGAGTTTGGAAATGAGTAAGAGGTATCTGTGATATGAGTAAGAGGTATCAAAAATATAATTACTAAGGCATCATCCATACTGCCTTTGCTGTTGGCAGAAGTGAACTTCCAGGGAAGTGTGTGCAAACACTCATAGTCCCAGTTTTATGATTGTAGTTAAGGCTAGGGTTCCTGAAACACTCCCACTGGGTATTCATTTGCCTACAGTTTCTCTTGTACATGCAAAGTTTACCTACCAATACAACATTTTACTCAAATAACTACTGCAAGAACATCAACATCCCAAAATTTTATGCATATTTCTGGGGTTTGGGTGATTTTCTTTTGGTCCAGATCAGTGATTTCACCAATATAACAAACTTACATTGTGGAAACTGCATTGTACAATCTTCTACTCATACCCTTAGAATGCTTCCTGGAAAGTTAAATGAACCCATCTCATATGAGGACTGGTTAAAGGAACCAGGTATTTTTAGCCTAGAGAAAAGAAGGCTTGGAGGAAACATAATAGTTGTCTTCAAGTATTTGAAAAACTGTCATGAGGAAGAGAGATTGGTTTGGTTAGTGCAATAAGGCAGACTTGTTTTTGTTATCTCCATAGAGCAGAGCCAGCACTAATGTGTGGAAGGTGCAGAGAGGCAGATTTAGACTGGATGTCATGAAAAACTTCCTAATAGTTAAAGGTATCCATAAATGAAACAAGTTGCCTCTAGAGGTCCTGGTCCTTCCTCCTTGGAACTCTTCAAGTAGAATCTGAATGATTACTTCTCCTGTAAGGTACACTAGGGATGCCTTTTCATGTACAGGGTACAGCAAATGCCAGCAGAGCTCTCTTCTAACTCTAAAACTCAGACACTCTCTGACTTGTCCCTAGAATTTGAAATCACCACGCTGTCTCTCAGCGTTCAGGAAATACTGTTTCAGGATGAAGTTGTAAGTCTTCCACCAATGGAATTTCTCATTTCGTTATGGCAGCCTGGTGAGATTATTCATTATCAAGATTAAATTTTACCTTTTCAGTATCTCAAAGGCTCCTGGGCTTCTTTTGTGTGGGAATATGATCTCCACAGATGCAGAGTATGACATCTGCATGCCTCAGGAGATAGTTTCAATAAAAGAATGTTGTACCTAGAGTCAGAAAGACATGAGTTCAAATTAGCCTTAGACATTTAGTAGCTTTATGATCTTGGGAAAATCATTTACTTTCTGCTTGCTTCAGTTTCCCCATCTGTAAAATGGGGATAATAATAGTGCCTACCAGAAGAGAACTGTTCTAACAACCAAGAGAAATAATATTTGTAAAACACTTAGTATGGTCTGGCACATCGTGGACACTATATAAATGCTAGCTGTAATTATCATTGACATTATTAAATATTAATTTATTAATGTTTTTAAAGTACTAGCACTTACACAGCTTGCAAAGCACTTTACAAGAATTATCTTATTTGGTTCTCACAACAAACCTGGCAGGTAGATTCTATTATTGTCTTCATTTTACAGATGGGGAAACTGAGGTAAACAGAGGGTAAGTGATTTACCCAGGGTCATGCAACAAGTATTTGAACCTGGTTTGAACATAGGTCTTCCTGACCTGAGATCTAGCACTCTATTCATTGCACTGGCATCAAACTGCCAATGTTTCATACGTTACCGTGTCCAAAACAACACTCAAAAGCATGATTCTACTAGAATATGACAATGCCAAGTTCAAGGTACTCTGTGGGGTCCACATTCCTAAAACTATAGTTCAGGAATCTTATGGATTAATTTATCTTTAACAGTCAGCCAGTTGACATAATTAACTCAAAACAAAGGCATTTATTGGATGTTATGAATGTTTTTCATTCCACATTTGCAGATTTCTTCTAGCAAGAGGCTAATAGAGAAGCTAATTTATTGATTTGACAGGGTTGAGAACTTATAATTCCCATTTATAAAACACAACAACCATATGGGAATTTTGTAGGAGAAGCTGGGTGAAAGATGTCATCAAAAAACTATGTGTCTGGAATAGGAGATGGGACCATCGTGAAGCCAGAGCCAGAGACAACTGATGATAGCTCTTTCTTGCTTAAAGGCTAAGCTCCACCACTAAGTACTCTCTTTCTAATTCTTTTTTTTTTTCTGGTTATATTTGTATAGGCACATACTTTTCTCTTCTAATGTAAACTCCAGAAAAGAGCTCAGCAAGCCGTCACAATAGAAGTGCTAGTTCTCCCTGAACACCCCATATGCCCTTGTATGAGGTAAATAGGAGTAGAAGAAAGTTGTGTGCACTATGAAGCTTAAAAGATACCAAATTAAAACATTTTTTTTCTTGATCTCTAGAGCAAGAGTGTGAGGTATTATGTGTAAAATAAACTACCTCCCCCACCAAGGATAGTCAAATAAATATTCCAGGAAGAAGTAGGACTTTAGTTAGGATTTATTAGATAGAAAGGATAAAAGTTGGGGGGGCAGGGGAAGCAGGGGAAGGCAGTGTTGCAGATGGATGAAATTGTGTAAGCAGAGTCATGAAAGCAAGAATTCCCAATTACATATTTAAGATGCAGTGAATAATTTATTGTGGCTGGAAAAGAACTGGGAATAAAGAATCACAGAAGGTAAGAACTGACTCCTAAATTTGCCACTTTAAACAGTCTACCCATTGCCCCTAATTCTGTCTACTAGGACCACACAGAAGAAGTCTATCTAAACTCAGAATTCGAGTTAGTGTCTTGCACGCCAGTTATCATGTCCCCTCTGAGTCTTCTACTTCCCAAACAACCCTAGCTCCCTTCAACAAATACTAAACACATGGAATGTCCTCAGTCCACTTCACCATCCTGCTTACTCTCTTCTGGAAAAGTGAGAGTTGAGTTACAAAGAGAAATGGAACTAGATTGCAGAGGTTCTTGAATACTAGGGTAAGAAGTCTGATCTAATGGGGAGTCATTGACAATTACTGAGTAAGGAAGTGCAAAATCCTTTACTTTTACATCTTTCACAAAAATTATTTCAAAAGGGACATAAAATCCTAAAAGTTAATGATTGTTTAGCTTTTTTCCTTGTAGCAATGTACATCCTAGAAGTTGCAATAGTATCTCTCAAATATATCCCCTTCTCTCTGACACTGCCTCCCTTCTAGTGCAGGTCCTCATCACCTTGCTCTTGGACTGTTTGCAATAGCCTGCTGATGGGCCTACCTACCTCAGGTCACTTTACTCCTCCAATCCATCTTTCACTCAGCCACCAAAATGATTTTCCCAAACAAGAGTTCAACCATATCACCTCCCTACTCAATGAACTCCAGTGGCTCCCCCATCACCTCCAGGACCAAACACAAAATGCTATCTGGAAGTCAAAGCCTTTCTTAACCTAAACCCCTTCTGTCACTCCAATCTTCTCACACTTTACTCCCCAACACATACTTTAAGTTCCAGTAGGATCTCCCACTACATCCTGGGTTGTCTTCAGTTGTCCTGATCCACATCTGACCACTGAATCAGATGATTCTGGAGGAGAAAGTGAGGTTGGTGACTGCACAGCCCTCCCTCACTCAAATCAAAGTCAACTGCAAGTCCTGTTATCATCTCCCTGTGTCATGGTCCTCTTTGAGAACAAAGGACAAACCACAACCTGTGAGTAGTACAAGCTGAATGGAGACTCAGCTTACAAGCTCCAGCTAGGCAACTCAGCTCTTCCTTTCCTCTTCTCTCCTCTCCTTCCCTTACCTGAGGGTGCTCTGCCCAAAGGAAGGCAAATTTTGATGGCTAAAAACTACCTAGTTAACTTGGGGTTTACTGGCTAGATTTCTTTCTCACAGACCAAGCCTTAAACCCAATTCACTCTCGATCTCATACATTAGAAACAAACAGGTCCCTACCCAAGCACCACTTATTGGCTATTTTGGGGCCTTCTTGGCTCAGAGTGAATGTAAATAGTAACTGATTCTCTTTTGGCCAACGAACCTGAGGGTCTTCCCCTACTAGTTTCATTTTTTTTTTAACTAAAGGGCCATCCCTTGATTCAATTTTTAAAGAGTCCTATTCACTGAATGGGCATTGCCTCACTCAATGTAAGAACTTGAAAAAATCTTAACTGAAAGAGCCAGTGTCTCCCATTGCATCCTGAGCTGCCTGCCAGTCATCCTGATCCCTATCTGGCCACTGGAACAGATGGCTCTGGAAGAGAAAATGAGACTGGTGACCTGGCACTCAAATCAAAGTCAACTGCAAGTCAAGTCATCCTCTCCCTAATGTCATGATCCTCTTTGAGAACAAAGGACAAAACCACAACCATAAGTTCCAGTGGCACTGACTCCTGTATGTTCCACAAGGCTCTCCCTCTCTTGCCTTTAGGAATTTGCTCCGTCTTTAATTCTTCCTTGAAACAGTCTCCCTCCTCCTCCATTCCTACTACCAACATCTTTGACTTCTGTAAAATCCCATCTTTTATGGGAAGACTTTCCCAATCCCTTTTAATTCTAGTGCCCTCCCTCTGCTGTTTTCTATTTATTCTGTACATAACTAGCTTTGTATATATTTGTTTGCATGTTGTCTCCCCCATTAGATTATAAGGTCAATGAGGGCAGGGATTTTTCTTCTCCTTGTGCTTAGCACAGTGTCTGTATCATAATACGTGCTTTTAAAATGTTTGTTGACTGATTATCTAAGCAAATTTTTCCCAAATCAGTGATAGAGTCTCCTTTCAAATAGATGTCCATTTGAGTTTTTTTTTAAGCAAATTTTCTAGATAACTCTATTCTTTTAAATGCTGGGCCTAAATATTCTTTTATCCAGGGAAGAGAAACACACTAGTAAACAGAAATTTAATGACTGAAGTGTTTAGGTTTGAAAAGTTCTTTCAGTATTGGAACATTCACATGAGAAGCCAACCATTCATCAGTTTCTTTGTAATTAGATTAGGTTGCCAAACTATGTTTCATAATTTAATTAACTGAAGTAGATTCTAGGGCATTACAACGATTCCTAACTGTTTTTATTCTTGCTACATCTTCAATTTATAATCATGATAATAATAATAATAAAGTAAAGGATGAATATTGAGTTTTTTAAGTTCTAAACTCTCTAAAAGTATTAAAGTAAAGGAGTGCAGCAATTTTTTACTAAAAAGGAAGGCAACATCTGGAATATCTTCATTTCAGATTTAAGGTTTTCCTTGATCTATTGAGAAGTAATTTCTGCCCAAATTTAAACAATCATCTAACATTTTAGTCAATTGGTTAGCCAATCACTAAGCATTTATTAGGTACCTACTATATTCTAGGCACTGTACTCAGCTTTAGGATATAAAGAAGAAAAAAAATTCCTAACTTCAAGAAGCGTACTGCCTAAAAGGAGAACAACATGAAAATATCTTAGTAGGTACATAGAAGAGTCAATGAAGGAAATCTGAAAGGCAAAGGCATTGGCCCCTGAGGGAGGGGATTGGAATGCACCAGAAAGGCAACCAGCAGAGCATGGGAATTGAGTTGAGCCTTCAGGGAAGCCACAGCACATTACTGGCACGATAGGGGACAGCCAGGGCAAAGACACTGCTTGTGAGGCAAGAGACAGACTGCCTTGTTTAAGGAACTGCAAGTGAGCTGATATAGCTGGATACAGTGTGTTCTACATCTTCTGCAAACATTATGCATTTGTTTATGCTGTACATCTTTGTTTGCTTGTTGTCTTCCCATTAGATTGTGACCTCCTTGAAAGCAGGGACTACCTTTTGTCTTTTTGTATCCCCTAGGCGTTGGCATAGTGCCTGACACATAGCAGGCACTTAATGTTAATTGAACTGATTAAACACTTGGATTCAAATGAGAAATTTCATTTATCTATAGAAATCTCTCTGGTGGACAAAAATCTTTCTCATATTTTGCCTCTGATCTACAACGTCATTTTCATTTATTCCAATAGGAGAAAGTCAATCTCTAACCTAGCTTAGGATATGGCACTAATAAACTGATTTATATCTTTAAAAAGGAAAAAAAAATGTGTATTGGGGGGAGCAATATATGTGTGTGTGTGCACATAAGTACACAAGGGTAGCAAGTACTTTCTGTTTCTCTCTATTAGACTCAGATTTTATGTTGTCATTTGTCCTTCATTTTTAAAGAGAACCAATGATAACAGTGACATGACAGGGTAATGTCTTGCCTTGCTCATGAATTAGACTTAAGTGAGGCAGCCTTACTCCCTCTTCCAGAGTCACTGAAATCCAGTGGCAAGCCAAAAGTCAAGATGACTGGTGATAGCCCAGGATGCAATGGATGACTTTGATAGCTGACCAAGCTCTAAAGGCTCTACATCTGCCCATTCCAACAGGGGAAGTCTTCATATGCTTACAGTAGACCTCCCCCTAACTCACCAATAGACTTGAGGCTGGAGGTTACCCTCAACCTGGTTTAGCCTATCTCAGCAAACAGTTTTACCCAGGTGTGGCCACTGTGCATACTACAGCTTCCTGGGATGACAGGTGAGAGTTGGGTGATAGGTAGATACAAAAGGTGAATGAGCAGCCCTCAAGAGGGTTGAGCAAGCCCTCACCTCACACCAGAACTGCTAGTCCTTCTTGAACATCCCAGGCTTACTACATCTGCTCCGGAGGAATCTAGGTATCTACAAGGTTTGACAGTCCTCTTTTTCCTATTGTCACCAGGCTGTGTCCTTCTTACCACCCTCACTCCACCATCTTTTAGGAGGCTGTGACTAGTGTCCCAACTCCTTTTAAGTACTTATCACAAGTGGCTTTTGCAAAAGGATATTTATTTCAAAGATATAGCAGAACAAAGTTCAAATACTCCCCCCAATACCTCAGGGGTATAATCTCCTCTACACACCTCAATTTCTTGGGAATTAAGTCCAAAATTTAGCTCAATTCTTACATGGTATAGGTCCCATGAAATATATGTCCCAGGATAACATTGCTGACAGATGAGTCCTCGTTTCAGCTATCACTGGACTGGGGTCCCCAGGGTCACTCTTGGAGGGTACTGCTTGTTCCTCATGGCATTGAAGCTTCACTGCCTGAAAACCCCAACTCTGGAATATTTGACATACCAAGTCACCCTTTGGACTTTTTAGACTCACAAAGACTCTACTGACTCCATCATTCCATAAGCAAGGGAATCACCAAGCGTTACTGTATGCATGGAAGTAAAGAGCATATCATTCAGACCGGCAGGGATTTTTTAAAATTCTGTCATAGCCAAAGAGCCTCCTCTCCATCATGTGATCAGCTGACTAGGAAACCTGCTACAAACCAGTTACATGTCCTTGTACAGCAGTTTCCATTCCATCCCATCCTGACTCTCCTGAAGGCAGGCTCCCCAGCATCCTTCAGTGGGAAAGATGCCACTTAAGGCATTCTGAAGATGCTCCAGACCCCCATTAAGTGTATGTGTTAAGACAGGTCTAGTTATTCCTTCCCACTCCCTCATCCTGGCAGACTGTTCCTTAGCCTATGTCTATATCTGTTAGGTCTTACTTCCTTGGCTAATTATCATTCTTGAAAAGTGAATCCTTTCCTCTTAAAAGTACATTTTCATTCCATACCTTTAATTGTTAACCTTTGTACCTCTCCCTGATTTATTGCTGGCAGAGGAAAAGCCCCAGAGAGGAATTTGCCTGCAGTCCTGAAATTACTAGGGATTTGTTGTCAATTAAGATGTTCTATTCTCTTGAGAAGTTTGTTTCTTTTTCTTTTTTTTAATTTTATTTTAGACTCAATCCCCAGACCATAAATATAGAATAGAGAAAAGAAATAAAAATATATCATAAATTTAAATATTGGAACTTAAATACAAAGCTAGAAAGGGGGAAAAAAGCATGTTGTGCATAGCAGAACATAAGAAATGATTCTAAATATGTAACAATAAATTTTCATGTCAAGAAAGCCTGTATGATAAATAATACTCATTGTGTTGAGAATTGTCCATCTTTTCTTTGCTTCCTTTCTAGTTTTCTTTTGTTCTCTGCTGCGTACTTTTTTACTTTGTTCTCTTTTTTTCCTCCCCCCACAGCCCCAGAAGGCTATAATAAAGTTTAGATATGTTTCTCTATAACTATAAATATATGCATACACATATATATGCATATATAGACATAGACTTTCCTACACATATTCTACTCCTGATCTTTGTTTTTATGTTTGTGCACATCTCTTATTTCCTAACCCTCCTGCCTCCTCTACCCACTATTTGTTTCTTAAACAACAAGAAACCTAAGAGAGGGTGGGCTTACCTATTTGAAAAAACAAGAGTACTTGCCTAAAGAGTCTGTGAAGCAGCTCTGTTTCCTTCACAACAGGCCAATTCTGTACAGGAGAATGTTTCTAGTCTTAAAGCATCTCAAATCCAGGATGGAAGGTTTCCCAGGAACATATTTATGCTTCTTAAATAATGACTCTGTCTACAAAATTCTCCTTAGTCTCTGAGTTCTGAAAAAAAAAAAAGCCAGATCTATTAAAGTGTTACCCTTCTAGTGATTCACATTTAAATAGTCCTTAATAAAGGTACAAAAGCCTTCAAGAACCCCCTGCCCTCCCCCCAAAAATAAACTTCTGGTGCTCATAGCTTTCTAGTATTACATGATATTGGAACATTGGAAAGGACCTCAATGGCCATGTTGTCTAACTCTTACCTGAAAAGAATCCCTTCTATCTGATAAAAATCATCAAGGTTTTGTTTAAAGCCCTCTAGGGAGGAGGAGCCTATTACCTCCCAATGTAGCTCTTTCCATTTTTGTATAGCTTTAATTATAAGAAAGTTCTTCTTTATAGCAAGCCTACTTTTTTGCTTTGCAGATCCACTAATTTTTCCTAGTTTTCCCCTTTGGGGCTAAACAAAATAAAGCTAAACCCTCTTCTGTCTAATAATCCTTCAAGTAGTTTAAGATACCTTATTCCCTAAGTCTTCTCTAGGCTAAACATCCCAAGTTCCCTCGATCATGCCTAAAGTGGCATGTACTCAAGGTCCTTCACTATTCTGGTTATTTTTCTCTAGACTGAGCAATATCTTTCTTAAAACATGGTGCCCAAAACTGAAAGCAATACTCCAAATATGTCTTCTTTAGGCACTTAAAGTGGCTCCAGTTGTCACCTCTTTGGTCTTGGATACCACGTCTTTCTTAACTAAACCCAAAATGGCACTATGCCTACCTTGGCTGCCATTGGCCCAGTTGACATTTCTTCTAATTCTTCTAATGCCCTTCCTTTGGGGATTATTTCTTATTTATCTTTCATATAGTTGTTTCTATGTTGTCTTCCCCTTTAGATTATCAGCTCCTTGAGGCAGATGCTTGTATTCCTCTCACTTAGCACTGTGCCTGGCACAGGATAGCTGCTTAATAAATACTTATTGCCTGACCATCTACTGTGTATCTAACCATCTATCACCGATCTTGCACTTCGGAAATTATTTTGAACCAAATTGTAGGATTTTATGTTTCTATTTATTAAATTTCATTTCATTAGGTTCTCGATTGTCAAAGAGGCCAAGCCAAGATAGCATTTGCTGTTTCTGTCTGGAAAGCCATATTATTAAGAAACTCTAATGTTCAGTGCTCTACTTTTTAAAATCAGCTTTATATCATTAGTATCATTAATAGCAAGACTTTTTTTTAAATCTTAAAAGATTTTACCAGTTTTAATTAAGTGAAAGATCCCGTCATCATCAAAAGTCCAAGAACAGCTGAGATAGCAGAATTACAGACATAAATCAAAAGGGTACAAAATTCATATCTTATCATTTAGTTTATTTTATTTAAGATATATTGATTGAGTGCTCATAAGAATAAACTTCATAAAAGTAATTTCAATTTAATTTTCCTTTTGAAGTATTAACATATATGTTTTTGACCAAATCACCTTGAAAAAATTTTCAGTCTTGACAAAGATAGTCCATTTTGCTTCATCAAAATTGTTCTTCACCAGATTGGAGCACATCGTGCCAGGGACAAAAATAAATAAATTTCCATAATGTCTTCAAAAGTAGTTTAGCTCAAGTGGACAGAAAATTTGTTGTTTACCTACAATCCCTCTTGTGCCAAGTTTCATTTTGCTTTGTTTTGTTTTTGTTTTTGTTTTTTCTGAGTTGTTACTAAGGCTGTAAATAGGCAGAATCTATTTTCCTCCAGTTTGGGGAAGCTAGCAATAGCCCTTATTCTTTTAAAGTCGTCTCATTTTCATATAGATATGGTGTCACTTAGGTCAGGTGCTCATCCACAGTTTTCACTGCCAATGACAGGTTTTTCTCAATCCAAAATGGAATATTTAAATTCAAACACTATACTAAGCATGTGTTAGTCCCTGTGTAATATCAGGTCTCAAGTCTTCCTTCTCCAAGAAGACATAACCACCAGTTCCCAATAGATAAGAAGGATAGCACATGCCATGAAACCAGGGGTGTGCTGGAGTCAGATTCTTGAGAGTCAATTGTTAAATTTTCAGTGTGAGTATTTGCACCTCAGATATCATCAAATACTACAAATCAGAGCTTGATTTATTATTTTGTTGGTTGTCTAGACTTAAGAAAGTGATTGTCAATAATATTAAAAGTGTATCATGCAAACATTTTTTTTGAAACCTGATTGTTAAACATTTACCAGCATACCCTAGCCTGGAACAATTCACCCAGGCTATCGTCCCCTGAGTTTTAATTTTTCTTCTAACCTTTTATCTTTTAGGACTCATTCTTGTCCACCTAGAATTCCTTTTATCATTTCATCCTACTCTAACTACAATCAAGGTGGGACAGGAAGGCTGCATCAGTGGCCAATAGTCCTAACAAGGACTTTGTTTAGTCTTTTCCAATCCTGAGGGTGACTGTAAGCAGCATGAAAAAGCAAAGACATCACAAACTTTAGTTTGGTGTTCTTAACTAGTCCTTGTACTGTGGCTATAAAGTTAGCAAGCATCATGGAAGAGTATATACAAAGCCAGCTTTGGCATCAAGGAAGATCTAGGTTCAAATCTCACCCCACCTTCCGCTTCTGCCCCCCCCCCCCAATCACTCGGTAAATCACTTAAACTCAGTGTCCCAGACAATTCTCTAAGATTATGTTGCAGAAACAAGTTCTTTAAAGGTTGCCATTTCAGTGTTTCCCCCTGAGTCTGAATATCAAGTTAAAAATGATCAGTACCACAAAAAAATAAATAAATAAAAAATAAACAAAAAAAGACCAAGTTGTAGAATAGGTGCTGGTCTGCCCTGACAAAGTGAGTCTCCTCAGGAAGAACTCCATGGACCAATGGAATCACAGGTCTGGTGCCCCCCACCCACAAAACAGAAAACTAAGTATGCTGTCAGGAGAGAAAGCAAAGGGGTCAGGAAGCCCT
>CM053586.1:294199242-294209563 GCA_028646515.1 Pseudochirops corinnae | reverse complement strand
TCTAAACTGGGTAACTTGCCACACAGGAGAGTAGGGGGGTAGGGATGAGAGGTGAGATGAGTGAAGAGAGTATTGCTGGAAGTATGCACTTCTGTAAAGGGACAGGGACAGGGACAGGGTAAAGAACAGAACAAGGCAGGGCAGGATAGGAAGGAAGGACATATAATCCGTCTCTCACAATATGCCCACTGTGGAGAAGTTCTGCATAATTACACATGTACAGCCTGTATTTAATTACTTGTCCTTCCAGTGCGGGTGGGTGATGAAGGAGGAAGGGAAAGAATCTAGAATTTAAAGTTCTATAATCAAATTTCAAAAAGATATATGTATATATTATTATCATTATTATTATTATTATTATTAACGACATCCAACTGGGAATTAAGATACACAAGCACTGTGATAGGGAGATCCATCCTGCCCTACTGGAAAGTCAGAGGGACAAGGGGGAGGACATAGGAAAGAGCAGATTGGGGGAGGAGTTATACAGTGGGATGGCTGTTTTGAGGTGTTGGGTAGGGGAAAGATGGAGAGAAAATTTGTAAATCAAAATCTCGTGGAAATGAATGATGTAAACAAGAAAATAAATAAATTAATTTATTTTTAAAAATTAAAAAAAAAAAACGAAACTACAAGCTATAGCCTCAGTCTTCAGCCTCTACCACAGCATGTCTCTAGACTGAAAGGCAAACAATCTTGTTTATTTAGCTCTTGGGAAAACCAAAAGAAAATCCTTCTCCCCTTTCCACAACCACCTTCTGCTTCCAACTATGTTCTGCTGCCCCAGGTTTGAAGATCCAATAGGATGTATAAATAACATGGAAATAATAGAAATGAGATGACAAAGAATTGGGTTAGGAAGTGAACAGTATCTTAGCAGAAGTCCTATTTGTAAGAAAATGGGCTATTTTCACTGCTATTTCTTGGGCTACAGCCCCTACACCCAGGAATCTAGACTTTTTTTGTCACCACCGCCCCAATTCACAGCAGATCAGGCACTCAACTCATAGCAGCCATTTTCACTGAATCAGATTGGCAAAGCCAACCAGAAAGGAAAATGGCAGGCTGGAGGGACTGTGGGGAAACAGATATTTAACACAAGGCTGGAACGGATCCAGTCATTCTGGAAGGCAGTTTGAATCTATTCTCTAAAAGACATCAAGATGTCATACCCTTTGATCAAGCAGGCAATATCTATATCCCCCAAAGAAATCAAAGAAAAATGAAAGCAACTCAAATGTACAAAACATATATATCAATTCTTTTGTGTTTGGTGGCAAAAAACCGGAAACTAAGAAGGCCCATAAAATGAGAAATGACTAAATAAATTATGGTATATGTTAGGGATACTATTGTGCTATAAGAATAAAAAGAAATTATGGAAACTGCTTCAGAGATACCTGGGAAGATGTATATAAACCAGGGCAGAGTGAAGTGAGCAGAACTAGGAGAAAAGTTTCTACAGTAACAACGTGGCAAAGACAAACAATTTTTAAAGACTTGAGAACTCTGTTTAATACAATGATCCAGCATTATTCCAAAGAACTTGAGATGAAATATGTTACCCACCTCCTGCAGAATGAGATATATTTTTGGATGTGGCCAGTGAACAAATATGTTTTTACCTAACTATGCATATTTACAGGGCAACTAGTGTTGGAGTCAGGGAGACCTTTTCCTGAGCTCAAATCTGGCCTCAAACACTTATTAGCTGTGTGACCCTGGAATTAACCCTATTTGCTTCAGTTTCCTTATCTCTAAAATGAATTGGAGAAGGAAATGGCAAACCACTCTAGTTTCTTTTCAAAGAAAACCCAAAACAACAAAAAATGCGTATTTGTAACAAAGGTCTTGCTTTTCTTTTTATTTTTAACTAGGGTCAGAAAAGTGGGGCAGGGGAGAAATAATTTTCCATTAATAGAAAAAAATTTAAATGATATTTTTAAAAATATGCAAATGAATATATATTATATGTGAATATATATGAATAAATTCTGAACTGTCTCTTTCCCTCCTCTTCCACCCCAAACTGTTGAATACCTCAGAAGATGTTACTGTAGGACAGAAGTATGTGGACTGTACTTTTGCAACAATATTATTTCCTCATAAGTGCATTTTAATGTAAATGTAAATAAAACTTCAACTATGCTTTTACTTCAGTATTGAAGGACCTATGTTTTCACCGGTGTGATGTACCTTCCACTAAAACAAAATGCAGCCCATCCAAGCTTACCTACCTTTTCCCAAGTTCCTATAGTGTTTTACTACAGGATAAAAAAAAATTCATCATGTGATGGCTAATATTTTATTGGTACCCCTCCCTACCCAACCCAATTTATCTAGGCTGGTCCTCAGCTAACAAAGACAATTTACCAAACCATCTTGTTCAAACCTTTGATAAGATGTTCTAGAACTTGTACTATACTGGCATAACCTTTTATCACTCCAGATCACTTCCACGCCATGATGAGACATCAAGGCAGAAATTCACATTAAATCCAATTTAATCATATTATGACTTAGATGGGCTTTTGTGAGTTAGCTGAGGAACCTGACCAGTTTTTAAAGCTTTAATCTCTTACTCTCCATTGGCCTTTTCCTCTATCTGCAAACATGCTTCTCTACCAAATTACAATGAAATTAATTTCCTTCCTCCTGGCCACCTCCTCAGGCTCTTATCCTTTTCCAATCCTTTCTATCAACTTAAAAAAAAAATTTGTTACATTCTAAATTCTGAACTCTTTCCCTCCCTTTCTACCCAAAACTAGAGAAGGCTACATTTGATACAGATCTATAAATATATGTAAAACCATACTATGCATACTTCTATTTATCAGTTCTTTCTCTGGAGGTGAATAGCATCTTGCTTCATAGGTCCTTCATACTTGATTTTATTTATGATACTCAGAATAACTTGGTCAATTTACAATTATTCTAACAATACTGCTGTTATTGTGTGCAATGTTCTCTTGGTTCTGTTCACTTCACTCTTCATCATTTCATGCAAGTCTTTCCATATTTTTCTAAAAGTAACCAGTTCATCATTTCTTACAGTGTAGTTGTATTCCATCACAATCATATACTGCGTGTTGTTTAGATGGGTATCCCTTCAATTTCCAGTTCTTTGCCACCACAAAGATAGCTACAATAAATATTTTAGAAATATAGGTTCTTTTCCTTTTGCCCTGATCACCTTAGAAAACAGACTTGATAGTGGTAGTGTTAGGTCAAAGGATATATACACTTTTACAACTCTTTGGCTATTATTCCAGATTGCTATCTAACGTTTTAAGGAAAAAAAGTCTATATTCCCTATCTCCATTTCCTCAGTGCTCTCTGATTCCTCAAGTCCTTGTAATCTAATTTATTCTTCTCCCCTCCACTGAAACTATACTGTTGAAAGTAAACAATACTTACTAAATCATTGCCAAAACAAAAACATTTTCTCAGTCTTCATCTTTTTTGACCTCTTTAACACTAATAACCACTCCCTACCTCTGGATACCAACTCTTCTCTTGGCTTCCATGACACACGGTCAAAATTCTCTTCCTCTCTCTGTATGTTTCTTTTGTTAGTTCTTCTTCTGTAATAATGATAATATCTAATTTTTATATAGCACTTTAATATTCACAAAGCATTTTCATGTATTCTCCTTTGGGAATTGTCCAAGTTTCTCTTTTAGTCTTCCTCTTTCTACTCCCTCCTTTAGCAATTCCATCCACTCATGTCTTCAACAATGTTCTCCCAAATCTAAATCTCCAGCTATGAACTTTGTCCTAGATTCCAGATTTCCATTTCCAGTTGCCCTCTGGATATCTTCACCATCTGTCTTGGCAGAATCTCAAACTCAACATGCTCAAACCTGAACTCAAAATTAATATCTTGGCTATCTCTAGCTACCACTTCTGCAAACTTGTTCATCTCCTGACTTTTCAGTGTACCTTTAAGGTACACTGGTCTACAAGCTTTATAATAATCTTTATTTATCTCTCTCACTCTCCATCCACAACCAACTAAAAGTCCTTGTAATGCTACCTCCATAATATATCTTTCTTATTCATTGCCTATTATCAGTCTCTTAATTTTCTTCCTACTTTTCTCTTCCCCTAGCCAAACCTACTAGAAAAATCTTCCCAAAGCATATGTTTGATCTTATCACTCCACTGCTCAAAAATATTGAATGGCTCCCCATATTTACTGATTAAAGTCTTAACTCCTTAAACTGGCTTTCATAGTCCTCTATTAACTGATGTCAAATTACCTTTTAAGTATTATCACCTAGTATTTCCTTTAGCATTCTACATTCCAACCAAACTGAACTTTGGCCATAGTTTTTGTCATCTTTTTTCCTTAGTATGTGCTGTTTTCTCTGCTTAGTACGCCTTTCCCCTCTTCCCCCTCCTCTTTAACCCAGGCTGTGAAGTACTACCTACTCTTCAAATTCCAACTGAAAAACCCCTACACTTTAACTGAGGCAAATGTCCATTGTAGCATTCTCTGATCCCCCTTAGTTGTACATAATCTGTACTGCCTCTGAACTTATAATTAAATTGTATGTCTCTGCAAGCCTCTTTTGAAACCCACTACCTTGAATGACTATCTCAGTGCATGTCCTACTGTATTTTCCCATTTAGACTAAAATCTCTCCACAGACTAAAAATATATGTTTTATGAACCTTTTTAGGATCAAAGTATGCCTGAAATGGGCCTGAAAGCTATACTGAGATTTAAGGTATACTTTTGAACATCTATTCAAAACTGCTCATGATCTCTAAGCGAGCTCTAACCAGTGCTTTGGTTTTACCAGACCAAACCAGAGAATTTCTTAATTCAAAGCAAAAAAAATTAATTGAATAGCAAATAACAAGGAAAATTCTGTCTGTCCCCTTGACTCACCAATACACACAGGAGCATATTCTTACACATATTCATCCACTACCAGTGGAAGAAGGAACACATGTACATGTGTTCAGGGAACAGAATATACATATCTAGGACAACTCACCTTGCATGGGGATTGTGCCCTAGTAGGAATACTCCTCTGTCTCCAAAGCTGTTCCTTGCTGCTCTTCTGCAGTTGCTGATGTCATCTTCTAGCCAGGGGTGGGGAACCTGAAATCTCAAAGTCACATGTGGCCCTCTAGGTCCTCAAGTATGGCCCTCTGACAGAATCCTTTTGATAAGAGGATCTGTTCTGTGAAGTTTGAATTCAGTTCAAAAGGCCACACTTGAATATCTAGAGGGTCACATGTGAACTAGAGGTCACCAGTTCCCCACTCCTGTGATATTTTCTCTGCTAACCTGTGGAGATGCTTTCTCCCTGGAGCTGCTAGAGTCTTACTGTCTTTTCTAACTGTGTTACTTTCTACTGTTTCTCTGCTGTATTGATGTTTTTATGGAGTCTTTTTCTTCCCCCTCAGAGCTGATTCACAAGATAGGCCTCGCCCCAAGTATTTCTTGGTTTCTTTTTTCAGTCTGACTATAACTGTATCCAGTTAACCAAAAGCCTTAGGTCAACGCGATCTTTTTTAATGATCTTTCTCTTATACCTGCCTATTCTTTGGGGCAAGAAAATTCAACTCCCATTGTGTTCCTGGCAACTATCAGTGGGCCATGCACATTATGCTGGAACTTCACTTGAGCTAGACTAGAGAAGTCAGATGGAACTGTTGACAGGTGGATCCTGTACTTTTGCAATAGCGCCCAAATCATTGTTCTCCCCATATTTGCATCCCACACCTTAATGTGTGTACTAGGGGCTTAACAGATATATTTTGTCAAATAAATGGATGGAAAAAGCACTATAAACCTCAAATAACCATCAGGTAAGCAAATTTCAGGAGCTCAGTGGTTAATAGAGTCTGCCAATATTTAACAATGGATAAATACATAATACCTAAGCTATCTTTGCTATTTTTAAATGTTTTATTGATGCTTTAAAAAAAATCTTCATAATATATACAATCTTTCCTTGTAGCAAAGTACAGTTAAGCAAAACAAATACTCCATTCACTGTTGCATTACAGTAGCTTCAGGTCAAGTGGTGACTTAAACTCTCAGCTAACATTTTCCATAATCTAAGTATATAATGTAAAAAGTAAGCCTAATCCTCCATTTCAGTGAACCTACATATTTAGTGTGATTTGAGACATTCAGGAAAAGAGCCCCACTGCCAAAAGTGCTTCATGCTCCTACAAAGGCATTCCTTTGTGTTAAGGCATTGGGTTGTTTTTTAGCAGAAATGAGTTAGAAAGTATGTTACCTAGGAAACTTAATTCATTAGCCAATTCTGGTATATTAGTTTATCAATTCCCTAGAAGAAAGTAAGAACCAAGAAATGAGATTTCAGAGAACTAAAGAAAAATAAAGTGCTAATTAACAGAGGAGTATGATGATGAGGGAAAGGCTAGGAGCTGTCACTGGAGGATTAGCTCAAAGAGCATGCTACAGTGTAGGACACAGAATAACTAGGAAACAGCCCAAAGATAATGAATGCCAGCACAAAGTGGGAGGTATCCGAAAACAGAGGGGAAAGGAACTGGGGGGAGGGGGGGAGTAATATCAATTCCATAGTCTATCTACTTTAAATTTTTGCCTGAAGCCAGTTGTAAGATACTCTCATAACCAAGGAGTTCAAGTTACCTACAGACATTGTTTCCAAAACTTTATGACTTCCTTGTAAGGCAAGGGGCAGCTGTAGCTATTTCCATCATAAAGATAAGACTCCTAGGCAGATAGAGACTAAGCAATTTTACTAAGGTCATAATGAAAATAGCAATTTAGCTAGGAACAGAATGTAGTCCTCTTAATTCATAAGGCAGTTCTCTAGCCAACTCCTCCTTTGTGGATAAATAATAAAGACAGGTGAGAAGTTGGGGGAGGTGTTTGTTTTTGTCATGCAGTGGTTCTTAATCTGTATTCCATGAACTATAAATACATATATGTAATTGGCTTCCTTTGTAATATTTCTATTTCATCTTGTGCGTCTAAAACCGTTACTCTAAGAAGGGGTCCACAGACTTCATCAGACTGCCAAAGGGGTTGATGAAAGAAAAAAAAAAAATGCTAAGAACCTCTGAGCCAGAATGTGACCTTTTCTAAGTGGCATTCAGAACTTCTGACCATCTATTTTTCCAACTAAAGCCCTTCAGAGTCTAGCTCCAACCTTCCTTTTCATGGATTCACTTCATATTACTTCATTTTACCCACTCTTTAAAAACAGTCTGGCCAAACTGGGCTAAAGGTTGATCATTGAATTTAACTCTCTACCTCCTGTATCAGCCATTACCTTTGCATTGGCTGTCCCTGACTTAGAGATTCTACTCCCCTCTCCCCTTTTCACTTAGAATTCCTAATTTCCTCCTCTCCTTTCAGGTGATCATTTCTTATAGTTAGCTTTCCCTTATCCTCCCAGTTGATGGTATTGTCTCCCCTCCCCCAAATTATCCTGTATTGATTTGTCTTGTGTAAATTGTATAGATGCTAAATAAATACACTAGAGTATGTAAATAATATTTTGCATTTCTCCCCCTCCCCCCTCCTTGAGAACAGGGACTACTTCATGTTGTCATTGTGCTCCCCACACCTAATACAGTGTCTTGCACACAGTAGGTACTTGATAAATGCTTCTTAGATTGCTGAATTAGATTCAGCATTAATATATAGCATATGAAAAATAAGTATATTTTTGTTTCTGTCAATTAATAGTTTACTCATTATGTTTGATAAAAATGGAAATCGCCACATTGTTGTTTCAGTGAAAGCACATCCTTCATCCAGGAATGTGCTAGTAAATGTTTAACAAACAGCTTGGGGGTGGGGGAATGTATACATGGCACACTTTTAAGTCTAATCTGTATTATTATTTTCTCCATCACTTTCTTAAGTCTAGACTGTCAACAAAATAATAAATCAAAATTTGATTTGTAGCATTTGTCAAGTTGGCTCCAGCCCCCTGCCTTCTTCTCATTTATTATGGAGGGAATTTGGATGTATGTATCACAGAAGCAAAGGGGACAGGTAATTTCTTCACAATAACCTTTTGAAGTAGGTAGTAGAAATGCATTATCAGTATTTTACAGTGCAGTTAGTCAGTCAACAAGCATTTACTATTTTCAGGAACTGTGCTAAGCACTGGGTATATTTTAAAAAAAAGACAAAACCATGGTTCCTGCCCTTACAGAGCTCACATTCTAGTGAGGGAAGACAATATAGAATTAACTAGGTATATATATATACACACACACAAGAGAAATATAGTTTAGATGGAAGGTAACTTGAAAGGGAAAGGCACTAGCAGATGAGGGGACCCGGAAGGCCTCCTATTAAAGGTAGAATTTGAGCTGAGCATTGGAATCTTGGAGAAACTAAAAGGTGGAGATGAGGAATCAAAACATTCAAAGCATGGAAGCTCGCCAGTGCAAAGCCATGGAAATGGAAGATAGAAGGTTATATCCAAGAAACAAACTGAAGTGCTAGGGGGTAGTGACTTGTCCAAGGTTACATACCTTGTAAGTAGTGGTTTCCAAACAAGGTATTCTGCCTCCATAAGGTTGACCATCTTGGGACCAAACCATCAACCTCATAGCCCATGAGCCTAAAAAGCCAGTTGCTACTATTCCAAATCTGGTAGCAATTCAGATAAGGTAAGAAATTTCATTTAACTTCTAATTTAATCATGTTCAAAGAAGTCAAAGGTCTCTTGTCATACAGGAATCTCTGTCCCTCAATCTGAGTGGTAACCGTTGGGAATTGGCTGTACTTGAGTAAACAAATGTCAAGAGTTAATATGGTATAGTGCAAAAAAATGTTCAACTTGGAATCAGGAGAATCTTTTATTTGAATCTAGCCTCTGACACTCACGACCTCTGATTCCCCAGACACAATTGTTCTTAATAAGCTATCACCAAAGCCTCCTCATTAGCAAGCTCACTTAAGGTGAGCTTCTTCAAGGTAACAAAATAACATAGCCAGTATTTATATAACACTATAAGGTTTACAAAGTGCTTTACAAATATTATCTCATATCATCCTCAAAATAACCCTGGGAGATAGGTACTATAATTATCTCTATTTTACAGATAAAGAAGCAGTGGCAAAAAGAGATCGAGTGACTTGTCCAGGGTGACATAGCCAGTTAAGTAGCTATGGTTGATTTGAACTGGACTTCAGGCCCAATATTTGATCCACTGTGCCATCCAGCTGCCTCTTTAGAAACACTGGAAGGGAGGATTTCCAAAAAGACATTTCCTAGAAGCAGGATTTTGTAGTGAGTAAAGTTGAGGAGAAAAAGTCTTCTCCAATTCACCATATCAAATAAGGTCCTTATAATCTAAATCAAGTGCCTCCATAAAATAATTTATTATTGGATTCTGAAAAATTCGAATTTTAACAAGTAAGGTATTAACAAAATATGGTGACTATTTCTGAGTGTGTCTGATGAGTGGGAAGTAGTGTGGAATTCACAAGTTCATTTTATAAGAAGTAATTAATATCAACTATCACAATACATGATAGAAAAGTGAAAAGTTTTTGAGCTTCCTGGAATAGGCAGCATAAATTCTATGCTAGAATTTTTTTTCTATCTATTCACTTCTTCTATATATGGTATAATGGTAATTAATTTGAATATGAAGACCCCTTTTTGTATTGGCAAGTAAGCAGGTATCTAGCCCTTAGTAACTAATCAAACCTCTGTGAAAGAAACAGAAGGTAGGAACTCCTGTTTCCTGTTGCTGATGTAACAGGAAGGGGTTGGCTGAAATAGGAAGCTAATGTTGTGTGTATATAAGAAAAGCCCCAGAGAAGCATAAGCAGAATTTCTTGAGACCAGAATCTGGTGGCAGAATCTGTTCTGCTGGGGGGAGAAAAAGTTTCTCTCAGCAGCATCTGGAGGCTGGGCTGCTACTGCTGGACTGAGAACTGAGTCAGAATTTCTTCAGACAAGAATCATGGAGACTGAGGTCACTGGCCGGGAAGGCTGAAGAGGAAAGCCCCCCTAGATTGGAGAAAATGATTTTGATTTTGAAAACCTGGGAGGAGTAATTTTGATTCTGGGAGCCAGTTGAGATTTCCTCTGGATCCTAGGGCCAGCCAAACTGCTGGAGGACTGAGGAGGCATGGCTTTGGTGCCCGTATTCTGTCTGTTTTGATGTTGTTTTGCCAGACTCATCCGCTAGTGAAGGACAGTGCTGTTGTTGCAGAGGTCCTGGAACCTTGCTGTTGGTTCAGAAGCCCTAAAGAAGGATTTTCTTGTTGTATGTTTACAGAAATCCTGGAAGAGGGTCTTGCTGATGTTTTCTGGGGTCCTGAGACTGTTCT
>CM053586.1:294183525-294199142 GCA_028646515.1 Pseudochirops corinnae | reverse complement strand
TGCTGTGATGATAACATGGTTTACTAGTGACCTAGGGGTGGAGAGTTTGTGTATTTTCTAATGATTGTACTTAGTGATTAATGATACTTAGTAACTGATTGGTAAATAAGTGATTGATTGAGTTAACCTAGTGTGCCCCATGAGTGGAAGACTTTGACTATTGTACTTTGAGATGACTGAGTAAGGAGGCAAACCACCTTAGGGATACCAGATGATTTGTTCTTTGTTCAAAACTTTGTGGCCACTATGGTGGATACTATGTGGCAATTTTAATGATAAGCTCTTGCAAATACTATATTGTGATGTTCTGTGATAAGTTGTAATATTGTGAATGCCATACCTTGTTTTGCTTTGAATTGTTATGGAATAAATAGGGTATTCACTATACTGTGTAAGCAGAATTTTAAAAGCTGTTCACACTAGCATTCTTCTGGAAAGCTGCTCATGCATGGCATTACATATGGTCAAAGGCTAATATTCTAGCCTTTTCTCATTGAGGCAGTCATAAAATAATACTTCAATAGATCTGAGATTCAGTAATATCCTTAACAAGTTTAAATCCTATAAAAATTTAAAAATAAATAAAGGAGTTGGAACTCTAAGGATTTGGTCAAAAATATTTCCAGTAGGGGACGTGGTCATTTCAATAAGAACATGATCAAATTCTTGAGCTACTAGACTTGTGCAATGTTTCTTGCTTGTTGTGTTTATTACCAACCCAGAATGATAAATATGTGCCATTTTCAAATTAATTAACCCATTTTGCCTAAAGTCTAGTAGCAAGAAGAAATAAAGAAGGATATGATCAAATGAAGCCATTTTCTATTTAAGGGCAGCAACAAATGCTTTATTTTAATAAATGCCATCACTACATAAATATATTTTAGTACAGATTATCTGTACAATATATTAACTATATTAACTATCAAAACTAAATACCCACAATACTCTGACATTCTTTTCTAAATATTGTAATAGTCATAATCAATTTTAATTATGTTGTAATTAGTGTACATAATTCCTAGAAAAAATTCACTTATGAAATACTTTGAGTATTTTAATACCTGTAATTATGCATATCCTATTTCCTAATCTTATTTGAACTACTGGTTTTACACAAATCTCAGTTCAACTGTAGCTTCCAAGATCCCAAATTATGCATACATAAAAGCTGGAATGGGGGAAGGAGGATATGGAAAAAGGAAGAAGAGATAGAGACACAGAGACCATTTTACAGTATTAGAAAAAGAAAACATGCATGCTCTTACTTCCCTGAGTCTCTGTGTGTATATACCAAGAGATTGAGGGAAAAGATAAATTAAATAGATGTGGGTCATCTAACATTTCAGAATCAAGTGCCTTTCTATAACTACAGGACAGCATTATTCCTCCGTTGTTAAAATAGGTGAAGCTTCTGCCCTCATGGTCCACAGCCATGTATTTTCTCCATCCTTAGAGCTCCAGCTACTGGCAGATGAGCATAAGAATAAGTATAGTTCACTAAGTCTAACTGCATTTTAAGCAATCTAAAGAAATGTGAGAAGGTTTGCAACCATGCCAATGCTTTGCTATAACTCTTACAATCAGATTAGATTCTTGATAGGAAAACTATTTGGAATTACATAGGAAGCAAGATCTTGTGATTCATTGGCAAAAATATCCATTTGCCTTGCAAAGATAATGCAGCTGGTACAATCTATCCTGTCACAGCTGTCATGATCCATTGTGCTCTTTTCACACTATGTGTATCCTGAAGGTGGGGTGGGGAGGGGAGAAGATGGGGAAATAAAAGGCACTGAATATTCCACTGCACCATAAAAATGTTCTCTGCAGGCAGAGTTAACTGTGGAGCACAGAGGATAGAACACATCTGCTGAATGGGAAGTAGTTTAAGCTTTTCTCAAATGAACATCGTGACTTCACAAGTTCATTTCATAAAGACCAATTAATATTAACTATCACGATACATGATAGACAAGTGAAAGCTTTTGAGCATGATCATGTTAAATAGGATTATGGTACATTCTGGAGGTGTTGAACTACTATTTGCAGAGTCTTTTCTTCCTTATTGTCAGCACTCTGAGGTGTCAGAAATTTGAAAAAGGTGAAATACATAATATTTAAATATAAAATACTTGTACATCCTAATCCTGCCAATGGTCAAATGTGCAGGAATATTTTACTCTGTACTCCTATACTCCTAAAAATAGCATGGTTCTGTGGTTCCCAAGGTTTCCTCAGATCCAGAATGAGCCTTGGCCTCTCTATTCTGGTTCTGGAATTGACCCAGGCTAATAAACATAGTATAATGGAATGAACCCTAAACTTGGAAGACCTAGGTTTGAGACCTCTATCTGCTGCTTATTAGTTAAGTGTACTTGGACAAGTCACTTTGCACTGTGAACCTCAGTTTATACAACTGCAAAAGGAAGGCAGAACTGCATTAGTCTTCACAATCATTTCTATCTTTAACATTCTGTTCCACCAAAACACACATAAACACTTCCAACACTCCTAAGAGCCAAAATCCCCCACATCCTTCTACAGAATAAAATATTGGATGGGAGGGGAGAAGAGAGGAACCATGAGCAGGGGATGGATGAAAATCAATCAATCAATAATATGTCATTGTTGTTGCTCAATAATCTGTCATTGTGCCCAATTCTTCATGACCACATTTGGGGTTTTCTTGGCAAAGATACTGGAGCGGTTAGCCATTTCCTTCTCCAGATCATTTTACAGATGGAGAAAACTGAGGTTTAGGTTAAAGGGTCACACAGTAAATGTCTGAGGCTGGATTTGAAGACTCAGGTCTTCCTGACTCCAGGTCTGGTGCTCTATTCATTTCACCACCTAGTTGCCCTATCACTAATCTAGTAAACATTTAATGATTTAATAAACATTTGTTAAACACTTCTTTAACCAAAGTACTACTTAAAAAATGGTAGGCACTTAACACTAAGTGGATACCAAAAGAGGCAAAAAGACAGCACCCGCCCTCATATTTTAAAATATGATGGAATATATGGAATATATGGAAAATATGATGGAATATAAAATATGATGGAATCTAACAGGATGGAATAAAGAGAGGTGACCAGAGAGAGGAGGCTCCATTCTTAGGGTCTGTGATTAAATTGAACTGACTCTGGAGTCAGAGGACCTGGATTCAAAACCTAACTCTGACTACCTGTGTAATCTTGAGCCAATCACAACCTCCCTGGCCCTCATTTTCAACATCCATAAAATCGTCAGTTGATCTCTAGATGACTTCTGAGATTCCTTTCAGCTCTAGATCTATGAGATCTAGATTTCAACGACTGTATTCTGATAAACTAACTTTCCCCACCCCCTCCTTCCTCCTACTTTTTTGTTTCAACAATTCCTGTTTCCAAACATCGTCTTACGTCTGCTGTTCAAACCTGAGATTCTTACTATGGTTCTCCTTCGTGTACATGTTAAAAGTAGCACTTCCCCTTCCCGATTAGATCAGATTTTCCCATAAAACAAGGTGGACACAATCCTACTTGGGAGCCCTGCCGAGAGAGTCCAGGTGGGAGGTCATTCAGCATAACTGCATTCACTAGGCTGCCCTGACACGTCAGTTTTAAGGACATCTTGAAGGCCTTCCCAGGTCAGTTCCTTAAACAGACTTAGAGGAACTGACCTGGAGGCAGGACAGCTTCCAGCTGAGATCTGAGTTAGAGTAATGTAGCTCAGAATCAATCTGGCCGCAGTCAGCCACAGCAGGGTTCCTAACACCCCTTGAAAGAGGTGAGACAGTTTTCAATGAAACTCGTGTACTTTGGTGAGACGAGTTTGGTCTTCTAAATACTGATTGCTCCGAAACTAATCAGCCTCAGAAAGTAATTTACTGGGCTCTGAGCCAATCAATTAAACAAGGCTCACAATTTAAAGCAATTTTCTCCTATAAAGAACTTCACTTTTCAATTAAAATATACAATGGAATAAGATGTACCAGGGCAGAGATGCTGAAGTACAGATTTCAAACACGATTTTTATAAGGTGTCTTTTGGATCGTAGGGTGAGGGGGTGGGCGGAAGTGGGGAAGCACACCGAGTCGTGCCCCTGCATCTCTCCCCTTTCTCCTTGTACCAAGAACAAAGGTCCCTAGGTCCCATACGCAGGTCCCTTTCTTTCCATCCCGCTTGGCTCCAGGCTTGTCTGTACGCCTCGCAGAGTCAAGGAAAAGGTTAGCAGCCCGAGCCACACAGTGAGAGATCTCTATCTGTCTGTCCCTCCCCCCCCCAAACCCCCCCCTTTACAGTTTCCAGCTCCGTTTTGGCACCACTGCGCATGAACTCGAAGGGAGAACTCACGTCAGCACTGTCCTCAGTTCAAGCCCCAGCCAAGGGTGGCGGGGACACCAGAGGCGGGCGCTGACATTTCTTTTGTTCCCCTTCCTACCCAACAAATCCTGGCTGCTCGGGGGCGGAGTCGAAACTGACCGCCCTCGCTTTCCCCAGCCTCCGCGTCTTATAAAGCCCCGGCAGCTCCAGGAGGAGCCTGAAGAGGCAATTGCTGTCTCCAGCCCAGTCCGTGGATCTCTATCATGCAAAGTGCTATGTTCCTGGCTTTCCAACCCAACTGCAGCTCCATGGAGAAGAGTGCCAGCGGCTACCCAAAGGGCGAAGAGAAGAGAGAAAAGATGAAGCGGACGATGTAAGCACCCCTCTCTCTGACTCCTCATTTCTTCTCCTTCTATGGGATTTCTTGAAAGAGACGCTAGACATCAGGAAGCTTTTCCCCTACTTAGAAAAGCCTTGTGAGAGGTTACTTTATAATAGATAATTTCTTGTAAAAGTCTCAGTCTACTTAAAGGAGGCTAGAGTAAGGTTTGCGGCTTTATTTTTGATGGTTTTAGGGGATGTCTTGTTTCGTTATTTAAGCCAACAAGAAAAGTTGGGATGCATCTAATGCACCAACATTTCCCGATTTTTAAAAGAAGAAATCATACTCCCTCCACCTTATTAAAGAAAATATTAAAGAAAAATAAAAGTAGCCTGAGAATCCTGTCTTTCCGAGTTCCAGTCTTTTTATCTTTATTCTATCTTCCCAAATCGGGAGCTCTGCCCGATTTCTTTCCTGTTCCTTGGATAGCAACAAGTGCTGAGCTTAAGGCATTTACTTGCTAAGTGAAGAGTAAATTAAATTCACTGAGTTAGTAAGCTAGGAGACCTACTTCTTTGGCTTCTCTCTTCTTAGAAAGCATTACAACTTTTGTTTGAAAGGAGTAACTTAGAATTGCTTTTGAGAGTTGTTTCACAAACTTTTCACATATGGCTTTATCCAAAGCCTTCATTTTTTTCTTTTTTGAGGAGTAAGGAGGAAATTAATTAGACTCTGCTCTGACTCATTTTAGTGTCACAGAAGTAGATTTCATCAGATGATTGAAAATTGGCCTAGAGTTGTCATAGCGTTGCAGAAACTAAAATTTCACAGTGGCCAAAAGGAAAACCTGTCTCACTCACCACTTTTAGGATGACTTAGTTTCTCAATCACTGAAGCAACCTTACCTTGGCTACTTAATGAACCAGTAAAACTAAAAGCCATTTTCAGATCATTCAAAATAAGCTTAAACATTATTAGTACTATATCACTATATGGAATAGAAATGGCAGAAAAGTTCATTTCACTATACTGCTTAGCTTTTTATTTTGATAAGGTCTTATTTGCCTTTCTGTTGCTTAAGATTCTGCTTCTGGAATTAAAAGAACTACTTGGCAAAATGTGGGCAGCTATAACGATCAAGCGTCATCACTCACTAAATATAATTGTTTCCTTTTAGCATAAAAGACTGGAAGACACGTTTAAGCTACTTCCTGCAAAACTCGTCTACACCTGGGATGCCAAAAGGCAACAAGAAAGGCAAACAGCAAGCTTTTATTAGGTAAGTTAGAGATCCCAAACTTAACAGTAGCTTTGTCTAATATACATTTTGCCTTTTCTTTGAAGTAGGAGAAATTCATTTTTTTAAAAAATATATGCACTTGTTTTTGCAGACCTTCTCCTGAAGAAGCACAGCTGTGGTCTGAAACTTTTGATGAGCTTCTCGCCAATAAATGTAAGTGAAAATTTTAAACTCAATCTGAAGTGATTTTAAAGACTAGATAGCTGAATCCATGAATTATAAGGTAGATTGATTTATTTTTAGAAGTTGGACACATAGCAATTGTTTTCCAATGTCAAGTCTTATAAGTAAGGTTTGGATCCAGTTTTTTTTCCTCTTTTCCTCACTTATGAGGAAACTCTGCCCTTTGTGAGTTCAAACAAATGTCCATATGTTCTGGGTTTGTTTGTTTTTTAATAATCAGTGGAATTTTATGTATTGTTATGGCTCCAGTAAAATATCCTCAGGTGGGAAGGGATTGAGAGAGTGAGGATCAGCCTGATGGATTACGAATGCATTTGTTCACAGTTAAGGTTGAGTCAATTTTTCCATTGCAAACAGTGTTTTTAAAGGGGATTTATTGTTCCGCTAGAAATATTTCTTGTCCCTTGATAGCATAGTTTTTATATACTTGAATGTGCTCTGGAATGGCAATGTGCCAACCTTAGGAAATTTACCTGCTGGCATTTAAACTCTGAAACCTAGAGTTTTGCAAGTTTGAATAAATTCTGGCAAATTGCCATAACATAGAAAATCCTGTATTGAAGTCTAGGCTTGTTGAAAAGATAAAATACCAGGGACTATAAGGCATTCTTCTATTTTAATACATTCTGCACATTTCTCTTTTCCTCTCTAGATGGTCTTGCTGCATTTAGGGCTTTTTTAAAGTCTGAGTTTTGTGAAGAAAACATAGAATTCTGGCTGGCCTGTGAAGACTTCAAGAAAACCAAGTCTCCCCAGAAGTTGACCTCAAAGGCCCGGAAAATTTATACTGACTTCATAGAAAAGGAGGCTCCAAAAGAGGTAATAATCTTTAATTTTGGGAAATTTTTGAATACTTCAAGTTGTTAGCAGAATTCCAGTGAAAAGAAGGGGAAATATCCTTTTGTTTTAATGGGACAAAGTTTCTCTTTTTATCCTACCATAACTTTCTATATCTTCCCCCCTCCCCCCATCTTGGCTTTAAAATATTAGGGCATGGTCTGTAATATTTTTTCATGACAAATATTAGCTATTATCATTATAGCATTTTGAGATATACTAAATGTTTTCTATACAACAGCCTCTCTTGAATTGGTCGTTTAAATGTTATCACCAGTTTTCACAAATAATGAAACTGGCTCTGAGACATAACAGTCACAAAGCTAGGAAGTATCAGAGCTGAATTATTCTGGATTCATGCCTAGTATTTTATAACATCATTCTGAAATGTAGTTCAATATTAATCTGATGCACTGAAACTTAACAAACCTTTGTCCTTTTCTATTTCAGATAAATATAGACTTTCAAACTAAAACCATGATTGCTCAGAATATTGAAGAGGCTACAACTGGCTGCTTCACTACCGCCCAGAAAAGAGTCTACAGTTTGATGGAAAACAATTCCTACCCCAGATTTTTGGAGTCTGAATTTTATCAGGACTTGTGTAAAAAGCCACAGATTACTAGAGAGCCTCAGGCTACATGAATGAGTATGGGAAATGAAATAGAGCAACAGAAAGAACATTTGACTTTATCTTGCTAGGCAGGAAGGCCTATGGCCCACTAAACCTAATAAAAACTGATGGTCTAAAAGACAAGCATCAGATTGAGCCTGGGTATTCAGGAAAAAACATCACACAAATACTGACTCTACAAGTTGAATTGCATTATGAATAACAATGGCCTAGAAGAAGATATGTTTCTGATTGTTTTGCAAGTGTTGTGTATAGAAGACAGTGAATTCATTGTCCAAGTGCTGTGTATTTTTAATTCACACTGGAGAAGCTAATATTCCAGAGCAGATGTAAGACTATTCCTCCGAAAGAGTTGTTTTTTTTAATCAAATAGACCTGGGGGAGACCATATGTAGCCTTGATTAAATGGTTATACATCTCTTCCTAAACTAGTCCATGATACCACTAAGTGTCTGATTGAAAAGTTTACTCTGTACAAAGAGGTCTGCGAGTCCATGTGACCCAGTCATTTGTGTTATTGTTCCTCATCGTGGAGAGAAAGAAGGGGTCCTTGTACATGTTGTCATATGTTGCAGGTTAAGGTTGTGTAGAACACTACCACATTTGTGAATGCTGAAAAAAATGTCTTGAAGGCAGCTAAACTTCAATGAAGTGGTCTTTGAATACTTGTTTTTAATAAATTTATTTTGATATGACTGTTTTCTCGATTCCTTCTATCTGTCCCCCTTTGGGGGAGTCTTATCCTTTTGGATTAAAGACCTGCTGTCTAATAGGATTCATAAAGATCAAAAAAAAGTCTAGAAGACCCAAAGGAATGAATGACATGCATGAATCCAGGCATAGGACTTCATCCTAGAATGAAAGCTCCCTCCACTGACACACAAGAACAATTTAATAAGTCTTAGAAAGCTGCCTAGGACATTGGAAAGTTAAGTAATTCGCCTGTGTTCCCCTGTTCACATAATAAGTACCAGCAGAAAGACTTGAACCCAGTTCTTTCTAACTCCAACATGACACTCCATCCACTCTGCTATGATACCTCTCTTTGCATATGTTTGTTATATTTGCACAGTGACAATGGACAATATTTGAAGTTTCACAACTGTTAACTGGGAACAGATAAATACTGTTTGCCCACTGAGACACTAATAAAGGCAGAGTAAGAGGGTAAGGAAAACATCCTTAGTTTTTTTCACCCTAACTTGAGCAGGTGATGAACTCATCAGCTAAGGGAGAAGTTGCAAACTGACATGCAACACAAAATTTAATATTTTACAACTATTAAGTTTAAGATGAGTCATAAAAAATAAAAATATTAGAAAATCCTGAACAATCAAGCCTTTGTGAAATGGCTGTGTCAGGCACTGTTATGTTAGGGATAGAAAGATGAAATGAGTCAGTTCCTGCCCTTGAGGAGTTTACATTTTATCAGGGGAGATAACATGTATGCACATGAGCACATAAAAATATTTACAAAATATATGCAAGTTAATTGGCGGGAGAAGCCACTATTCTGAGAGCATCAGCAAAATCTTCCTCAAGTAGAAGGCAACCTTTGGGCTATCTGATGGAGGCAGGCTCCCTTTTATAATAGACCTGTGATTCAATTAGCATTGTGAGCCACAGGTGAAGAAACCCCTTGACCACTGGACATCAGCACCTGCTTTGCAATTTAAGGAGTTGCCTGGGGCCACAGAGAGGTTCAATGACTTGTCCAGAGTCACACAGCCTATATATGTCAGTAGCAGGATGTGAACTCAATTGTTTCCTGTCCCCAATGTCACCTATCTATTATGCTTTAGATGCCTCTCCTGGCAGATGTGCTTTTATTATTTGCAAAAGAATACTGACTTTTTTTCCTCAGAAAGTCTATGATGAACATTTGTAAAAGACCCAGAGAGCAAAAACACTATTCAGAATTATTGGTGGGAGGTGAAATTGGGGGGAAGGGAGAGGAAAGATATCAGACCTATGATTGCATCAGGGTGGGAAGTTCCTGGGAGTTCTGCTACTGCAGATCAGCAACTTGCCTGTAATTTAAGGTGTCAAGGAGTTGCCTGGGGGCAGAGAGGACTTAAGTGGCATGCTAACAATCATCCAATATAAACTAGAGGCAGGGCTGAAAATCAATTCTTCCCGACTTCTGGTCTGGCCTCCTACTCACTATATCCTACAGCAAGTCAGTTAGGAAAATGAATGGTTCTTAGGAGTGAGAGCTAGAAATGAACTCTGAGAATATATTTGTCTATAGCTCCCTTTGTTTTACAAATAAGGAAACAAATCCAGAGAAACAAGTCCAGAAGTGACTTACCCCATTCCTGATTCCATTTCCAGCCCTCTTTCTACTATTCTACACTTTATGCAGATAACTTCCAAATCCGTATTCCTAGCTCAACATCAATCTCTCCTCTGTACATAAAGCCTGCTTACTTAGTTGCGCCACCTACTTGAAACTTAAAACTGAACTCATTTTTCCCTACCCTAAACCTGCTTCTCATTCAATGCTCCTCTTTCATTACTTAGATTAGATTTCATTAGATTGCATTACTACCCTCTCAGACTGAAAGCCTTGGACTCATCTTTGACTCTTCCCTCCCTCTCAATTAGCTTCCAAGTCCTAATAATTATATCGCCAAAATATATCTCCCATCCTCCCCTCCATTGACACTGTCAGCACCATCACTTAGGCCCTCATTACTTTTTGCCCTGACGACTGTAAAAGATAATTAATATCAAGGCTTTTCTCTTCTAGTCTTTGCCTTCTCCAATTAATTGTTTCCACAAATGAAAAAAATTTTTCTTCCTAACTGCACACATCTGACCATGTCATATCCCTGTTGGAAAATCTCCAGTGATCCACAATTTTAGGGTCAAATACAAACTCCTTATATAGTACTGGTATATTTAAGTAAGTCTCAATCTCCCTTTCTAGTTTTCATATATATTCATACAATATATGCTCAAGTGAATAAATTATTGTCTCCAGTAAAAAAAAAAATCCACATCATTTCCCAGAAAACCTTGTTTACTCTGTTTATTTTGGCCTCCTGGATCTATGACCTCATTGATGTAAAAAGCTCCAGGTAAGGGAATTGTCTCTATAAATGAAGATTGGCACCTACTCTTCAATTAATAGTGATATAGTTCTTAACTTGGAATCTGTTAACCTTTAAAAATTGTTTTTTTTAACTAATGTATTTCAATCTAATTGATTTTCTTTGTAGTTCTATGTATTTTACTTTATGCATTTAAAAATACTATTCCAAGAAAGGATCCATAGATTTCACCATCTGGTCAAGACATAAAAAGGGGTAAGAACCCTTGTCTTAGAGAGTTGCCAGCAATGAGAGGTTAAGTAACTTACCCAGAGTCACACAACTAGCAAATGCCAGAAACAGGACTTTCACTTCCTGGTTCTAGCAACAGCTCTCAAGGCACTGTACCATGGTTGCCTTTTGCCTTGCCCATAGCTGATGTATAAGAATTTTCTGGTAAATTGAACTTAATTCAATAACCTCATTGCAATTTCTCTTAAAGGAATTTACAAATATACATCTAGAGATTATACAGACATAATAGTATTACTCCAGAGTATGCTGATCTAATTAAGGAAAAGGCAGGTGAGATGTATGACTATTGAAAATGTATAAGCTATCAGACCAGTCTTGTTTGTTGTAATTGACAATATTTCAAGAAAAGAAACCTCTACACTATAAAGTATATATCCTGATTTTGATAGATGGGTCTTTTGAACAACAACAACAAAAAAAAAAACACTCAAAAGTCTGACCTAATCGGACATATAACTCAAGAATCCTACTTGTCCATTTGATTAGAATAAATTATAATAACATCACTTTAGAATCAAACTAATTCCAATTAATAGTCAATTTTATCCACTAGGATACCATTCCAGAAGTTTAACCTTGTAATCAGCAAGAATTGCTACTTTTAAATAGAATTATTGCTTTAAGAAATAAGCACATAGGATTTAAATAATCTTCCCTGATTAGGAAAAAAAAAAATGTGGTAAATGAAAGCCGTTTCCATAGTTAATTTTTAGCAAAATAGAAAAGCATCTACCATTGCATGTAGAGATGAAAAGGAAAAAAAAAATCTCTGGTTTAAAAACATTTGCAGGTCTTCTTTGCCTTCACAGCTAGTAAAGAAGTGGGCTTTTTTCTACTTTCATCACAGATATAATCAGGAGCAATAGCAGAGAAAATAAGTTGCTATATCAGAGAACAAAGAAAAGATCCATTGACTGTAATTTTTTTTTCTGGAACTGATAAAAGCATAGGAATTTCAGGTAGTATTTTTCACTGTTCTCTAGTGCCACTCACAGGGACAAACTGGAATAGAGTTAAAATTAGCAACTACGTGCTTCCACAAATAACTGTTCCTTAACATGCCAGTTTCCCAGAACATGTAGGATATAGGTTAATTACCATAACCCATTCATTTTTACTAATTTCCCTTTTCCACCCCCAAAGTGCATTTCACTCAGTGAAACAAAAGGCAAAAGTCTCTTAAGCATGTTAAGATCTTTCAGGATTACTTTATGAATACAAGCACAGTGGTAATTATTCCATGACCCTTCAATTGTTAATGTAAAGTAATGTACAAAACATGAAGACATCATCTCCAAAGGTTTTCACCACCATCATAGAGAAGGTCCAAATGAAAAATGGATTCTTTATAAAAGGTGAGGTCCTCCACAAGCTCCTGTTTAAGAGTGATTGTTTTGGGGCCCAGGACATTATATGAACTCCTTATTGAGATCCATGCTTACTCAAAAGGGATTAGTTTAACAATCCACCCAGGAAAAAACAAATGGATGAAAAATGCATATCATCCAGATGTAGCAGGCAGTTGTTTGGTGATTCATTTGAGTTCATATAGCTGTAGTTATACCTTGGATAAATACTACAAAATGATTATGAACTGAGCTAAGGACTGAACAGGAAGGGAAAAATGCAAGTTAGATTGCATCTGAAAAACTAGGCAGTTTTTAGCCTTACCAAGCTGTCCCCTGATTCAAAACACATCTCTTTAACATGTCTTCTCCAAAGCATACTATATGGTTGTAATTCTTAAACCACCATAGTCTCCAAAGGATCCAACATAGAGGTGACTCAAAGGACAACAGAAAAACAAATGGTGGACACTCCCACTCAGAGCAGAGTTGCATACCTCATGAGTCAGGATTTAGCTGACTGTCTGCTCCCACTTATTATCTGACACCCACCATTCAAAGCACTTGGTCATCATTCTACACCCAGCTGAAGTTCTCTGAAGATTCTGCATTTCCCTTGAAGTCTCCTGCAGTTTCTGAAGCTCAGATGGCTCACATCCTCCTAGTAAATATCCTTGCAATCTGTTCATTCAGCCCATCTGGGGCTAGGCTTCTACTCAGCTCCTTGACTCAAGAAATGATCACTATCTCCCCCACATGGCTGAGCATCTACTTCCTTTTTCCCTGACCCCCAAGCTTGATCATAACCCTCATATCATTAGAACAGCATCTTTCTGATAGAATTTCTATCAACAACATGGTCCTGGGATATCGTGATATGTATGTTGTTCTTAATTGTTCAAGTTTGTGTTTGCTGTACCAGACAGTAGGGAGAGTAGGCTTGCTATCACTGGTACAGTGAACAGATAAAATCAGCCTTTGTCATGTACCACAGCAATACATTAGGAAAATGTCACTGTGGGGAAATTTAGATATAGGGAGATAATAGCTAACATTTATATGTAACCCTGGGCCCAGGGCCCACCAAGACTCCAAGCTCCCACAAACTGGACTTTATCCTAGAAGAGACCAAGAAGGTAATTTTCTCTTTGAGAGAATTACTCATCCCCCCAAAAAATCTAAATATGGCTTACATTTAGTTCATATTTAGATTTTGCCAAAAGCAGAAAACAGCATCACAACTCCAATACAGTCAAGATTGTAGTATTTATGAGTAATACCATTTTTATCTCACCCCACAGAAAGTGCGGTAGATGCAGAGAACTTATAGGAGCCTATAAAAAGATGCAGGAATACAAAAAGAGTCAGAGCCAATAAACATTTATTAAGCTCCTACTGTATTCCAGGCATTGTGCTAAGCACTGGGAATACAAAGAAAAAAAAAGACATGACAATTCCTACTTTTAAGAAACTCACAATCTAATGGGAGAAGACAACATACCAAAAAAGCTAAAAAGTGAAGGGGGGTGAGAGTGGGGAAAGGAGAATGAAGTCCTGCAACCAGAGTGGGAAATTATCTGAGGAGTTGTGAATTATAGTGTCAAATTCATCTTGCAAAATGATGACTTTCTGGAGATTATGAAATCCTGAAGATCTGCTGGGTGGGAAATGATGAGGTGAATTCCCGCCCTCCTTAAATAGTGAAGGATCTGGGAGGAGCTCTCCAATGTACAACCTTCACCCTATCTAATTAGAGAGATGGAGAGCCTCCAGGGGCAAAGGGTACTAAGGAGACATGGGCTTCCGAGTTGATTTCATCTTATAAGCCTTGGCCTTTCTAAAGTCTTTCCACCCTCCTTATGTCATTGATACTCTTTAAAAACAAAGGATAATCAACAACAGCATCTTACAGAGTAATGAGTTTCTAGAGATCTGAAATCCAGGAGATCAGAGGGGTGGAACTTACAATAGCCTACCAGCAGTTTCCCTAAGAAGTGAACTGAATTTGAGGTTGCTGTAAGGTCAACCCTTTGACATTCTGATGAATTCTAACCTTCCTAACCCTCCTACAGGTCCTATATAATCTCTTCCATATTCATAGGGTCACTATGTGATTTGGATTCCCCTAGGAAGGAAAATTTTCTTTAGGATTGATGAATAAGCAATCTCTTTCCATATGAACCTATACCGCCCAAGTTCTGTAGGACAGTGGTGTCAAACTCAAACAGAAGTGAAGGCCTCTAAACATAACACAAGGATCCCTGTGGACTGCATACTGACTTAGAAAACCACACATTTACATATTTCTTACTATTAATACATCATCACATTAAAATCATATGTGACCTACATTTAAATACTGTTCATCCTCACTAAAGAGAGTTGTGGGCCACATAAGGTCTCTGCACCACATGTTTGACACCTCTACTATGTAGTACATTGCTCAAGAAATATGTGGGCAATCCAATTCATCATGCAAAAAGCATGCTTCAAGAGGAAATTCCCTTCTCTATCTAGAAGGTCTGATCCCTGAATTCTCAAATCTAGAATTTAGAGTTACCTATGAGATAATCTTCAAATTATGTGCTATTAAGGAAATCTCCATTTTTCTGGCTAGAAGGCTACTTTTCAGGAGGCTAGTGAATTATCATCCTTCTTCCACCAAAAAAATGAGGCTTATTAATATTATATATGAACTACTTTCTTGGGCCAAACAGGCATGTACCTGCCTACTCCTGCCTCATCTTCTGCCAGAAATCTATCAGTGTCTCAGTTTGAGGAAGTCTACTCCAAGAATCTCTCTTCTCTGACAGCATACCCAGCCTCCAAATTACTCTGTCCCATGGCAGCCATTTTTAGTTCTAAGGGGAAATAATTGTGGAAATGCACTAGCCTATCTTTTCAATAGGGAAAAGGTAAAAAGTAGAAGTCCAGAAAGAAAGTGAGCTTGCCTGTACGTTTTCTTGGACACAGATAGCTTCTCAAACAAGGTCTGTCCTCCTGAAACCAGCCAACCGTACAACCTTATAGTCTGTAGGAACCAATGGAAGTTCTTTGTCGTCTTGGTCAAGTGTCAGTGGATATGTGTACACTCTTCTTGAGGAAATGTACTTCGCATATCATCAAACAAAAGTTTATGTCCTGTAATCTCATGAAGTTGACTAGGGAACTCATCAGATTGATCAAGAGCTCCCTGTAACGATACTAGGATTTGAAGATCTTCCACGCCCCTTGAGCTTGCTGATGTAGCAGGAAGGGGTGGAGCAAGAGAACGCCGGAGCCAAGCTAGTCTCTGTGCGGTGCTGACTGGAAGCGGCGTCAGAGGCAGTGGCTGC
>CM053586.1:294154335-294183025 GCA_028646515.1 Pseudochirops corinnae | reverse complement strand
AGTCTTCTGGTATTTAAATGAATGCACTATCTATATTTCTTATGTAGAGAGCCTGTTCTATTTTGTGATTAATAACTATATCAGCATATTTATAGTTACTGTAGGCATTGTAAATACTGCATTGCTGATACACTCCCCTGATCAATACCTCCTATATGCATAGCACTTTGCTGGCATCATATCATTTGAGTCTCACAGCAACCCTATGAGGGAAGTATGACAGACACAAGGACACATAGAATATGGATCTGGCTCACCAAGACATCCCGAGAGAACAAAAGGAATGCTCCCCTAGGGTGTGCCAACACACCAGGCCCATGCTGGGCTATGACTTCAGGTATTATTCTCATTATGTCTAAGATAAACTTAGCTTAAATGGGGACATCACTAGTATGTGTCATCTTTGGGATTTAAACCCAGGTCTCCCTTGACTACAAGTTCAGCATTCTTTCTATGACACTGTATTTCCTCTCAGATGGAGAAAAATAAAAGAATGACAGAGTGAGGGAAAGGAAACTAGATCTTTTGTGTCTCAACTTAGTGCTTTTGTTCCTGAGAAACAAAATAAATGACATCATGATACTGTTCCAACATGCTGGTCATTCAATATGTAAGATGGTCTTTGCCTTTTAGGAATTTCCAACCTAGCAGAAGTCACCTGTAGACAAACCAATATCAAAAAAGAATATAATCAGTTGTAAGAGAAAGCACAAAAAAAGCAAAAGAGGAAAATAAGACTGATGAGATAATGGCTTTAAATAGATGACATTTATATAGCATTTTATACTTTACAAAGCACTCTTCTCACAATTCCCCTGGGAAATAGGTAATTCAAGCATCATTATACCCATTTTATAGGTGAGTAAATAGGGTTGTCATGTAGGATTTTGAAAGGCAGAGATGGTCCAGGTATAGGAAAGATTTCAAAGCAGGATGAGTAGCACAGGCAACAGCAGGGAGGCAGAGAAATAGATGGTATGTTTAGGAGTAGTGGGAAGGTACAGTTTGGTTTTAGATTAAGGTATGTGAGAAGGAGTAATAGGAGATAAAATTTCAGAGGTAGGCTAGGATCAGATCATAGAGTTCAGATTTCCTTCCCTTAGCTGTAAAATGAGGAAGCTAGACTAAATCAGGGATTTTTAATATGATATACATGTACTTGTTTTCTAATATTCTGATAACTATATTTCAGTATAAGTGATTTCCTTTGCAATTCAGTGTTTTTATTCTATGTGTTTAAAAGCATTTTTTTCTGATATGGGTCCAAAGGCTTCACTGAACTGCCAAAGGTACCCATTACACAAAATAAGATGAGCCCAAAGGCTCTCTGTGGTCTCTCCTAGCTCTAGAATGCTATGCTATGCTAAGACATTATTTGTTAGATAATGAAATATAATATATTAAGCTGTGTACATCTTACTTCTACAAGATTGCAACCTCCTTAAAGGCAAGGAAACTTCCTCTACTTTGTGTCCTTTTGTACATAGTGGACATTCAATATTTGTTGAGTTGATCAGTGCCATTTCCTGTCTTTTGTTTGTTGCTAATGAGGAACCTTTGGGAAAATTTGTCTGGTAAAAGTATATAAAATAGTTTGGAAGAGAAAGAAACTGGAGACAGAAAGATTAGTTAGGGAGTGGTTCAAATAGACAAGGCAAAAAGTGATGAAGGGGACTGAATAAAGCTCATTGCAATGGGGGGCATAAAGGAGAGGATGAATAAGAATCACTGGAGAAAAATGTTCACTGACTGGATCAAGAAAAAAGGAATCAAAGACAACAGAAGATTTGTAGCATGGGTCATTGGGACAAAGGTGAAGATATTTACCAAAATATGGAAATTAGGAGGTTTGGGGAGGAAATGATGGATTAATTTTAGACAAAGTTGAGTTTAAAATGCTATCATAACATCTTGGTGGAATTATCCAGCAAGTGACTGGAAGAGCAAGTTCAGAAGAAGAGAGTTTGTCTGAAGATTTAGTTTTCATAATAACTAATTTAAACTAACATTAGCACTAATTAACCAACATTAACTTTTCATTTCAAAATTGGCAAATCATCTCACATACATCATCTCATTAGAACCTTACAGTAACCTTGTGAGGTTATAACTTGAATACTCAAATAGATTTGCATATTCATCCATGTAGATATTCCCCACAATGACGCAGATCACAACTCATCCAAATTTGACCATCCTGCAGGACTCTTGTCCATTTCTTCACATAGTTCTCCACAAGGGACCTATCCAACATGCTGGGAGCCTTCCTTAATTACTCCTTATATGACCAAGATATCAGTAAAGTACTTAAGCCACTCATCTGTTAGGTTTCCCATCTTCATCTTGTTCATGCATTTCTTTGCTATAAGTATGGCTATCCTTATTCAGTACATAAGGAAATTGAGGCTCAGAGAGGTCAAGCAAGTTGTCCATGATCACCGAGCAAGCATAAGGAATACATTCTGAATCCAGGTTTTCCTCACTCAAAGTCTAGCACTCTACCCATTATATAATTAAAGATGAGAGTCAAGGTTATGAGAGGGAATAAAATTATCAGGTGAGAGAGTATAAAGACAGAAAATAGGACTGAAAACAATTTTGGAAACTACTTACTTTAAGAGGTTGGTAGGAATCAACAAAACAGAGAAGAATAATTTAGAGAATATGAAACCTGAAGAAATAGGAATTCATGGTCACAGAAATCAAGAAATCAAGAGAGAATTTCAAGAAGGAAGCAACAATGATCAATGACATAAAATGTCACAGATACTTCAGGAAAGATGAAGACTACAAAAGGAAATTAGGAAATGATTGATGACTTTAGAAAAAGTAGTTTGGGGAGAACTGTCAATGTGGACATCAGGTAGCAAAAAGAACAGTAAGAAGTGAGGAAGCAACTCTAAGTTGCTCTTTCAATCAATAAAAAGAAAGAGATATAGAACTATAGTTCAAAAGAGACATAGGGTTCAGGGAAGCTTTTTTTTTAGAAGATGATAGATTTGACCATGTATATATACATATATGTGTGTGTTACTCATATAGATTCTGGCGATCCATATCCAAACTCCCCCTCCCACTGACAAATTATGTCCCCAGAGGACAGCTAGTTCTGTCTCCTCTTTGGGGTTCTACTGAATACCTCTTAAGGGCTGGAGAATGTCTTTCTAATGCTGTTGACGTGTGCTCTAGTTCTGGTGTGTTCTTTCCAAAATCAATTACCTATTATTACTGCCCCAATATAAAGCAAACCATATGTTTTCTTATTAAAAAATTAACCAACGAATATAAATTGCTTTAATGAAGATATTTATGGGAAAGATGTAATAAGAATGAAAGTTGAAAAAATGTCATTCTTTCTTCCTCCATCCCCAGCTGGAACATACTTTCCCCTCAACATTTTAGACATGAGGACTGAAATACAAAGAGGTAGCTATAAAACCTTTCCTCCCAACACAATGAGTTCCCTTCCAGGTGTGGAACAACCAATGGAAAATTCACTCTCTTGCTTGTATATATGGCATTTCAGTTGCTAAGTTAATCCATTGCTAGGCTAGGTCAAGAAGAATGCTCCTCAGAGCTAACTACTTCCTAGTCTCAGTCACTGAACCTCTAGTGACTCTTCTAACCTTTTGAGTCCTCATAAGGCCCTATAACAGTGGTTCTCAACTTGTGGGTCGCAAACCCTTTGGGGGTCAAGTGACCCTTTCAGAGGGGTCACAGGGGTCGCCTAAGACCATCAGAAAACACATATTTCCAATGATCTTAGGAACCGAGACACCGCTCCTCTATCTGTCTCCAGGCGGATGTGCCCACATGCAGATACGCCCACATATGAGTATTAAACTGTCAAGGCATTAGGAAGGTTGAGAACCACTGCCCTATAACAACAAAGTAGATATAAACAGGAAGAGGACCACTACCAGATGCAGGCTTACTAAGAAGGCCACGTACTCATGGGCCACCCTGGTGGCCTACAGCAGAGAGTTATTTTCACATTTGCAGGACAGAAAGAAGAAAGAGGGAAATTTGGCACGTTGGTGTCGTTTGTATGCATATTCAATTTCATCCAAGCAGCCAATTAAAGGATTTCTGCCATCCTGTAGCAAAACAATAGGGAGCAGTGGGAAAATATATATACATGCTCTGAAGTGGAGGACAGAGCCCTCTATTTTGCTTTACTGGGACAAGACTTTTGAGACATTTATGTGGGTGGCCACCAAGCAGAGCAGAGCACACTTGATCAATCCTCCATTATATTTATTTTTTTAATTGATTTATTTGTTTACTTTTAGTTTACAAGATTAAAAACTGTAAGAGGGATATCAAAGTCTCCTCTCACTATTTTTTTTTGCTTTTTGGAGGGGCAATTGGGGGTTAAGTGACTTGGCCAAGGTCACACAGGTGGTTTTTTTGTGTAAGTGTCTGAGGTCAAATTTGAACTCAAGTCCTCATGACTCCAGGGCCAGTGCTCTACTCACTGCACCACATAGCCACCCCCTCCTCCATTATATTTATAAGCTGAGTAGAAGGAGTTAGTGGAGAAGAAGGGGTAAAAGAGAAAGAATAGTTCATGTCATATGAAACTCTTCTGAAGAAAATGGGGATTTTTAACCTGGAGAATGGAGCAGAGAATGCCTAGTGAGCATTATATAGCACTTTTAAATTATGCAATTTTAAGTCCCATAACCATGTTGGCCTCGGTTTCATCATCTGTAAAATGAGCTAGAGAAGGAAATGGCAGGTCACTAATATCTTTGCCAAGAAAACCCCAAATGGGGTCATGAAGAGTCAAACATGAGTGAAAAAAATGACTGACTAAACATTATATAGCACTTTAAGGTATGTGGAGTGTTTTACAAATACCGTTTTACATTCACTATAACCCTAGGATGGTACTATTATCATCCCCATTTTACAGGTGAGGAAACTAAGCTGTAAGTACCTGGCCAAGGAACATACAACTAATAAGTATCTGAAGTGGGATTTGAACTGTGTTCTTCCTGACTCCAGGTCCAGTGCACTATACCACTTAGCTGTTTGATAGAGTTAGTGGATTGTATGGCAGGGAGCTCTCTATTACCCAAAGTATCTAGCAGATTACTGGCTGCATAGTAGATAATTAATAAATACTTGGAGAAAGACAAACTTCAAATGGGTACACAATTTAGACATAAACCAGGACAACATAAACACATTACAGGAATGCAGAAGAAATGACCTGTCAGTTTTATAGAGAAGAGTTCACAACTAAACAAGAGACAGAGAGATTCATAGGAGATAAAATGGACAATTTTGATTACATAAAATAAAAACGTTTTTACACAAACTAAATCAATGCGGCAAAAATTAGAAGAGAAGTAAAAAATTGGGAGAAAAATTTTAAAGCAAGATTCTCTGATAAAGAAAGGTCTCATGTCTAAGATACATAAAGAACTGGCAAAAATTAGAAGAGAAGTAAAAAATTGGGAGAAAAATTTTAAAGCAAGATTCTCTGATAAAGAAAGGTCTCATGTCTAAGATACATAAAGAACTGGCTCAAATTTATAAAAAAAAAAAACAGCCTCCTACAACTGACAAATGGTCAAAGGATGTGAGTAGGCAATTTTCAGAGGAAGAAATTAAAGCTTTCAAGAGACATAAGGAAAAATGTTCTAAATAACTAATATTTAGAAAAATATAAATTAAAACAACTCTGAGCTACTATCTCATGTCCATTAGCTTAGTAAAGTTGTCAAAAAAGAAAATGACAAATGCTGGAGGAACTATGGGGAAACATTTTTAGTAGAGCTGTGAATTTGCCAAGCAACTCTGTAAAATAATTTGGTACTATATATGTTTCAAAAGTTATCAATTTGGGCCTACCCTTTGATGTACCAATACCACTATTAGGTCAAAAAGATCAAAGAAAGAAGAAAAACATACATATTTACAAAAATAAGCTGTTCTTTTTGTCGTGGCAAAGAATTGGAAACTGAAGGGTTACTCATCAGTTGGGGAATAGCCGAACAAGTTATAGCATATGTATGTGATGAAGCACTACTGTACTATAAGAAATTATGAAGGAGATTTTCAACTGGTACGAACTGATGTGACTGATATGAACCCATGCAAAGCATAGGGAGAAGAACCAGGAGAACAATTTATATAATAATAATATTATAAAGATAAGCAACTTTGAAAGCCTTAAGAAATCTGATCAATAGAATGGAACCTACCATAGTTCTGGAGGACTCATGATGAAACAAGTCTGACCCCAGATAGTGAGGTCATGGACTCAGATTATAGATATATATGTGCATATGAGATGTGTATGTATATACATATATCACATACATATATACATATTTAGACATGGTCAATGTTTTGCTTGACAATACACATTTGTAACAGGTTTTGTTTTTCTTGGGTGGCAGAGAGGAAGGAGGGAGGGAGAGAATTTGGAATTGAAGATAAAATAAAATTGAAATTAAGTAAAATAGTATTACTAAATTGAAATTTATATAAATAAGTAAATAGTTTGGTTAATGATAAAAAAATTTTAGTTCATTTTGTGTATGGCACTGTAGTAAACTCAAGGTAAGAAATTTAATGAAGGTATGCTCTAATCATTGATATCAAATTGTTTTCAAATGAATTGGGCTGATTTATAGCAATGAGCATTTGCCTTCCAGTTTACCCCAGCTTTGTATTTTGACTGTGATTTTGCTCTAAAAATTTAGAACACAGCAGTTATGCAGATCTTGGATAAGATCCAAACTTAAAGCTGTCTGGAAACTTAAAGTTAATCTGATATTTATATGGTTTAGGAAGTCTGCTGACCTACATGGAATTTGAATTTGGGAGTGTGGTTGTATGTTTATGTAGCTGGTGTATATCTTAGAAATGTGCGGACGTCAAAGGGAAATCAAAAGAGAAATCAGCCAAAAGGGAGAGAAGAAACATCTTAGTTCTTCACAAAAAGAACCACATGTTACTAGGTTCACAGGTTGAGTCTGCTTTGAAACTATATGTTAAAAGCATTAGGGAAAATATACAGTTTATTGTCATGAAACATACGACATAAAACAAGAAAAGGAATAGATGTAAAACTTGAGTTTCAAATTGAAGTAGTTACCTCCTGAGTAGACCTTTGCTTTGCTTACATTGTAGTTTCTAATAATTAATCCCCTTGGCACAAATCCACTATTCCAAAGAATGGATAGTTTCTAATAAAGTTGACATTTTTAGGATGATACTCTTGAGTTTGAACAACTGGATTTTCCTGAAATTAAACATAGGCTACTTTCTAATTCTGATTTCTTGTACTAAGATTTAGGTCACCATTTCAATGATGACTAATGGTATTCATTAAAAATAAATTAAGATTATCTATTAACAAGATTATTTTGAAAATAATGTTGATCTTTATACAAGTATGCTCCAACAAACAGTTGAATGAATAGAAAATAAGCCCAGTGAAATAATGAACATCAAACCTACAAAGATGAAATACAATAAAATATGTTTACTCTTCACCACCTGCCCTTTGCTTCCTCTCTTCTTCTTCCCCCTTCCCAGATCTTTATATTTCTAAGATATAAAGCAGTTCTCTATAAACAGCTGCTTATTTTCATCTGCTTATTTTAAGGGCATTTGGGGAGTATCATTTCTTAAATGTTTCAGGTAAGGTAAGTCTTTCAGTTCCCATCTCAGAATGGATTGTGAAAGTAATAAATGCTGTTGACTGATGCCTGTTCCAGACTTTCTTGCATATGTGATTTTGAAAGCCTGATATTTTAGAGAAAATTGTTCCTATTCCTTTCTTAACTGGATTGTTGCTTCTATGTGTTTCAATACTTATATTTCTATACTTTAAGGATCAGTGATTCCATTGTATAAATATTTTCTCCAAAGACACAGGTCATAATTACTCTATATGTTGGTAAAATGTCTCTGTGAATTACTATAATAATTTAAAAAAAAATCATTGCCTACTTTTTGGTGATAAACTTCTCAGAAATTGGTGAAAATGACCCTCAGATAATAGCCATACATTTCTATCACAGGATGAGTATTTGAAATCTTCCAATTTTCATAAGATTTGTACTTCATAGGCATCTCTCTTGAGACTTCAGGGCTATCTCCATAACAAAAGGAAGAACGACAGTAAGACTTCAGCAGTTTTCTTGCTTATAACATTGAAAAAAGTGCTTAACCCTTCAGAAATTATTTTAGAGTCATTTGTTTTGCTATACATGCAGACCTAGATTCAAGAAATTCCAAGGGACCTCTCTTAAAACTGATCACTATAAAACAAAATCTTAGCAATACAAGTTCTGCATCATGACTATTAATATGTTATTGCCTTTCTCTGCTTGGATATTAGTGAAAACCATCAAAAATGAAGTATAAAAAGTATATAAATGTAGCTTTATTAATAATTTATTAATAATACCAATATTAATAGCTAGCATTTTAAGGTTTGCAAAAGCATTTTACATATATTATCTCATTTGATACTCATAACAATCCTTCAAATAAGGGCAGTGAAATGGAAAATCACAAGTGGAGACTACCAATATTTTTCCCCTTCCATTATCTTAGATTCTTTAGCCATTATTAAGTGACTCCTGGACTTAGAGTCAAAGGTCCTGAATTCACTAGTTCTGTCTCTGTCTCTGTCTCTATGTCTCTGTGTCTGTCTGTCTCTCTGTCTCTCTGTCTCTCTCTCTCTGTCTCTCTCTGTCTCTGTCTCTGTCTCTCTGTCTCCCCCCTGCACTCTCTTTCCTTCAGTTTCCTCAACTACAAAATAAAGGGTTGAACTAAATGACTTCTCAAATTCCTCCAAACTTGGAATAGTTTGGGATTCTTTTCCTCCCTTAACAGAAGAAGACCTCAAGTGTATTGGGAGGTTCTTCTCTGGAAGATATGTGGAAATACAAGTATGAAAATGAGTAGGATGAGAAGGCATGGAAAAGTCATAATCTTCACAGGTAAAAAGATTACCCCTTCCACATCACGACTTTCCCCAATGAGGCTTCTATATATTGTGGGTCAGCATAAGAAATTAAATGGGATTTTGTGATAGTTTTGTGGATGCCAAAGGTGGATGCTCAAAGGCCAACAGATAACACAGAAAAAGTTTAGGAACTCATAAATGCATAAAATATATGTATAATATCATATAATAACCCAAATTTTACAATAAAGTACTATAAACACCTCAAAAAAATTTCCTAGATGGGGGGTGGGGAAGGAGCTTTGTCCTTAACCCCCATGATGTGGAAGGGAGAACTGTACATTGATGGAATCACAGATGCCCAAAGATTATCTTAGGAAGCCTTTATTAAGTATTTGCTGTGTGCCAGGCATTGTGAAAAGTGCTGGGGATACAGAAATAAAGAAAAACAAGTAGCCCCTCCCTTTCATCAAGGAGCTTACATTCTAATGAGAGGACACAGCATGGAAATAAACGGCTACATACAAGATAGTGAGCAAGTATATACAAGATAAAGACTAGATGGAAGGTAACCTTGAAGAGGAAGGCACTAGAAGTCAGGAGAACCAGAAAAGGCCTCCTATTGAAAGTGGCATTTGAGCTGAGCCTTAAAGGAAGCCAGGGATTCTAAAAGGCAGAGACAAGAAGGGAAAACATTTTAGGCATGGGGATAATCAGTGCAAAGATCCAGAAACAAGTTGTGGAAGAAGCAATGAAAAGAAGACAGGAATGAAGGCTCCTGGGAGCCAGGAAAGTTCTATTTCCATCTCAGATACTAATTTGTTTTACGACCTCGGACAAGTTACTTTATCCTTTTTCATTCCCCTGGTTTCCTCATCTCTAAAATAAGGAATTGGAACAGATGGAATAATCTGAGGCCTCTTTCAGTTCTAAAATTCTATTCTTTTCTATCTAAGGCTATCGCACTGGCTATTGATTAGATTAATACCAGGAGATTGAAAGCAGGGATCTCTTCCAGTATATCTGCAACCACAACAGCCTGCAGTGATGAACACTTAACAGGTGCTCAATAGGTATTCAAATATTAGTTAATTGATTTATTCATTGATATCCTGGGTTAGGGTTATCTCAGGCCAGTCCACCAATAGACTCAAAAATGAAATAAAAATGATTTAACTAAAAGCAAGAAAGAAAAAGTATTCCAATCCTAGAGTTAAAGAGATAATTCACATAAAATGGCTACTTCCCCTTCTCTTCTACTTTTACCACAAGGTCAGATAGATATTCCCCCAGGGCAGTGGGAATTCCACCAAAAATCCAGACACCAATTCCCTACAGACAGGATCTTTTATGCTCTAAACAGCAAGAAAGCCAAACCATTGATAATCCCCAAATTAAACTCTCTGCCCCTGGAGAGTTATTATGTAGTCTGGACTGAGAAAACCAGTCCAGACTACATAAAATAGATGCTGCTCCTACCACAACTGAGAAAAAAACAGAAACTGGAATGTATTTCCTTCTCTCAATAGTGAGCCAAAGGAGGAATGTGCACTGAGACAAATATGATTTCTTTTGAAAAACTTAAAATATTTTCTTCAATGAGAATAGTGTCATATTCAAATCCCTGAAATCAAATCCTTACACACACACACACACACACACACACACACACACACACACACAGAATACCAAATTTCTCTAAATATTTTACTAGTATGACTGAAGGAAATATTAGACCAAGCCAGTGTGTCTAGAAACAACTGGGAAATAAAATCAAAGAATTATAAATTTAGATCTGGAAAGGAAATTTCTAGTCAGATACAATCTTTTGGCCCTCTAAGCCTGATATAAAAAATTATAGTGTTTTTGATAAACTAATACTGATTATCTTAGAATAATGGTGTTTACTGGAATTTTCCTGAAGACACAAACAAGCATTCAAAATAAGACCACATGTAGCCTAAAATTTTGGCTTATATGTGCCTATAACCTAAAGAAAATAGTTATCAAGTTTAAATTGTCTCATTTCCTCCCATTCATGTAGTCTCATTGAGACCCAAACCCCCTACACTAAAAATATGGCAGTTTCATTCTGTGACTCACCAAGTCTTAGGGGGAAGGATGACAGGAATGAGGATGCTTCATAGACATTCCAATGGACTGCACAATTTTTCCAAGTCAAATTGCAGTAGTATTGCTTTCCACATAGGGTAAAGTGAACACACCCTCAGGCAACAGTTTGGTGAGCACCTTAGAAATTAGATTATTTCAGATAAGCACCTAAATGACTGGCAAATATCAGATGGCAATCACTTTTTGTCACCAGAAGCCCAGGACTTTTGAGAAAGAGACAGGATAATTAAAATCTCAATTTCATTCTCTGGATTTAAAGCTATACAAACAACCCTACCCATTTACCTTCGCTTCAAAATTTTATTGAGATAATGACAATAAGCATTTGTAAATACGTTGGTTCCAGCCACTGGGACTAGGCCACTAGAGATGATGGACGATTACTTCAACAGACACAGAAGTTTAAGAGGCAAACATTTCCCAGGAGCCTAAAGGAAATGACAAAGTGATGATTGGGAAACAGCATGCCATCAGGTGTGACAACTTGAAAAGAAATATGCAACTCCAGCCTCCTGCTTCGATAAAAGTATGTTCTGTGGGAGGGCCCCTGGAAGCCTTTAAGCCTACGAAATGCCATTAAAGATAAGCTTGGGTTTGGCCCACTCAGGTTGCTGACAAAAGAGTGAATATAATAATCGGTGTGAATATAATAATAAACACTGAGAGTGAGACTCTGATTACAGAAATGCATGACAAGCTCGTGCCTTTTTATCAGCGAGGTGTCATTTGAGGTGCCATTCAGGAATTATTTCGATAGGGATCTCAAAGGGAACTCCTTTTTTGAACATAACAGAAGGTTTAGTGGATAAACCAGGAAGTGGGGGTAAGCAAAGGTGGGAGAATCTTTAAAACGCAGATTAAAGATCTTTGGCATGAATGGAAGATCTTATTTGTGGCTGGAATAAAAGAAATCTGAATTAAAGTCAGTTGGACAGAGAAAGAAATGTTTTTTAGACTTATATCCACATACAAATCAAGGTACTTCTTAGGGAATTGGTCAATTTTTTAAACTGAAAATCTTTTATTTGTATTAGAATAACATCATATCTCACTCCAGGTACCAATCACATGAAGTGGAGTCAAAAGCATTTCCCTTTCTGGGTCGTGGAAGCTTCCATACACACTGTCAAGATTGTCTAGTGTTCGTTGTCAGAATGAGCTTCCTAGAAAATGAAACGATTATTTTGTCCTTTTAGATTTTGCTTAATTACAAAAGCAGCAAGGGTCTGAGGAAAAAAAAACGCTGGAAGCAGATTCAGGAGGCCTGCTTTGGAATCCTGCTCTAGACACTTTACTAGCCTTTTGGCCATGGAAAAGTAAGTCACTTAACCTCTCAAATCCTTATTTTCTCCTTCTGTAAAACTAAAAATAATAATACAAGGAAAGCACTTCCGAAACCTTAACACCTATATAAACAGCAGTTGTTATTTCCTTTGTAGGAGATTAAAATATGACTGATCTATTACACTAAACACCTCCCACAAAAAGGAGTAGGACCTATTCAATCACTAGGCTAGATGCCTCAGAGGAAGTTTGGGTGTGGTAGAAGGAAATGAGAAAAGAAATATAAGGGTCAGTGATGATTTTTTTTCACCACTAAATACTTTTAAAATATTCAAGTATCCTGAATCATTCAGGAATTAATCATTTAATATTAAATCTATTTATGACACCTTTCATCTTCAGCTTTACTGATCCATCATTTTCCAGGTGGTCTTTCTTTACTCACTTGAAACGGGCTATGAAATTTTATGTCTCTCTCTACCAATAAACTGCCAGTATTGCTTTCGAAGGTTCTGGAGGTGTAAATAAAAATTATTGATTATCTGGACTGCCTATGTTTATGCTGGTCACCCAAAGTGACACTGAGTGAAATGGAAGTCAGAGGAGAAAATGTGGCTCCTAAAATATCACTTATTCTAAATTACTTACAAATTTATGGTGATTACATATTCCAGGCATGACTTATTTCATTTATCCACTCAGCTCAACCCGTGTAGGAGAGGGACAATGTAAATGTGTTACTACATTCTTATTTATCTAGTGTCTAGTCCTCTACAGACACAGAGACTAAAATTATGACAAAAAAAAAAAGAATCAAAAGGTTTCTACTTGGTTCTATAATCGTTTGCCTTGGTCCCTTTACTGATCAGAGAGGCAACATAGAGTAGTGGAAAGGACCAGGGAGTCAGGGCTGGTACTTACTGGCTATGTGACTATGACCAGACCCTTTCATCTCTCACATGGGGATAATAATTCTGGTACCCCTGAGTGGTACAGTTAGATGATACAGTGGACGTGGCCACTGACCCCGAGTCAGGAAGTTTGTTTTTGTTGTTTGTTGTTCAGTCACATCCAACTCTTTGTGACCCCATTTGAGACTTTCTTGGCAGAGATACTGGAGCCATTTGCCATTTCCTTCTCCAGCTCATTTTACAGAAGAGGAAACTGAAGCGAACAGGATTCAGCGACTTGCCCAGGGTCTTACAGCCAGTAAGTGTCTGAGGTCAGATTTCAATTCAGGAAGGTAAGTGCTCCCGGCTTCAGACCTGACACTCTATCCACTGTGCCACCTAACTGGATCTGGAGTATGACCCTAGGCAAGTCATACAGCTAGGTCTCAGTTTCCTCGTCCACAAAGTAGGGATAATAATGGTACCTCTCTCTCATGAGTGCTGTCAGGGTAAAAGAAGAAAATGTTTGTAAAGCCGATGTGCTATATAAATACTCGCTATCATCACCATCATCACTAGTAATTATGAGTATTCTGTAAACTTCTAAGCATTGGAGTAAATATGTATGCAACTTTAGGCCACAACCTGAATCTGACTGACCTTGATGTCTTTCTCAGCACCTGACAGCGTCTGACTTATATAGAGCAGGCAAACAACAAGTATTTGTTAAACTGAATTTGTGAAGAACGTGTTCTTTCTCTAGTGGGGGATGGAGGTGAGGCACTGCACAGAGGGAAATCCCAGTGAGAAAACTCCTTGTGTGCTTGTTGTCTTCCCCCTTAGAGATTAAGCTCTCTTCAAACACGGATTGTTTTATTCACTGTCTTCTTATTCCCAGCACTTGGCAGAGTGCCTGGGTGGGTACTTAACAAATGCTTCTAGATTGATTGATCTTAATTTGGATCTGCATCTGATCTGCAACATATAATCTTTGAGAGTTGCTTGGGACACTTAACCTTAACAGGTAAGACAATGACTTGCCCAGGGTAGCAAAGCCAATGTGTATAAGAGTTAGAATGTGAATAAGAGTTAGAATCCAGAAGACTGGACCCACCCCAGTCACCCTGACTCAAAGGCGTCAACTACATCATGCTGCCTCCCACTTTATTTATAAATAATAAATATTTAGAATGCCTTCCAGTTTGATTTTTTTTAAGTTTGGAGCTATTATTAATGTATTGTGCATGTAAGAGGAATATAAGTATATTGTGTGTATAAATGTTTGTGAATATACACACACACATATACACACACATAATATTTTTCTTTTCTAGAGAGGTAATGTTGCAGAGCAGATTTGAGGCCAACCTCAAAGTCAGGAAAATCTGAGTTCTAGTTGTTACTGACACACATTGGCTTTGTGACCTTAGACAAGTTACTTAAAGTACCAGAGTCTCCAGAAATGCTCTAAGATGGGTAAGGAGCAAATAAGTTATACACCTTCTTAAGTAAAGGTTATACCTATCTCAAGCATTCTCCAACATCCATTTAATCATCAGTTCAGATACATATGTGTAGGTATTTGTGATATTTATACAGGCATATATAAATATTATATATATAAATGTATATCATGTTTATACACACAGACATGTATATGTATATACATATACATATATTTGTCTGGGTTGATGAATTCATCCATGTAGGGAATTGATAGGTATAAAAATTCCCTTCAACAAAATAGATTCATAACTCCTTTATAACTCATATTTATCCAGAACCATAAAATAATTTATAGATATATTTATATTTTAAATTTAATGAATAAATATATTCTAAATTTATAAATGATGTTGGCATAACTTACAGCCAGATTATCTTAGAAGAAATCATCTAAAGACAAAATTACGCCTTGCCCCTCCCGTTACACTTCTTCTCGTGAATTTCTCACAGCTGCTCAGAGGTTAGAATATTGGAGGAACCTGATATAAGGCAAGCAGACTGCAGGACTGATGGAGGATACATAACTGATAAAAGGACCAGACCCAGGTGGCAACTTAAAACAGTGTGGCAGGTGAAAGAGCACAGTTATGTGTGTCTACTGATAATAGTAGTGACTCTCTACCTCATGTCTCTATTCAGAAAATCATAAAATTAGATCTAGAAAACATTATACAGATTATCTAGTCCAGGGGTAGGGAATCTGTAGCCCTCTAGGTCCTCAAGTGTAGCCCTTTAACTGAATTCAAACTTCACAGAACAAATCCCCTTAACAAAAGGATTTGTTCTGTAAAACTTGGATTCAGTCAAAGGGCTATTCCCAAAGAACTAGAAGGTCACATGTGGCTGCAAAGCCACAGCTTCTCCATCCCTGATTCTGTTCCAATCTCATAATTATATACATGAGAAAATTTTCTTCCAAAGAGGTGATTTTTCTAAGGTCACACAATTAGTAAGTGGCAGTTCCAGGACTTGAATCCATGTCCTCTGACTCCAAATCCAGGATTTTCCACTCTCATCTCCAAATTAATGTTCTAAGGTATGTTCAGATTGTTAAAACTGTGTGTTCATAGAAGCAGCTTTAGAGGCTACCTAGCCCAATCCTTTATTTTATAGATGAGGAACCTGACCCAGACTGGTTGTCCAAGAGTTGGCCAAGGTTACACAGAAAGTAAGTGATAGTTATAGGATTCCAATTATTTGGCCTTTATCTCACATAATTCTAAATCTTGCCTTGGCCCTGGGCTTGGGACCTGGTTCTAGGTAGTTGTGCTGCCAGAAGGCTCCATATAGCACCCAGCAATCAGGGAGCAAATGGCTAAGACCCATCATGCATCAGTCATCACTTGACACTTCTCCAAAGAGTAGTGAAGACATCATTATGCCAAGAGCCTAGCACCTGGATAGTAAGTTGCAGAGACTTCAGCATCACAATAACAATCTAATATACCAATATTTCAACTGAGAGAATGAAGTTGGTCACTCCTCTAATAACAACAAAGAGCTAATTCAAGTTTCCCCAGGTGACTCCAGCTTCCCTCCTGCTTTTCTATCCCTCTGTTAACCACACCTATCACCCTAGTCATCAACCTCTCTCCAACTCCCTTCTCCTAACTTACTCTCATTCTTATCCAATTTAATACCACTCTTCCCCAAACTCCCTCTTCCTTCTCTGCCTAAGCTACCAGCAAGTCCTTTGCATAATGTCCTGTGGAACCACAATACCATTATGGATAAAGTCCATATAGGCACAGAGACATTCTCACCACCTCTTCACCTTAACTGAAACCTGGACTTCCCCAAGTGACACCACTGCTCTCCTGCAGCCCTTTCTAAGGGAGGCTACTGTTTCTCAAAGTCTCCCACACTTCCTAGACAAAAGTAGTTATGAATGATAATAAAGATATGGCAATGCCAGTGAGTGGCTGGAGTACTCCCCCAACCAATATTGTTTCACAATAATCTTACTAGCATATTAATATTACTTATTAAATTATCATAAAAATGAATACTAATAAACATGACAAACATATTTTGTTTTAACATACTGTTGACCTGAAAGTTTCGTTAAAGGAGACAAACAGGCTAGGTGATATGGAAATTCATATTGTTTATTCCCTTAAAGCTAGATGAAGCTAGCAAGCTTGTATGTACAAGAAGCCAAAACTTAAGTTCTGACTGCCTGATACAAGACTGACAAAGTTTTTATATGTTTAGGACAATCCCAGGATGTCTGTGTCCCTCAGATTTATGGTTTCCATATGTTTTCAAGACAAGTGACAAGGTAATATCAGTCGGAATTTATGATCTCAGGATGTCTGTGTTTTCCCCCATAGGGAGTATGCCCCCAAGATAAGAGAAATGACACTATTCTGAATTTCCAGGCATCCTGTCACAAACAGGGAAAATACCCATTGTCAACCTTATCTGGTCTTTCAAGTTATAGACACAGGAAAGGACACTTTTAGAGCAAAGCTGTCTGATTGATTAGTTCAGGTTTTGCATATTATTGAGGATCAAAAAATGATATTTAATGATTATCAGTATCAAAACTCTGCTATAATATTATTTGACCATTGTTCATTTATACAATTGTTCCTATGTAAGTAACTTTCCACCCCTCCTTGTGACATTATTTCACCTCTCTTGTTTTTATTTTTAAAGCTAATTAACAGTTGGGGAGGTGGGGGGACAGTTATATTCCTTACTATCCAGGGCCACTTCCTGACCTATTTTCTATCACTGAGTCCTTCTGAATACAGTCTTACCTTTCTGGATTACTTGAACACCTCAAAAACAGTTTTCTTTAGACCCCTGCTGATGAATTCAACATTGTCATCATTTCCTACCTGACAGTGTGACCTCAGAGTTTCCTGACTGCCTCAACTCCTAGAAATTTCATCTCTACTCCATTTCAGCCACTATTAGGAACACCTTGAACCCCATGAAGGTTCCAACCCCTCAAATCATAAACTCTGATTCATGTGTTCTATTCTTCATAAGATCATAGCTCTAGAACTGGAGGAAATATCAGATGGCATTTAGTTCAACTCTATGAAATTAAAAGATGCTTGCTCCCTTCCTCCTTGGAAAGAAGGCTATGGCAAATTTGAACAGTATACTAAAAAGCAGAGACACCACCTTGCCAACAAAGGTCTGTATAGTCAAAACTGTGGTCTTTCTAGTAGTAATGTATGACTGTGAGAATTGGACTATAAGGGAAGCTGAGTGACACAGATTTGACACTTTTGAATTGTGGTGCTGGAGAAGAGTTTTTAGAGTCCCTTAGACTACAAGGAGATCAAATCAATCAATCCTTAAAGAAACTAATCCAGGCTATTCACTGAAAGGTCAAATACTGAAGCTGAAGCTGAAATACTTTGGCCACATAATGAAACGATTGGACTCATTGGAAAAGACCCTGATGTTGAGAAAGATTGAAGCCAAAAGAAAAAGAAGATGGCAGAGGATTATATGGATAGATAGTGTCATGGAAACAATGAACATGAACTTGGACAGACTGACAGATAATGAAGGACAGAGGGACCTGACCCATGGGGTCAGGCAGAGTTGGACATGACTGAACAACAAATCATTTTTCATGTAAGGAAACTGAAACAGAGAAAGGTCAAATGATTTATTCCTTTCTTCTGATATAAAAGTGAAACATAATATATACACATATGTGTGTGTGTATATTATATATATATGACAGCTACATATTGTGGATTTTCTGAGAGTGCCAGTTTCAAGAAAACAAAATATTCTTTTAATGAGTCTGTGCAGATGAAGTAGCTTTTGCTTCTCCCGTGTCCCAATTTTTGATTCAATAATTTGGTCACTGAATTTACATGACTTTCATTCAAATCAAGGCATCTCCTTTTAGATAAGAACTAAGAGCCTCTATCACTTCTTTCTAGCTATTAAGAGAAAAAAAAAAACCTCACCAGACCTACAGGTAATAAACATTAGAGTTTAGATTGGAATCCATAGGCTTTGACTCTAGACGTAGAGTTCTTAACCTGGTGTTTGTATACTTTTTAAAAGTATATTTTGATAACTTTTTCAATATAATTAATTGTCCTTGTAATCCTATATATTTTATCTTATTAATTTAAAGTCTGTATTCTGAAGTGTCCATAGGCTTCAAAAGTCTGTCAAAGGGGCTGGTGATGCAAAAAAAGTTAAGAATCCCTGTTCTAAAGTCCATGTTTGTTCCCCTGTGCTACACACTGCCTCCTTTACTCCTATTGAAACTTGCTTCTTCCTTTATTGTGACTTCAGCCCCCTAGATCCCTTCCTATTATCTCAACTCATCAGCTCCCTTCAGGCTCCATTTGTCTCCCTATCTTAGACATTATACTTAACCATAAGATCATAGTCAGAGAGATGGCTGATCAATGTCATATTGTATGTGCTTTTTAAAATATAATGATGAAATAAAACTGCTGTGCTTTCCATTCTATTTTATTATTAAAATAAAAATGAAATGCATCCAAAACAGAACTTCTTTTCTTCCCTTCCAAAATTGTCCTTCTTCTACTCTTCCCTGTTTCTGTTGAGGTCACCACCATCCTTTCATTCTAAGTTCATAGACTTTGAATCATCCTTGACTCTGCTCTCTTCCTCACCTCAACATATCAAATAAGTTATCAAAAACTTGTGGAATCCACCTTCACAGTATTTCCCATCTGTCCCGTCCATTCCCTCAATCACTGTATCTATTACTTCAGGTCATCCTGTTCACTTCTCACCTAAACCATTATAATATCTTCTTAAAGGGTTTCCCTGCTTCCAGCCTCTTCCTTCTTTAAGCTATTCTCCACACATCTGCCAAAATAATCCTCCTAAGGCACAGATCATATCATATGACTGCTCAAAAATTTCAGTGGCTCCCTATGGCCTCTACAATAAAACACAAATTTCTCCGTCTTTCATTTAAAGTTCTCCACTACCTGGCTTCCATTGGCCTTTCCAGATACATCTTATTCCTTCCTTTTAGATGCTCTATTCTAAATTCTCTATTCCATGAGATACTCTGTTCTAATAAGAACAATAATAACAGTGGTCAATATTCATACAGTGCTTATGAAGAGCTTTACAAATGTTACGTTATTTTATCCTGACAATAACTCTAGGAAATAGATGCTATTATTATCCCATTTTAAAGATGAGGAAACAGACTGAAGTAACTTGCCCTGAGTCATACAATTAGTAAGTATTTGAAGTTAGATTTGAACTCAGATCTTCCCAACTCCAGGTCCAGTGCCCTATCCATTGTGCCATCTAGCAGCCTCCAGGTTCCACACAGACAAGTCCTCTAGGTATACCCTGAACTCAACATCCCGTACATTTTCACAGGCTGTCCTCCATGTCTGGAGCACTCTCCTTCCTAGCCTACACTTCTTAAATACTTACCTTCCTTTAAGACTGAGCTCAATTGCCACCTACCACTGAAATCCTTTTTGGATTCCCATCCACACACCCAGTCTCCTCAAATTACCTTTTAATTACTTATTTCAATGTTCATATATCCTCCCACACTTACCACTGCCAGCTCAGTAGAAAGTAAGGTGGTTGGGAGGAAAAAATGTTTACTTTCCTACTTTCATCTGTGTGTTCCCATCACTTAACAGTGCCTTGCATATAGTAAACACTTAATAAATGCTCAGTGAAATTCACTAAGTGTCTTTTGCTTTTATGTATCCCATTTCCTCCAAAGAACATACATATTTGACAAGTTTACACTGTATATTTCCTGAGACAGTACCAATTTCAAGAAAAAGGCAAGCATCTTTTTTCTTGAGTCTCTACAAAAAGATGAACCTATGTCAGAACATATATCCTAACTCGGGTACCAAAAAATAAAGCTGTGGAAAATGTGTGACTTTTATACAACTCAAGAATACTTGCAAACTACCTTTAAAAACACAAGCTAACAAATCTAGAAATATGCATTCCAAATATATTTTTCCAACCTAACTTTATTTTATCCATCAATATTTATTCCAGACCAATGCTTCCCTTCCCCTCATTCTCTCTTCTTATGATCTGAGGCTCAGGTGAAAGCAGACAACTTCTAATTTAGGCCATACTTCAAAGTCACTAAAATGTGGTTTCATTTATAAAGCTGTCAAATACAAAAATCACTGCAACACTCCCCTATGCTGCTAGAACTAGATTAAAATGTAATTGGGAAAGATCTTGCAAAATAAATAAAAATTCAATTAAATTTACATAATGCTAATATTTTGTTTACTAAGTAAATATGAGGAATCCTTAAGTACTTATTAAATCCTTGAGTGGCCCCACTTTGAGTTTGATTGACCTCACTGATTTAATGGAAAGAGAATGAGAGTCAGCACAAGGCAGTACAAGCATTAGGTTCAAAGTTAGAAGATCTCATTTCAAATCACTTAGAGGTAAAGATCTTTGAAAAGGGTGATTGTTCACCTTAAAGAGAAATTTAGCGTTAAGCAACCTACATATGAATGTAATGGAATATTATTTTTGCTATAAGAAATGATGAGCCAGAGGATATCGGAAAAACTTGGAAAGACTTTCATGAACCTGTGCTGAGTGAAGTGAGCAGAACGAGAACATTGTAAAAGCAACATTGTGAGATAATCAACTTTGATAGACTTAACTCTTCTCAGCAATACAGTGATCCATGACAATTCCAAAAGACTAGAGGGAAAATGCTGTCCACATCCAGGGAAAGAACTATGGAGCCTGAATACAGATAGAAGCAGACTATTCTCACTTTTTTGTTGATTTTTTTTTTTCTCATGGTTTTTCCCTTTTGTTCTGATTCTTCTTTCACAACATGACTAATGTGGAAATATGTTTAACATGATTGTACAGGTATAACCTATATCAAATTGCTTGCCCTCTTGAGGAGGGGTAAGAGGACAGGAGGAGAAAAATTTGGAATTCAAAATCTTATTAAAAATAAATGTTGAAAACTATCTTTACATGTAATTGGAAAAAATAAAATACTGTTTTAAAAAATGGTCAAACGCTCGTTCTTGTCAGCACACACACACACACACACACACACACACACACACACACAAACACACACAAACACAAACACACATCCTGAAGTTCAGTCTCATCATTTTACAAACGAGGAAACTTCAGCCCAGAAAGGTTAAGTCATTTGTTCAATGTCATATTGAACTACAATAAGAAACAGATTTAAAGCTACAAGCTACCATAGAATTCATCAAGTTAAAATCTAAACTGAGGCCTAGAGATGTTAAATGACTCATCCAGAGTCTCACTTTAAGTGTTTGAGGCAAGACTTGAACCCAGGCCTTCCTGATTCCACATCCAGTGCCCTAAGGAGGATACCACACTGCATCTCGGATCAGCCTCCACATTTTACAGATGAGACACTGAAGCCCTTTCCAGTGTTAAACAGGTAGTAAATGGTGGAGCCAGTGTTCAAGCTTAGGAATCTGGAATCCAAATTCGATGTACCATCTGCTGTGCTCTGCTATCTCATAGAACCAGGTATAGCATTCATCCTAGCAAAACCCTCCTGGGTTTACAGTAAATTAGTATGCACCTAAAAGTTATGATCAGGTTCCTCACCACTGCCAACAATTACCTTCTGTGTCCATTTCCATGATAAGAATAAAATAAACTGAGACACAGTGATAAAATTGACTCTTGGAATACGAGGAACTAGGAACATACCAGGTTTTGTGATTCAGTAGCTAATAGCGTTGTTGAGAGAAGCCCTCTGATATGAGGGCTTGCCATGCTCTTTTCAGGGATGGTAATCCACCTTTCATTCAACTCTCACCTGTGATTCCACTAAGTGTAGTATGCACAGCAGCCACATCTCAGTAACACTGTCTCAGCTAAACCAGGTTGAGGGTGACTGACAGGCCTCAAACCTATCTGTGAGTTAGGGAGATGTCCACCCCAAGTATGTGAAAACTTCCACCATCAAAAGGGCAGATGAGAACAATTTGTTCCAAGGGTCAGGATGGAACAGGTGCTATTGAATGTTGAGAGCTTGGCCAATTAACATGTTCATTTTTCTCATTTTAATTTCATATTCTCTTCCTTGTTTATTTCCCAAACAGAATGCAAACTCTTTGAGGACAAGGACTGTTTCATTTTTTGAAGGGAGCCAAAACATCTAATCCAGGAATCTGGCTGGTCCTTGATAGTTAGCTCTGGATTTTCTCTGTGTTGTTGCCATTCGGTATGGCCAACACTGGTTTTCCCATTGATGCAGCTGTAAATCAGAGCCTTCGTGATATCCTGAGATCCAGGGCTGTGCCCTGTTCTGGGATTCTGGCCAGAAGATGTTAGCTGCCTTTCATGACTTTTACGCATTTTAGATACTACTCATATGGCTTGGAATTAATCAAAGAACGTGATAATCATCAAGGCCTAAATTGACATCACTGTCTGGCATCTTGAAACGGAACAAAGAGTATTAGAAAACTAAGTGACCTATAATTGCCTTCTTTGTTTCATTGCTCTATAAAAACTTTGCTCATGGTATCAATAAACGGATTGCTTGACAATCACGCCTGGAGCATGATTTTTCGCACTTTCATGGGCTAGTGTTGTCAGTTTAGAGCTGGCTTAAGAAACCATTCAAGTTGTCTCTACAGTGTTTGTCTTAGTAATGCCTACCATAGTCTAGCACATAGTAGGTGCACATCTCTGCTGCTGAAGCCATTTGACCATATTATTTCCCCTTCTTCAGCTAACTCGGTTATCCCTAGGTAATCCCTGGACTATGTGAAGAGAGAGCTAAGGTTCTGCAGGAAGACGGCATTGTGAATGACTGGAATTATAGATATCGTGAATAGTTTCAACTGTGTGCATTGAGTGAACTAATCTTTTCCCTAAGGCAAGTGGAGTGGTATTAGCCAAACATGCAAGAGTTCCCTTCTTAGACTTTTTGTCAATGGGTCTTCAGTTCATTAAGAACTTAAAGGAGAATCAAGACTTTATCCAAAAATTCACTAATAGCTCAGTTTTCCTTGTATTCACTTCCATAATTTAGCAGATCTTGCATGGGACATTGGCTCAGATCTTCTAATAAAGGCATGTCAGGTTCTTGCCTGCTATGCCCCCCTTTGTTGTTTTTGGATATAATCCTGAGCTCAAAAGGCTTGTGACCATAAGAATGTCACCAAGCAAGAGCCTCTGAAGGAACTTCCTTGATCATAAGAATCCCTGTGTGCAATACAGTCAGTATAAATTCTGTCACTTCACTGCTGTTAAAATAGAAAGAGACCTAATTACCAAGAACCTATTGCTTCTGGGGCAGTAGCTTTGTAGATGTTCCACCAGCCCTAGCACCATGTCAAACCCTGGAATACTCTCACTCAGATTTAATGTGAATTCACGATGGATAGTGCTACAGGGTTTTTAGCTCCTATTAACATTACAAGACCATGAAGAACATGCTAACTTTAGCAAAATAGTAGATGATTGTAGAGGCATCCGTGATCTTGGCACCATCCTCTCTATCTCTTATACTAAGACTTTGTTGAGTATGCCATGAGTTTCTTCCTTTGGTTCTGGATAAAGAGTTCTCCCAGAGAGGTTCTGTGTAAATACACATGTACAGCCTGTATTTAATTGCTTGTCCTTCCAGTGGGGGTGGGTGACGAGGGAGGAAGGGAAAGAATCTATAATTTAAAGTTCTATAATCAAATGTTAAAAATATGTATGTATATATTATAATTATTATCATTATTAACTACATCCAACTGGGAATTAAGATATACAGGCACTGTGGTAGGGAGATCCACCCTGCCCTACTGGAAAGTCAGAAGGGGGAGGGAGAGGACATAGGAGAGAGCAGATTGGGAGAGGGGTTATAGAGTGGGATGGCTGTTTTGAGGTGCTGGGTAGGGGAAAGATGAGGAGAAAATTTGTAACTCAAAATCTCATGGAAATGAATGATGTAAACAAGAAAATTAATTAATTAATTTAAAAAAAGAAACTAAATAAAAAAAAGAGTTCTCCCAAGATCTAGAAGGAACAGAGTTTAAATGCAGACTGAAGCAAACTACAGGTTCTCTTTCTTTTCCATATTTGGTTTTGTTTCCTCTTTCCCATTGTTCATTCCACCAGTTTCAACTCTTCTATACAACCAAAGTAATGTCCAGTGTGAAAGTATTTGCAGATCCAATACTTGATTGCATGCTGCCTTGGGGGGAGGAGGAGGAAGGGGAGGAAATTTGAAACTCAAGGGATTGTGGAACTGAATCCTGTAAACCAGAAGTAAACAAACAAATCAATTTTAAAAATTTATAACAAAAAAAAGAGTTCTCCCTACCAAGTGCTGTAGTTGAAATATTTCTCTTTTCAGATATATGAGCACTTGTGACCATTAAGACCAGACAATAACTTGGAAGTATTTATGTATATAGATCTGTATGGTATGTACATGTGGCCACCACTATATCATAAACGCAATCCCCGCCACCATTTGTTAGAAACATCAATTGATGAAGGTTTTCTCATTGCTAAATAGGCCTCTGGGATATTTTGCCACTTAAAGGAGTTCACAATGAAATAAATTCTCCCCATCTTCACGTCCTGGTCACCTTTTATAATTGATCTACTCTGGTCTTTTAAAAAGAAAAGTTTTATGAGTTTCCTTTCCTCCTTGAATCTATTCTTTCTCATCTGTTGTCCTGCTCTTAGTTCAGTCCAACAAACATTTAATGAATGCTTACTCTTCATAAAAAGAAAAAATCAAGCAGCAACTTTTTAGTGCTATAGAGAAAACATTAAGTTAAAAATAGTCTATAACTCCCATTAGTATGATCAGTAATTAAGCTAAGGTGGGGCTATCCATTTAAATAGATATCCTGTTCAACTAGTATTGGTACCTCCCTTTAACTGGTAATCAGGAAAATAAATAATTTCCAAAAGCTATAGATATGTAGTTGTTTAAATGCTATTGCTTAAAAAAAAAAAAAACAAACAAACCCAGGCTAGAGAGGAATTAATCCAAGAGTCATCCATTCTGCATAATATTAAGAACACTCGTCTAGAAGGCACAAAAATCCCCCAAGTTTTCACTTTGGTTCTGCTACCAACTACACTCAGATTTTTTTATCTGTAAAATGGAAATAATGACATTTGTACTAACCACTTCCCTGGGCTGTTGTGAGAAAAGTGTTTTGAAAACCTTAAAGTATTATTATTATTAGAAAGGGAAAAAGAAACTAAAACAAAAAAGACCTGCTTTCTGATTTGCACTAGGTCCACCATAACTCTTTAAAATATAAGCTTCTTGAGAGCAGACTCACTTTTGTGGTCTCCTTGTCTAGAAAGTGCTTTGCACACAGTAAGCAATTGATGAATACTTGTTGAATTAAAAGATTTATTATAGCCAGACTGTGGAAGGTCTTATATGTTAGACTATAAAGATAATTATTTAAATTGCCATAAGAATAACATATGTATTTGTGTGTATATGTGTGTGATCCTTGTTCATGCATTTGTGAGCAGCATTGAGTTCTCACTTTTTAATGCAAAGACACAAAAACAGGAAAAAGCATTGTACTTCAAAGATTTCTTTCCTGGACTTTGCTTCAATTTCTCTAAGTTACGAGAATTTGCCTTTACTGAAACCTCAGTTGCATACCACATCACTCTGAGAAGGCACTGACCATAATATGAACTCTACTATTATTAAAATAAAAGGGAAGACAATTATTTCTCCTTGAATCCAGCATACAGAGCCGATGGGAGAAAAATGTTAATTACACAGGCTCTTTCCAATAAGAAAAATTACAAAAGGCATTCTTAATACCCAGACCTTACAGTTAGCCAGAAGGTGATGTGACAAAGTATCTGTTTAAGGGTTCTTTTACTCAAGGTTGTTTATATGCCAAGGAACATTTGGCTTCCTTTGGTTTGAAATACTGGAAAAAAGTTGTATTGCTTAAGTGGCTGAGTCATAGATCAGATCTACACAGTAGAACCGGAGTACAAAGCAAAAGGTTAGTTAATTCAGGCAAATTCTCCCATCTTTCCTCAGTTACCAGTAAGCCCCACTTTATCTGATAAGATTCAGTTAATATTACTAAATAATTTGCAGGGTTAACATTATGTTCTTTTTCCTGTACCAGAGGGGCCAAACATGGGATGCATGTGGTCCATAGCACTACAGAGAGAGGTCTAAACCAGATTAAAATATAATCAGGAAAAATATAACAAAATAAGTAAAAGCAGAATAAAACTTAGAAAACATTTTAAAACTAAGTCAATTTGCACCCAGAAGGGGTCTTTATGTAAGAATCAATGGGTCTTGTTTCTATTTAAGTTTGACACAACTGCCTAACTTGCCTTGTATATATGTTTGTGTGTGTATGTGTGTGTGTGTGTGTATGTATATGTATTTGTTTGCATGTCAGCTCCCCTGTTAGATTGTAAGCTCTTTGATAGAAGGGACTGTCTTTGGTTTCCTTTTGAATCCCCAGTGCTTAACACAGTCCCTGGCACATAGTAGGTGCTTACTAAATGTTTACTGATTGATTATTTTTCTAATGAGACTGTTTATTTTAATCTATCAGAAAAGCACTTCACAATTTTCTTTGTAAACCTTTAAGCACACATAGGCATGTTATTGTTTTCTTTATTGCCTTCATAGTCATTGTTAAGTCAATTATTTTGATTTGTAAAGTTATTGAACTATGAGACAACTGGCCATGTAAGTAAATTCTTCAAGGAAAAAGACAGTTTTTGTATCAATGCCTTGCACACAGTAGGCAGTTAATAAATATATAATTGAATTGTTGAAATGGAAAAAAGGTTGAATACAGTCTGTGAAGAATCTCAAACACCAGGCTGTAAAGATATTTGTATAATATTATTGAACTCCAAACCTTTTTTTATTTCAAATCATCTGTAACGGTAATTAATTTAGCAAGTACTTAGCCCTTATTAACTAAGGGCTAAGTACTTCTGTGAAAGAAACAGAAAGTGTGAACTCTGTCTCCTGTTGCTGACATAACAGGAAGGGGTTGGCTGAGACAGGAAGTCAATGTGTGTGTGTGTGTGTGTGTGTGTGTGTGTGTGTGTGTGTGTATTTAAGAAGACTCCAGAGAAGAGACAGACAGAATCAAGAATTTTCCTCCTGGTGGCTCCTGGTAGAGGGAGCAGAATTTTCACAGCATCTGGAAGCTGGGCTGCTGGACTGAGGACTGAGTTGGTGTTTTCTATGAGACCAGAATCTGGTGAAGGCTGAAGTTGCTGCCAAAAAGGCCACCTGGAAAGCTGCCTAGAAGGCTGAGAAGGCTGCCTGGAAGGGTGAGATTTCTTCTAGGTCCTAGGGCCAGCTGAACTGCTGGGGGACTGAAGAAGCATAACCAGGATAAGACTTTGTTTGTTTGTGGCTTGGTTGATCCTTGAGTTCTCAGCAACAGAAGTTGTGAAGGTTTTGAGATGTGCCGGACCCTGTGAAATTCAGTGTGTAGCAAGAACTGCCTGGAGGACTGGATGAGAACTTGGGAGCTATCTGCCTCTGAATCCAGGTAACTGTTTGGTGGATTCAGGTAGGAGCTGGGACCATGGAAGGGGATACAGGGAATCTGAGAGACCACCCTGAGTCAAGATGAAGAAAAGGCCCTTCCTTGGATATTGAATGCATGATGAAATTGATGTTTACTAGACACTGAGGGGTGCAGGGTTTGTGTAATTTTCTAATGATTATATTTAGTGGTTAATGATACTTAGTGACTGATTGTTAGATAAGTGACTGATTAAGTTCATCTATAATTGCCCCATGAGTGGAAGATTGATTATTGAATTGTGAGATGACTGAATGACTGAGTGAGGAGGCAAACCTCCTTAGGGATATCAGATGATTATTCTTTTGCTCTTTGTTCTAAATACTGTGGCCACTTTGGTGAAAACTATGTGGCCAATTTAATGCTAAGCTGTT